>JAJKFI010000018.1:9779932-9794881 GCA_029204185.1 Lerista edwardsae | reverse complement strand
CCTCCTATTTGCCAGGAAGTGATGGGAGTGGTTGCCATGATCTTAGTTACGTGGTTACACGTAACTTAGGATTTGGCAATGGAGGCCACTGCCATTCCCGTCCCCTGCCTACGCCCACTCTGCCCCTCCACTCTGCCCCTCCCTCTTACCACTGGCCGGCTCTGCACTGGGTCAGCCTGGTGCTGGAGCCTAGTGCTGGCCCGGGTTCGGCGGAAAGCCCTTACTGCCAGTACTAGAAGTGCTTTTAGGCATTATTGGGACACCAGCACCTGTGGTAATAGCTTGCCACTGCACTAGGCCCGATAGGATCAGGCCCTAATTCTAAAACCAATCAATCAATAGTATTTAGATTTATATATAAAACAGCATGACGTATGTAAGAACTAATACCGAGGGTGCAATCCTAACTTGGAGTTAGGATCCAACTCCACAAGGGCCATCGTAAAGTGCGTTTGTAGCACTCTTGGAGTCAGGGGGGATGGCGCACGTCTGTGTGCTGGCTTCTCTGAGAGTGGTCCAAACATACTTCACGGTGTCCCTTGTGCCTGCCAGACGTTGCTGGCTTAACTGTGCCGGCCTAATTCCAGGTTAGGATTACGCCCCAAAAGTGCTTCCTATGTGGCAGGTTATGTTTAAAGTGGGCCTTAGCTTAAAGATTGCTGGTAGAACATTAACCCAGTCTTGTTATAACCGAAGCCAGTACAAACCAATATAAGCATGTGCACATGACCGGAAGCCAACAGTGAAAATAAAACCAGATTTCATTATAACATTAAAATCTACTGCAAAATGTCAAAATGCAGCTGCCAAACACCCTCCTCGCACAATTACTTTCAGGTTATTTAATTCCCTTGTGACTCAACAGCCTGTGCCTGCCACAGGTTGGTAAACAGAAGGTTCCCTGACACAGCAGTTTCCATTTCCTCCCATAAATACCATCCCAGCAAATTGCTTCTATTTTGCCCACCGACACGGAGTCCGATGGTATCTTTTACCATGCTGGCAGCAAAACTATCCACACATGGCATCTCGGGGACTATCCATTAATGAAAATTTACACCGTTATCTCACACAGGCAATGTATGAATAAAAAAAAATCCATGTTCAGAATCTGATATCTCGGACAGTGTCACTGCCTGTGGTTCTGTTCCACAGGTTAAGCATTTCCATTCTTATCTCTGTGGTGTGGTAACACAATGAAGAATAAGGTATATCAGTACCTGGATAAGGACCTTCTTTCCCAGTTCTAAGCTGATATTTCCCCCATATATGATTGTGAGGGAGGACTAGTAGTTATGTGAGCCCAGGCATTTATTCATGATCCCGACAGGCAGGCTTGTAAATAGCCACTCAGTGGCTAATAATAATTGATTTTAAGGATGATTAAGCTATGAATTGTTGCCCGTACATGCATGCCAATTCATCAGTGTTTGAAATGGCCAGTTGTTGAGTTTCGTTATGTCTCTGTTTGAGTCTGTTTTTTGTTTTTGTTCTCCCATGAGTTGCAACAATCCTAAAGCCTCATGGAATGCGTTATGTATTGGGGGGGGGCTCACATTTTTGACATATGTTGGCTGCTGTTTTAGTTTCAGATCAGGCAGCAGACAGGCTCATGCAGCTGCAGTACAAAAGATCCGATGTTATATCAAAGAGGTGGAGTCAGACGACAGCCAGGCCAGAAGACCCACATCCATTAAAAGACCCACCTGGCTGGGCTGGCCCCTGAAATCTCAGAACTGGAGGCGGTGGTAGCACCCACTGTGCAATTTGGGGACACCATATGAGGGGTAGTCCAGACCTTTGCCCCGAGTGTCCCCAGCAATCTGGCACCAGCACTGGGGGTTAACATGAAGGTGTTCACCTCCATAGTGACCCACAAGGCACCCTCTAGAGGTAAAAGGAGGGTAGCTGCCTGGTTCATTTTGATACCATCAGTTCAAGACAACTGACTGTACTGAAGTTTGTAGAAGTTTGTTGCTGTTGTCTTGAAATGAAATCCTGCCCTTCAGTTGAAACTTTAAATGCAAACTCCTTCAGACATAATAGCGGAGCTCACTTCCAATTTTAATTCAGGGGGGAAAAAATCCCACAGGAATTAGACCGATCATTTTCAAGCAAGAGTGCTGAGCACATTTAAATGTGGTGACAAAACAAATTCATGATGCAGGCAAGCCCCAGTATCCACTGGGGTTCTGTTCTGGATTTCCCCATTAATACCTGAAACTGTGGATACTGGGGATGCCTTTCTAAAGATAGCGGAACATCAGTGGTTTTGCTGCAACAAGGTTAAAAACAAGAGATCTGTTTAATGTTCCCCTATCTTCTTAATAGGCGTCCCAATATCCATGGTACCCACGGATAACTGAAACCGTGGGTACCGAATCAGTGGATCAGTGAATCTTACAACCCAATCCTAACTAAATCCTGCCCTGCTGATGCAGCTGTGCCGCTGGAGCACGCACTGTGTCCTGTGGAGGGCAGAAGTCCCAGAGTTCACCCCTGGGTAAGGGCACATTTGTTCCCTTGCCCAGGGGAAAGTCTCTGCTGCCTGAATGGGTCTACTCAGACAGGCAGCAGCAATTTTGCTGGCACAAGTGCAAGTGAACCTGGGACGGCAGAATGAGGCCAGGAAGAGGGATAGGACATCAGCGGTGCTGCTGCTGCGGCCGCCACCCCTTCCTGTCCTTAATCTGCCCCTCCCTGCCCTGGTCCCAGCCTTGTTACTCTCTCCTCATCCTTCCTGTTCCCCTCTGCCTCCTGCCCCTCCCTGCACTGATGTAGCAGCACTGGAGCTCCTTGACAGACCACTGGTGCATGGCTGTGGCTAAGCCGTGATCTGTGGCATGTTGTCTTTGAACAGTGGCGTATCTACAGGGAGGGCAGAGCTCTAAGTTTTGCAAGGAGCCTTACCCTGTCATGTAAATCCCTTCTCTCCTTTGCTGCTGTAGCCAGTAAGCAACGCCAAGAAGTTGCTTTTCCCTGTGAGGATTGGCTAAAATGGTACAGGAGAGGAGTGATTTCCACTGCAAGGTAAGGCTCCTTGCAAAACTTAGAGCTCTGCCCTCCCTGTAGATACGCCACTGCTTTTGAAACAGCCGTAAAGCACACTGCACTCCCAGAATATGAGTTCCTGCAGTGCAGCAGTCCAACAGGATTGGGCCATAATAAACCCTAAGCCAGTGTTATTCAAACTGTGGGTCGGGACTCACTTGGTGGGTCGTGACCTGATGTCAGTTGGGTTGCAGAAAGCTGGGAGCAGCCATCTTGGAAACTGCAGACCTTACTCTTGTTATATTCCTTTTGTGAGTGTTAACAGTTTGAATTTTCAAGTGAGGGTTTTTAAAAATTTAATTTTAATTAAATGTTTAAATTTTAATTTAGTTCACGCTTTTACATAATAGTTTGTCCTAAACTTGTTTTCTGCCTGGGACAGTGATGGCGAACCTGTGACACGCGTGTCACGGCTGGCTCGCCAAGGCATTTTCACAGACACGCCGCCCCGCTGGAGCTGCCGGCACTTAAAGACTTGCTTCCCTGAGCCGCTGCCGATCAGAAGCAGCCCCGCCCCCAAGCGAGCTCTTGCAAGCAGCTGGGAGGCCGGCAGGGGCTATACTACGCTAAAGAAGTGCGGGAGGCAAGAGTGTGTTGCGTCTGGGAGGGGGCAGGGGGGCTGGCTATTTTTGAGCTCTTCCGAATTGGCTCGTCTGAATTGAATCCTGTGGTGCCTGCGCGTGCTCAGAGAGTCAGAGAGAGAGGCGGGAAGCAAGCACACAAGGCAAGGCGTCAAGAACTGCTGCTGCTGGCCTGTGTGTGTGTGTGTGAGAGAGAGAGAGAGAGAGAGAGAGCACGCGCTGAGAGCGAGCGAGCTAGAGAGAGAGCAAGCAAGCAAGCAAGAGAGAGGGGGGGTGGGAGAGTGAGAGACAGCCATCAAGATAAGTCCATTACAGAGATAAATCCAAGCACCAAACCTTTTGCCGGCACTTAAAAGACTTGCTTCCCTGGATGCTGTGTGGAAGATAATCAGAAGCAACCCCACCCCCAAGTGAGCTCTTGCAAGCAGCTGGGTTGCCGGTGCTGGGAGAGAGATGGGAGGCACTTCCGATGCAAGCATCAGAAGCAACCTCGCCCCCAAGCCCTTACCCCCCAGCACGAGTTGCAGCTGAGCTGCCAGCAGGGGCTAAAGAAGTGGGGGGGATTTGATTTGATATAAGTTGAACTGCTGCTGCTGGCCTCTGTATGTGTGTACGAGAGAGGAGCGTGTGCGCGCACGCGCCAGAGAGAGAGAGAGCCAGCGACCCACAGACAGACAGCTCCACTCTGAATCCATTATAGAGAGAAATCCAAGTCCAAGCACCCACGCCTGCTGTCAAAAAGGTAAGCTAGTTGTTATGATCTTCCAGCCCCCTCCCCTGTCATTTCAGCCACTGCTTAATAGGGACTGCAAGCTGGGGTGGGGACCTGGCACCAGTGACTAATTTCTAATATAATTGGCCATGAAAGTCTTAGAAGCTCATTAATTAAATGAAAAGCAATGTGCTCCAAGATGTAAAGAATTTTTTGTCTTTTGTTCTGGCGGCGGGGGAGGGGGGTGACACACCAGCTGAGTTGAGTTATGAATTTTTCAAATTTCTGACACACCAAGCCCAAAAGGTTCGCCATCACTGGTCTGGGATGTTTCATGGTTGTACAACTGCTGCAGTCCAAGAATGCCGATTTGCATTTCAGGAGTGTCCTTTTATTATGTTACTATGACAGCACTTCCTGCTTGATGATGTCACTTCCTGCCACAACATCACTTCCAGGTTAATGACATCACTTTCGGTGGGTCCTGACACGAGTGCCATTCTAAAAAGTGGGTCCCACTCTAAAACGTTTGAATACCACTGCCCTAAGCACGGACCCAAGAAGAGGCTGCTGGCCGCATCTCTGCATGATGTGATGTTCTGATCTGGCCACCCGCCAGTCAGCACCTGCTGAAAGATTTTCCTGCATCAAGCTGCCCCCTTACACTGAGTCAGACTATTTCCCAGACCTATTTGATTGATGCCAGGGATGTTCGGCCGACAGAACATGTTTTTGACGGCTGAATTTCTAGTCCATCTCTATTACTGGATTAGCCCATCACTGTGAGTGCAGAGACACAGCAGAACCGTTCAGAAGAGGTGACCTGGTGCATCTTAGGAGGTTTGCCTCCCTCAAACAGGAGCAAACTTCAGGACAAACCCCAGAGATGGGCTCCTCCTCGGGGCAGGCAGCATGCAAGGAGTACACTCTACTGAAGTTTGTTGCTATTGTCTTGAACTGAAATCCTGCCCTTCAGCCGAAACTTTAAATGCAAACGTCTTCAGACATAAAAGCGGAGGAAAAAAATGTGCCTATCTATCCAAGCCCTTGGACAGATCAATTGCGAAGCTTCCCTGTGCTGGAACTTTGTTGAGCAGTTGGCTCATATTGTGATGAGCCAACTCATATCTGGAAGCCACTCAGGCCTGCGGGCTCTTAGCCTTCCAATAACCTCAGCAGGGTCACACTGACATTGGTATAATAGCATCAACATCAATGTTGCGTTACAGAGGTAGTGCATGCATGGTGGCCTCCCATATTCTTTCCTTTTATGGATTAAGGGCAGACCCTGAACTTTAAATACAGCTCCTTGGGCTTAGACACACAAAACAATAAAGTTGCATGCTATGGCTGGGGAGCTGGGAAAAAATAACCCCAAACAAACAAAAACTCACCACTGAAAATACTGATGTTACTTCTGTTATGAGCTGTGCCAATCAGTATTATCAGCACCCAAACAGATGCTTGCCTTCCACACTTTGTGCCTAGAGCCTTATGGAATTCATTAGATGACACACAACTCTATCTCTCCTTTCCCCCTGATTCTGAGGAGGTGGTCGAGGTCCTGGATCGTTGTCTGGAGGCAGTTGGAAGCTGGATGTGGGCGAACAAGCTGAAATTAAATCCGGATAAGACAGAGGTGCTCCTGGTCCGGAAATCCACAGCTTGGGTATTGGACTACTGCCCTGTCTCTGAATGGGGTTGAACTCCCTCTGAAGGAGCAGGTCTGCAGTCTGGGGGTTCTCCTGGATCCACAGCTGCTCCTGGAATCACAGGTGGCGGCGGTGGCCAGGGGAGTCTTTGCTCAGCTTCCGCTGATTCACCAGCTGCGACCATACCTGAGCTGTGCGGACCTGGCCACAGTGACCCACGCCCTAGTGACATCCAGATTAGATTATTGCAGTGCGCTCTACGTGGGGCTGCCTCTGAAGACGGTCCAGAAATTGCAACTAGTGCAGAACGCGGCTGCTCATGTGGTTGCTAGGGCTCATCGGATCGATTCTGTCAGGCCGTTGCTTCAGCGGCTACACTGGCTGCCGGTTCCTTTCCGGGCCCAATTCAAAGTGCTAGTTTTGACTTTTAAAGCCCTTTACGGCTCGGGTCTGGGGTATTTGAGGGACCGCCTCCTTCCATACAATCCTACCCGTATCCTTAGTATAGGTCATCTGGGGGGCCCTTCTGACTGTGCCGCCACCAGGAGAGGTGAGGGGGATGGCGGCCAGGAACAGGGCCTTCTCAGTGGTGGCCCCACGACTATGGAATACCCTCCCCTTAGAACTAAGAACTGCTCCCTCTTTGGCAATATTTTGGCGGGGGCTGAAGACTTTTTTGTTTAAGCAAGCCTTCAATTATTGACAGGCTGGCTGGCATTTTACATTTTTTATCTTACATTTTAAACTTCATCAAATTGTAATTAGGGGATCCACAGGGCTTCCTCATTTTAAATTTTTAACTGTTTCAATATTGTTTCTTAACATTGTTTTAATTTGTTATTGTGGTTTTTTAATGTGAATGTTTTAGTATTGTAAGCTGCCTTGGGTGCCCATGGGGCAGAAAGGTGGGATAAAAATTAAATAATAAATAAAAATAAATTATGTACATGAAGGTGGAAGCAATATAATGCAGCTCAAAATGATTTTTTTTAGCACACAGGGCATAACTCTGAGCCACAGTTATTGGGATCTGGTTGGGAGAGTGGGGGCAGTCGCGGACCTACCATTACGTCGGGGGGGGGGGCAAAAGCCCCAGACACAGCGCTCCTGGGACAGGATGAGCGCAGCAACGAGCGGTTTCAGCCCTCCCTGTCACCCCTCCCGTCGTATGGCTCCACAATGGAGTCTGACATGGTGTGGGGGCGGAGCTGAGCAGCACATGGGGGCAGGAAAACATCGGAAGGGGGAGACCGCCTGTGTCCTTGGGTGGTTCATTGGCTTAATCCTCAACTGAGTAGGGGTCCATCTTTGATCCAGTACCAATTCCCGGCTTTTGAGTTGCTGCATTTTCCACTCCTTATCTCCAAGTTCAAAATATTAACTGATGATTCTGTGTAACTCGTATCTCAGCAGAGAAGCAATATATTGCCACCCTGAGAAGGAAGTGGCAGTTGATACAGTACAATGAAATCATGGGTTCGTCAAACACATAGCATGTAACTGTAAAACCATGAACTCTCTCTCTCTCTCACTCACTCACTCACACACACACACACACACACACACACACACACACACACACACACACAAGTAAATCAGAACATAATCAATATTACCAATTACAAATTGCAGGTGGGGTGGGAGTAGTCACATTTCTGACATACATTGGTTGCTCTTTCAGGGAACCAATGATCCTTCGGAAAAAGTAAACCGCTCTGATATTTCATCACCTTTAGACACAGCTCTCTCCTCAAGAGCTGCAACAACCCTTCTAGGCTACAATCCTAGGCACGCTTTCCGAAAGTAGGCCTCATTGAACACAATGGGCTTCCTTCCAAGTAGACCTGCAGAGGACCAAGTAGACCTGCATAGACTGCTAGTGAGCTATACACCAGCACTATGCTTCAACAGGTTAAAGGCCATACTACCTTTGAATTCGTGGCATTTGCAGGTATAAAATTTCGTAAGCCACTTTCAGCTGGAGAAAGGCAGAATACAAATTTTTTAAAAAAATAAAAATTTTGATTTTTGCAACTCTTATAACAAAGGAGCAATCCTGATGAATTAAAGGACAATCCTTGTCCTGATGAACTCATATTTTAAATTATTTGCAAGACATTATGCTAACAAGTATGGAAGGAAAGCTGCAAGCATTTCAGAATATGCTCTGTTGCTGGTTCTTCAATTTTCATATAATAGCACATCTTTTTTTTCCTTATTCCTCTTATAATGGGTTTGGATTTTATTTGTAACACTATTTGATTCTCCTTGTTATTAGTAGAGGAATGTCTATTAATACATTCTATTGGTTTTTGTTACTTGTATCTATGTCACTTGTATCTATTATTACAAATATATTAATACAATACGTGAAATGTACTTCTAATGAAAGCAATTTAATTTAAAAAATTCAATCCACCCATTCAGCCATTCAGAGTTTGGATTATAAAAAGAAGAAATGGAACTAGGAACATTATAAAGCAAGGGTCAGGGAGATATTGAAACTGCTGTTCCTGAAATAAAATCAGCAGTTAGGTGACCCGTAGAACACCACTGAAAGCACTGAAGTTAATGGCTACTTTATATGCAAGAAGCGCAGGCCACAGGGAAACCGGCCTTTTGCTTTAATGGGTGAATCCCAAGAGGGACTTGTGTGAGGGGCTTTGTTCATTTATTGGTTTTACAGTGCAAGGAACCTAAAAGAACTTTAAAAAAAGAAAAGGAAGGGAAAGGAACCATAGTAGTAGGACAACTCTATACAGTTCAGAAGCGCATTAATTAACAGTGCAATCCTGTACAGGACGTTGTTGCTTCGGCGCTATGTCATTAGCGCTGACGGGGGGGGCGCCAAGCAGCACACCCGCATCAATGCTAATGCTCTGAAGCTGATGCTACGAGTAGCGTCAGCTTCAGAGTGCCGACAGGGAGCCTTCCTTTCACCAACTGAAGCTAGTTGGCGCAAGGGAGGAACCGTCCCGTTCCGGGACAGGGATTGGTTGAGGGGAGAGAGGTTGGGGGCGGGACATAGGCAGGCTTGGGAGGCGGCTATACGGCCACATTCTAAGCCCGTTCAGGAGGCCGCGTGACCCTGATTCGGGCCACGCAGTTTCCTCAGATCTGCGCCCACTATTTAGCGGGCACAGATCCAAGGAGTGCATAGGGGAGGCTGGAGCCTCCCCTACAGTAACTGCTGTGGGGAGGCTCCAGCCTCTCCTATACAGCACTGGATATGGCGTTGGCCAGCCGGCCTCTCCATTCCAGCACAGTATAGGATTGCACCCTAAAAGTCAGGAAATGAAACTTCCCAACTTCTTCCCAAACAGAAGCAAATAGTCTGGAGGAGCAAAAGAACAGGGATAAGCAACCATCGGATATGTGAGCTACTTAACAAAATGACTAACGGACGCAGGGCTACTGTGAGTCACACCCATCCCATTTATTTTACTGTAGAAAAAAATCAGCAGCTCAAGGCAGCAGGGCAGGCCACTGGGGTGTGCTTTGGAGGGTGGGATAACTTCTAAGGAAGTCCCCAGCCATGATGCTGCAGGAAGGAGCCCTTGTGCCATCCAAACCTGGCTGGCCTAACTCTGCTGGCCTAACTCCACATTAAGATTGTGCTCTCAGTCTCTGCTACTTATATAACTTGCATGCCTATGTTATTTATGGAACAACTCACTGGCCCAAAACCATCCAGTGAGCTTCAAGGCTGCATACAGATTTCAGCCCAGGTCTTGCACACTAAAGTCCTATGCTTTAACCACTATACATCACTCCCCAACGCTTCCCAAGGACGTTTTGCTTGAGCACAACAGCAGCACATTTTCCCAGTCACGGCAACTGTGTGAATCACTGCCAAGAAACAGGAGCTATATCCAAGACTAAAATGTGCAGCTGCAGCAGCAAGATGAATCAACCTTTTCAAAACTTTGGACTGATCCTGAAAGAGCTCATTTTGAATTATAAAGCCTCCAACAGAAGATACTCCACACATCCGAGAACCCCTTGCTCTTTATGTGTTTACCTGTGGAGGATGATTACATGTTTCTAAAGAATGTTATCTGTATGCTAAGTGTTCAGGATGATTGCTCTACAGTTATGAGATTTTCCTGCCCATCTGGTATTTACAAAAAGTGCTGGCAGATTTTATTTATGCAGGCTACTGCTGCCCAAGACTACAGTAGATTGGGGGAGAAATAAGGGGTAATTTTAGAGAGGCATTTTTGCTTCAGGTCAGTGGTTCTCAAACATTTTAGCATTGGGACCCACCTGAAAAATAGTTTTCCCTTACTCAAGCCTCTGTGGCTATAATGGTGATTGGTCAGCAGTGCTCCCCTCCCTCCCCCCCCCCCCGCAAGTAGCAGGTTGTTTAACCCTTGTTGTACATTGTCTAATCCACTGGCGTAGCTAATGAAAAGGTAGCCGGGTGCAGAGGGCAGAAAGATTCCCCAGAAGTGACATCACAACAGGAAGTGACATGGCAGTTGTATTTTCATATTTTTTTGGTTTTGCCATTACTTTTGATAGAATGAACATATTACACTCTGGTCTGTTTTACTGCATTTAAAAAACTTTCCAATGATACATAACATGATGGTATTCTTAGTACATACCAAAGTTTTCACAATTTTGGCCACTAGGGTCAAGCTCAGCTTGTTCCCCCTCCCCAAAGCTTGTTGCCCAGTGCAATTGCACCCCCTGCAGTTATTTAGCTCCGCCCCTGGCCTAAAGCAGCCTGTTAGTTCCACAAACCACCAAAAATTGGGTTGTGTTCCACTGGTGGGCCATGGACCCACAGTTTGAGAACTGCAGCTTTAGGTTTTCAAATGTCCCCCACCCACTGCTGCAGACAGGGCATAGGAGGCCAAATACAGCATGCATGTTGGAATGTCCAGGTGTTTGCAAAAGCAGGTGGAGGAGTACTTAGTTGCGAGATTTGTAGCAACACCATTCCCAAAACAATCAGATGGACTCAGAGCACTATCTCAAAAGAGCAGTATTCTCCCTTGGTGGCAGAATGCCACTGCTGCACACTCATCTCCAGTCACTGTGTGCAGAAGGCATAGCTGAACAGCCTCTATCAAGAAAAGAAACAGTCAGGAGCCTGACACTGCAGTGCACCACTTGTCACAGGATGGGGAGTGGGGGCAGGACTGGAGACCAGACCACATTCCCAAGGGACAGGAAACTCATTCTACTGTGTAGATGGCGGAGGCCCTAATACAGCAACGTGCAGTGAGGGTGTGGCAGGTGAGGTTCAACTGCCCTACCAGAGTTCTTGGAAAAGTACCATGATCCCTGTGACCACGCAAACACTTACAACCCATAGGCCCTTAGCAGCTGGAGCCTGTAGGTTATAAGTGTTTGCAGGATCACAGCCACCGCAGCAGTCATGGAGGTACTTTTCAAAGAACTACGTAGGGCCATTCTGCCTCATCTGCCACACCTTCACTGCACATCACTGCCCTAATGTCAAGTGGAGACGGTAACTCTACAAACAATGTGAACTCCCTCTTCTCTCTGCTGTTGTTGACATTGTGGGCTCCTGAGAACTAGAAAGTGAATAATGGGGAGGGTAGAGATGTTAATATGAAAAAGGAAAAGATGAAAGCGATATACAGTACATGTGTTTCTAATTAATTCATGACCGCTTAAAATATCGCACAGCTGCGGACATAAAAATAGCTTGTTTTGTATAGAATGTTTCCACTGTGAGGGATCCTTCGAGGACATCAGTTTGATTTTGGTGCCTTGGAAAAAAAAATCCATGTTTGTTTCGGGAATCTGACAGTGTTGTTGATCTCCAATCATATCTTTCTACAGGACCACTGAGGGATTCAGTTCCCAGGTTGACTTTGAAAATGAACCCAGGGGCAGGCATTACACATGGAAATATATACCCATGCGGCAAGAGCAGTACTAATCCGAGCTACAGTCTACATTCACTAAATGCCCAATCCCAATCTGTCGATGGAAAGAGCATTTTGTTAGAGGAAGGAGGTGGGGACAAGTGATCCTGTTTCCTACCTCCTCTTTCCTGTACTGATTTCTTTTTGTTCCCATCTGACCACAGGCAAACAAGCAGGCTGAGTGGACCATGCCACACACCCCAAACCTTGCTTGCCCAGTCGGACAACTGGCTGGAGATGGTGATGGCGGCAGGGCGAGTGTATGTTAGCGTGTGTCACTTAGGAAACCATGTAGGGCACCGCTGAAGTGGGAATAGGGTGAGGGGTGAGATGTGCACTCAGGTGAGGTACTGAAGTACTCAGGTGAGGCACTCAGGTGTGCATGGGGAGGGACAGCAATTGGGGACAGCAAATCTGCACCAATTGGGTCAGGGGATCTGTCGCCCGGGCTCGGCTGCCGGCTAGGGCAAGACGGCCGGTGGGGTCCCTGGGCGCTACGGAGGGCGGCACTTACCGGTGGTGAGGGCCACAGCAACGACCCCGAAGAACCAGGAGCCAGTGCGGGCAGCCTCAACCCCCCAAGCGAGCCCTGGACCTGGGGGGTTGGTTGGAGTGGGGCCGGGGAGCGACCAGAGCTCCGACCCGGCCTGGGCTCAGCCGTGCCTGTGCCGGCTGCTCACCCCCAAGAGCCGGTGAGCCCACTTGAACTCTCGCGGGAGCCGGAAGGGATGAGGCCGGGAGTGCCAGCCAGCTGCAGGAGAGGTGCTCTTGAGCTGGCCGGCCAAAGGGGAGGCACACCCAGGAGGCTGGGCAGCTCCCTCCCCATCTGGGCCAGAGCGCCTCTATTTGGAACTGGCTGGGGGCAGCTGCCCTGGCCAGAGCAGCAGCGCAGCCCACTTGGGGGGAGCTGGGGGCTAGGCCCTGTAGGGACAACCAGCCCCCATGGCCCCGGGGTGAGGTGACCCCGAGTCAGGGGGCGGCTCAAGGAACTGCAGCTGGGCTTGCCGCATCCACAGCGGCAGCCCCCGCCCAGAACAGGGGGGGCTCCCCAACCAGAGCCAAAGCCTCAGAGGGGTCCCAGAGAGGGGAGACAGCGCCGGGACTCTGTGTAAACCTGTACAAGCCCCTGTGCCAGGAACAAGGGGCCCATGAATGTGAAGGCGCTGTCCACAATAAAGCGGCTGTGTGCAAGTAAGACCCCGGCTTAGCGCATCTTTGCGAAACACCATGAGGCAGCCCGCGAGGAGCGTGCCCGCCGCAGGTCAATCAACCCCCATGGGTCTGCCCCTTCCCCCGCCATGGACGTACAGGATCACTTTGGGCTGCCCCTGTTTCATAAGAACACAAGAAGAGCCTCACTGGATCAGGCCAAAGGCCCATCTAGTCCAGCTTCCTGCATCTCGCAGCGGTCCACCAGATGCCTCAGGGAACACACAAGACCACTAGATACCTGCATCTCGTTGCCACCCCCCTGCATCCAGCACTCCAGGGTGCCCTACCTCTAAAATAAGGAGGTTGCACTAACCATCATGGCTTATAGCCTGTGATGGACTTTTCTCCAGAAATCTGTCCAGCCCCCTTTTAAAGGCATAAAGGCCAGATGCCATCACCACCACAAATCAGGGTTTCATGTAATGATGGGCAAGAATCTTGCCCTTTTCTTGTTTTCTTCTTCATTATTTGTTTAGCCAAATAAAGGGTTATCAAGGAGCTCAAGGAAGTTAGAAGATATTTATTTCTGTACTTCTGGTTATGTCACTGAGCATAGCTATTGTCTTGAAAATGCAGAGCTATGTTCAGAATTCCACCAAAAAAAAAAAAAGGTAAAGGTTAAAGGTGAAGGTTTCCCCATGACCGAATGGTCTAGTCGTGATCGACTGTGTGGGGGTGGGGGGTGGGGTGAGGGTGTGTGCTCCCCGGTGCTCATCTCTGTTTCTAAGCCGAAGAGCTGGTGTTTGTCCTAGGACAAGCTTCCATGATCATGTGGCTGGCATGACTATACGGCAAGGTGCATGGAGCACCTTTACCTTCCCACTGAAGTGGGAAGTAGACTATTTATCTACTTGCATTTTTAGGTGCTTTCGAACTGTTAGGTGGGCAGGAGCTGGGACAAATGATGGGAGCAATGGGAGAGAGAGCATAGTTTGCTATGTGCTGGCTGTCTTTTATGATGTGTGTATGTGTGTATAGACAGACAGACAGACAGACACACACACACACACACACACACACACACACACACACACACACACACCACCTCATAAAAGGCAGCCAGCATATAGCAAACTGCCATCACCATGTGTGTCTTGTGTGGGATCCTGTGATGTATGAAAAAGGCACACAGAACAGTGACAAGAAGAACAATTACAATTTTTTTTTAATGTATCCCATTCAGTTTTTATTCATCTTTCAGCCACCCACATGCCTAATATCACTGTTCTCTCACCTCCTATCTGGATTCTCATATCCTGGTCTTTTTTCCTACATCTCTCTTGTCCATCTGTTCTCTTCTACATGCCTGCCCTACTTACCGAAGCACAGTCACTCCTTTTCAGAACCTCCCACTTCCTAATGGAGGTTTTGTCTTTAGACAGCCCTACAGCCGTGAAAGGAAGAAGTCGGAAGGAAGAGGCATTCAGACATATGAGGCAGCTGATTGCCTGTATTTTATGCTGACTCAGACCTTGGCCATTAAATACAATGTCCCGGCAGCCAAACTGTAAAGGAACGATAACATTCATCAGTCAGGATAATATGATGCACAGAGGAAATAAATGCAACCCCTGAGCATTCTATTTGTCATAGCTTAAAAATAACCACTCTGACATGGCCGGTGGATGTTGTGTTAATAATGGCCTGGTTGGTGCATTAAAATGCCTCTGAGAAATAAGAAGTGCCAGCATTATTCAGAGGGAGATACACTTAGGGCCAAACAAGGCACAATGCCCCACGTATGATTGGAGCCTGGGAGCTTGATTTTCACACATTGTGTGTGTGTGTGTGTGTGTGTGTGTGTGTGTGTGAGAGAGAGAGAGAGAGAGACTTGT
>JAJKFI010000018.1:9753092-9774932 GCA_029204185.1 Lerista edwardsae | reverse complement strand
CACACACACACACAGTTGCAATCCTGGCCCATGTGCTGTCTGGAGCCAGGACTGAAGATAAGAACATAAGAAGAGCCCCACTGGATCAGGCCAAAGGCCCATCTAGTCCAGCTTCCTGTATCTCACAGTGGCCCACCAGATCCCTCTGGGAGCACACGAGAAAACAAAATGTCTCCATTCTGTTGCCATACCCCCACATCTGGCATTTTGAGGTAGCTTACTTCTACAGTACAGTATCTTCTACTTCTACCCATCATGGCTTGTAGCCTGCAATGGACTTTTCCTCGAGAAATCTGTCGAGTCCCCTTTTAAAGGCCAGACTGAAGGGTGTCACCCCCTTCCCACAGAAACTACCATTCCTGACGCAGGAGCTTTGTGTAACATCCTCCAGCCCTCTGAAAACCATCTAAAGGTCTGAAGGCCCTTTAAACATTACTTCTGGTTCGTTGAAGGGCTGGACACTGCATCCTCCACTACTTTGGAGGGTTGGAGGATACTGTACATGGCCTGCCTGGCCTTCAGGGTGGTGGGGTTCCAGGGGGCAGGTGGTTGCAGCTCGGCAGCGGTGGGCGCCACCACCACAGGTGTGCCACCTGGGGGCATGTGGCCACCACAGCACCCTTTTTTACCCATTTTCCAGTCTTTTTGTATACTTCTAACCTCTTAGAAACCTTGTACAAGCCGTTAAAAACTATATCATCTGCATGCTGTATTTGTCCTTTGTTGGAAACTCCATTGTTCCTCAAGCACCTCTTGTTTGTGGATTCAGCTTTTCCTCTGGTATGGAATGGCTTCCCCCTCTAGGATTGGCATGTGCTTAGCAAAGGGCAGCTAAACCTGTCCAGCTATGTCAAGGGGGTGAGATGGAGAGACCAGATGATTCCATTCCTCCAGTCAGGTAACTTGTCGACATCAGAGCAAAGTTATAGATTTCCCAACCCATAGGAAGTAGTAGTTGTTCTCGGCTAATCACCTGAGTGACCCAGAGAAGAGCACCCCACTTGCTCTCCTGAAAGTGCAAGGACTTGTTGAGCAACATAAGTAACTTAAGCTATGGAGTAACTAGCTGGCTTGCAATCACTTTTCTTTGTTAAGTGTCTCCAGACAGCATGCAAAACTTCCCCCATTTTAACAAAGGGATTCGGGGGTGGGGGTGGGAAGAGTTGTGGACTGAGGGGTTGAGCAGCATCCTAGCTCCATCTGCTGGGCAATAATGGTTACTGTATCCATTTGGTAAACACTTTTTGTATGCTTTTCAATCAAACTCAGGCATTTTCCATCAGCCTGCTTGTATAATACTTTTGTTATCCATTTCCCACAATTGTGTTTACTTTCCTTTTCTTTCGAATTTTAATAAGCTAATTAAATGTTGTCCCTTGGTCTACCTGATCCATGTTCATGAATAGTCATATCTCTACTCTTCAGACACTACTGTGAGTTTGATATTTAGTAAGAAACCCTGGGAGCTCAGTGCTCCCCTGGGAGAGTCCCCCCCACCCCAGATGGTGTGCCAGGTCTCTGTAGCCTAGGATGGTGGCAGCAGATAAAACTACAAAGATTTTCAGCAGTAGGTGCAAGAAAGGGAACATGGAGAGCAGGAAGGGGTGCTTGTGCTCTAACCAGTAGGTACTACTCCCCTTGGCCAACTGATCTCCTGGGAGCCGCTTTTCCTGACAATTCCCCTCCTTCATTTTCCTCTCTGGCCCTCTCTTCCTTTTTAAATCCAGGGAGGAGAAATAAAAGAGAAGGAGCAGCGGTAGAGACAAGCAGGCAAAGGTGGGAGCCCCACCATCACCAATCAGGTGCCAGAGCTGACTCAGTCGTCCCATGGATGGGCCACCCCATCTCCATTGAAGACAAACCCTTTTATCAATATTCTTTTCATTCTTTCTTCCATTCTAATTTTAATTTGGTTTCCTTTATGTCTTTTCCGCCCTTGCACAGGAAGCCAGAAGACATCGGTGGTTTTGCTAACAATAAAATCCCCAGTACAATCCCCAATAACAATACAACCATCTCCAGGCTCGTAGCCTGGGGAATAGTGGCACTGACATCCTCTAAATAAACACAGATTTAGGACATTTTGCCATAAAAGGGCCTCAAGGCTGCTTGCAATCAGAAAAGCCAGCAAAATGATGCACAATAAATGCAATTCAGCCAGTTAAATATAATTGATTAACCTGATGAATCAGTTAAACATTCACTCATTACTGATTGCCTTTGCATTTTTTCTATAGCGTTCATTGGGCTGTAACTTCTCCAATCCAGGCAACCCCTGTCTTTCTTTGGGCTATGTGCACATGCCTATGTGGGGAAAGGATGACAGGTCAAGGATGGCAACTAGCTCAAGTGCCCCTATGCATATCTTCTTTGCTTCCAGCCAATCATAACTGCTTAATATTCCTCTAGGGGACAGTGTGATGAATGCCAGCCAAAGTCCCATGCATAATCAAGGACACCGCACACACATCCCATATGCTTGCTCAGTGTTTCTTCCAACTTTCAGAATATTTTAACGGAAAATGAGAAAGGGCCCAAAGAGTGCCGGAGCAAAAATGGAATACAGGGCATTTACAGAAACAATCTTTTGTATACATGTGTTGATTTTTCTTCCCTTTTATCCACCATTGAGAAAAAACAGAGTTATTTCAAGGAAAATCTCAAAGCCTCACCACTCTGTCTGGTCAGCAGTGCACTGCAGATCTCGCAGATATGGTCCTGGCAAGCTCCCAAAAGATGGGACTAGCTCACTGCATTAATCAAGTGCACTCCTCAGTTCCCTGGCAAGCATAAATATCTAGATTGCGCTATAGTAGCGCATGCAAGGTGATTAGTCTATCTCCAGATGAAGAAGTGGTCTGCATACAGGAGCCCAGCCCACATTCTCTTACCAAAGGGGGCAAGAGCTCTCTTGCACGGCTTCCATTCATTTCAATGTGTTTGCTTAGGAAAACTTCCCAGTGCATTGTGACCAAAATATTTCCAGTGATCCATTTTGCAGACGTATTTCCTGATGAATTCCCAGTGAAGTTTTGCCATACATTCAAGTCTTACAAGGTCATTAGGAAAGTAGAACAGCCATTCTTAACCCAATCCGTGTAGCTGCCCCCCCCCAATTTATGGTGTAAAGTGTGTGCTGAGTCTGAGGGTGCAATCCAAACCTGGAGTTATGCTGGCACAGTTAGGCCAGCAAAGTTTGGCCGGCACAAGGGTCACTGTAAAGCGCATTTGGACCACTCTTGGAGTCAGAGAGGCCAGCACACAGAAGTGCGCCATCCCCCCTGACTCCAAGAGTGGTCCAAACATGCTTTACAGTGGCCCTTGTGTATGCCAAACTTTGCTGGCCTAACTGTGCCGGCCTAACTCCAGGTTAGGATTGCACCCTGAGTGTTTGCAAGTGCCCCATGATTGGTAAAAAGAGGCCTGTAATTTTCTCATTGAGAGAAGTGAACACATAAAGCAACTTTAGACTAAGTCAACCCATTAATTAAATCCAACAAGGTCTTGTTGCTTTAAACTGGGTGCAGAAGGACTAACTAGCTGAGGAACTGCCCCAGGGAATTAAGCTATTCAAAAGCCATCAACATAACACCTGCCCATAAAGGATAGTTTCTGTGTGGGAAAGCACACTTTCTAGAAGAGGACCATAGAGAATTGTGTTGGCCACCAGTGGTGTGGTGGTAAATTTTGAAATGCTGAAGCTTTCATCATTACATCCCCCACTCGTCATGCCCCACTATGTACCGCAACAAATGCCTTTTGCAGCAGCCGTAAAGGATTTGGCAGTATGCCAAGTAGCACCAGCAGGAAGCACCAGCCTTCCCACACCCAACAGAGGAGCTCACTGTCAGAGACCAGTAGAACACTGGGGGGGGGGGGCAGGAGGGTGGAAAAGGACAAGGAGCAGGAAAAACTGGGCAGGGGGTGGAACGGGGGAAGGAGGCTGAGGGAGGATGAATCTGACACCAACGGCTTCCAGAGCGTGATGCTTCTTTTTGCTTCCTTCTCTTCCGGAGGGTGTTTGGAGCCTCCCGGAGGCTCCACACGTCTGCCTGCGGCCTCTGTGGTCCTCAGAATAAGGGTTACAAGCAAAAAAAAAGTCACTTCTGGGTTTCCCGCTCCCCCCCCCCAAAAAAAAACCCCGGAAGTGACTCAGACAAGCCTCTGGACACCCGGATTCCAGCTCTGATGAGATTTGGAGGGTGGGTACATGCCCCAAAACTGCAGATTTGAACATCCACAGTTTTCCTCCTCCACAGGTGTTCCTCAAACAGAGCCCCAGTGGATAATGTGAACATGCCTGTATTTTTGTTTTTCTGCTCTCTTTTAATAAAACACAGGTATTTCAATGCCATTTGTTTCATCACATTCTGCACTGAATATATATAACTTGAATGTATTATTCCTAAAACCCACAATTTTGATTATTGGTGGTGTCAACCCCCCCCCCCCGAGGGTGGCGCCTGGAGTGGCATGCTGCCCACCCTTCTAGAAATGCCACTGTCCAATTGCCCAAATTTTGATAACAATAATTTCTTTGGGATGTTAAAACAGTATGGAACAACAGAACATTCTAACCTCTCATTTCAAAGAAACATCATTTTCTTCTTAATTTTACATTGCAGTAACACACTATACCCATATAGATTCAAAATATAGATATGTCCTTTTATCTGCCCTGATTAAAACTGGGCTTCAATTATTAACCAAAGCAGCCATTTTCAACCACTGTGCTGTGGCACATTGGTGTGCTGCAAGTGGTCCACAGGTGTGCCATGGGAATTTGAGGGAAGTTCATTTATTAGTAGGGCCAATGAGGGATGCGAGCCCCCCTTGGCAGCATGGTGTGCCTTATCAATTGTGAAAAAAACTGATGGTGTGCACTGACAATTTTAGTACCTTCTCAGTGTGCCATGAGAGGAAAAAAGGTTGAAAATCTCTGAACTAAAGAGTTAGTGGATTAATCAGCTATGCCAGTGAAAGTTTAGAGTCCTAGTTAGAAACAATGGGAAGTATTAAAAAACTGATCCTCTGTAAGAATATTTGATGAGGTGCTTCCAACACCATTAATCTCTCCTATACCCAGAATTCCATCAGCAGAAACCCATTCCTAATATTTTAAGCACTGAATAACTCAATTGTCCTGGAGGTTTTAAATCATGAAAAATCTTTCTGGAAGCTGAAACGATTGAGTGGATTATCTATGAGAGAGAGAGAGAGAGAGAGAGAGAGAGATCGTTCAGACTCATCCTGGATTAAAGTAGGGATATAGCCACATGATCAACATTTATGGCCTCATAAGTGAATGTACACATATTTTAGCAGGAGAGGAATGGAGAACTAATGCATACAACTTTATGGTATAAACGCTCCTTGGTAGATTCAGTAGGAATGAGACTCAATTACTATACTATGGAATGCATTTTGAGCACTTAAGTGGGTTATGTGGGCAGGAAGCATTGTAAGAGGAAGAGAAGAAAACATCACCTTGCAGTGCTCAGTAAGAGACTAGCGGGAAACATAGTTCCCTTTGCACTGTTTTGAGCACACCTGCGTTGGTTCTTCTTATCTCCAGAAGCTCCAGAATGATGAATTACTGGCCTATCTACATGGTCAACAACATGCCCCTGAGTGGCAGGGGTGTAGCTAAGGAAGTGCAGGGGTTGCAATTGCACCCGGCAACAAGCTTTACAGGGGGCAACAAGCTGAGTTTGACATTAGTGGCCAAAATTGTAAAAACCTTTGTCTGAATAATATCTTCATGTTATATATCATTGGAAAGGTAATTTAATGCAGATTGCAATGAAACAAACCAGAGTATAATAACTCTATCAAAAGTTATGGCCCAAAAAATCAGAGAAGACAAAAATACAATGGTGACATCACTTCCTGTTGTGATGTCACTTCCGGGGAAACACTTTGTCCTCTGCACTTTGATTAGCTATGCCCCTGCTGAGTGGGACCTCCACTGTGTGGATGTGAGGGGGGCTGGCTGCAACCATTCTACCTTCTGACATATGATGCAGCTCTTTAATGAATGAGCAAAAAGTTTGCCAGTCCTGGAAAATAACTGATGGCATTAAAGAAAAAAAAATGGCCTGATTAAATAAATGCTGATGTTTTTATCCATCCATTTGCGATGCTAAACAACACAGCACAACTGCAACCAAACCAGAGGGGAAAAATGGATTCCAGCTGTAAGCCCTCCTCCATTTCCCATGTTACAGTGACAATGAGAAATACATGTATGTACATATCACCCATGTTACAGCCTCCCTCAGTTCTAAGCGACATCTAGGCTGGCCCTCAGTTTCATCTATTTTGTCTGTGACGGTTTTCCTAAGTAGTCCCCTATGCAAAGTGCTGGGCCATTACTGACTCATGGGGGTGACATTGCATCACGCCATTTACTAGGCAGACTGACAGCCCAATCCTATGCATGTCTGCTCAGAAGTAAGTCCCATTAAGGTAGTGGGGCTTACTCCCAGGTAAGCATGGTGAAGTCTTAGTTGTACAGGGTTGTTTGCCATTGCTTTAAACAGGGCAAAATCTTATCCAACTTTCCAATGCCAACTCAGCCTCAATGCAGCCCCAAGTTAAGAAAACAAATGCTCCCTTACCTTGAGGAGGCCTCTATGACTGTCCCACAACTGCAGAATACAGTGGATATCTCATTGGCATGGCTGGAAAATTGGATTTGGCCCAGTGATGTCATTCAGGGGGAACAGACCAGAACGGGTGTTCCGGATCCTAACGGGCTCCGTGGCTGGTTCCGGGTTCCCGACAAAAGCCAATCAAAAGTGAGTTCCTGTTCTTAAATCATTTGAATGACACCACTGATTTGGCCCCCAGTCATCTTTACCCCCAGCAAGCTGGGGATGATAGGATGATTTTCCTATCACTTCTGTAAAATGCAGAGCCCTGCAAGAGGATATATTCTTAAATACATGGCCTCTAGATGTATATACCTTCAGAAATATTTGCAGTAGTGAAGCCATTCTGGAAATGCACGGACACCACTTGGTGCATTTGTTCAAAACTGTCTCCAGAACAGAGCTCAGGAGAAAGAGGGTTTTACCTATGTGGGGCAGAAGTGGTTGTGCAGTGCACGAACTGGCTGGGGGATTGCGACACCACAACTCCACTGAGAGCCTGTGATGTCACAACGCTTTCAGCTCTTTAAAAACTGAGTGTGATTAAACAAAAGCACATCCAGCCAAAGGCACCAGAGAATCAGATACACTTGCAAACAGCACCGAGATGTTATATATGTTTAAAAAGTCAGCGGCCTGCCCAAGGCAGGGGAAAGATTCAAGACGAATTATTCAGTCAGCATTCAGTTCCCTGATAAGTACATCTATCAACAAGCACTGCAGAGGGAGAGGAAAGCAGGTTGGCTCTTTGGGAGGCAAAAACTACCACAAACCCTATGTTTAATGGACAATCTGTACACACCCTTAATATGAATGTCTCTTTTCACACCTTCCATTACTTATCCAGCCAGTTTTCCATTGTGCAAGATATAAGCCCATTGCACTAACTGATTTCCAGGTTTCCCAGACACTGACCTGTTCCCAACAACCTCCTTCAGGTCCAACTGGCTCCCCCGATGCAGAGTCCTCTATGCCTCTGGTCTGCTACAACTGCTTAACGCGCCCTTTTTTTTAGCTACTTTTTGTGTCCCTTCCAGAGGGCTAGCCAAATTTGTCTTTTGCAGCAAATAGGTCTTGGAGAGCACACCTGAAAAACTGATGGTGCAATCCCAACCAGCCCTGGGGAACTCGGAGGTAAGGGAACAAACACCTTGAGGAGGCCTCCCTGACTGCTCCCCAACTGCAGGATGCAGCACATGCCCCATTGGCACAGCCACGCCAGTGCTGAAAGGTGGTTAGGGTTGAGCCGTAACACAGTTATCAAACAAGCATTTGCTGTCCAGTCTATGAACACTTACACTGCATCTTAAAGCAGAGCGATTCAAGGGAGGCAGCTTTAGGCTCACAAAAGGAGCCAGAGTTTGCTAAAGAGATTCGTAGTCCAATTCTAACTGCTGCTTTGCAACCGCGGAACAAAATTCTGTTGTAAATGGCCCTGTGGCAGTGTGCGCAGTGGTCAATTTTAAAGCCACTGCCACAAATGGCAGTACCGTCAGCAGCGGGCTGCCCCCACCAGCTGCCCTTGAGAACACAGGAGTGCCAGCATGGGGGTGGTGGTGGAAGGAACAGGGAGGGGAGGGGGAGGAGGCAGAATGGGTAGGGGCATCCTAAGGGCAGTGACTTGTTCCAGAATCCTGTTCCGTCTCCCCTTCCCTTTCTCTTACTCTTTTCAGACTTACGGCACACCACCAAAACAGCTGGTGTAATTCCAAGGAGGCCCATTAGCAGAGTGAAGGCTTATCCCTAGGCAAGGGAATGGAGAAGCCTCCATGGCAGTTATCCATGACTGCCCTCCCACCGCAGGATGCATTTTGCCCCCCATGGGTGCAGCTGCACCAGCGCTAGGAGAGGTAGTTATGTTTGGGCTCCTACTAAACCAGGCCCATAGCTAGAGTGGGAACCAGGGTTTGCTCAACCCCCGCATTTTTGAAAAACCAGTCTATATACCCAACATAATTGCCCACCCTGGAAAATAAAAGTATCTCTAGAATCCTGACTCTAGAATCCACCTCTAGAATCCTGACTACGGGCCAGCAACATCTTTCTCACTCCCTTTTCTGAGTGCTGTGATTTATCACACCTAGCAGGTTTGCTTCTCTCTTGCGATCTGCAGGTGCATTTTCTCTGCTCAATGCGAGAACATAGGATTGCAGCCATTTTGACCATTTCTCCTTGATATGTCCCCCCCCCCCATTTATTTCTCTGACTTAAGATCATTCTCAGAGCGTGAGTCAGAAAATTAGGATGCCTCTCTGTGAGCCTCTTGTAGCAATACCACACTGGGACACAGTGCATGCCGATTTGGAACCACAGCACAAGGCATGCAGAGAGAAGTAACAGCACCAACAGTACAAAGTCAGCTGGTTAATCCCCTCCCACCTTCCAGTGGGCACACTCCTGCTGGGGGGGGGGTCTCAGAAGAGACACATTACAGTAGGCTGGTCAGTCCAGGATGACTCAGCAGGACATTGTTAATTGTACCCCTCCCCTACCGGAAAAGACAGAAGATGGCTAGAGGTGATGCGGGAAATGATGGGGGATTGGTTAAAGTTTGCCTAGCAGGGGACAAATGATGGGTTTTTTTGGTCTGTGGTAGGGGGAAATTGATTTTTTGTCTTGGGGTGGGGAATGGATGGGTTCTATGTTTTTATAGTTTTTCAAACAAAATATGTGCGCGTGTGTGGGGGGGGTGTAACTGGTCAGAAGAAACAATAAACTGGATTGGGGGTAAAACTTGATTTTTTTATTCTGTCATCTTAGTGGAGTATTGCTATAATAAGGAGCATGATGTTCCTATCGGGGTGTGGGGTTGGCTATAGGCATCATAAAGAGGCCCTGTGCTTCAGAATTTACCACCATACCACTAGGTGGGAAAAAAAGTAACAACTCTACTTCGACGTTCCTACTTTTGCACTAGGAAAAATAACAACACTACTCCAATGACCTTGACCTGTCCTTGCTGTATGTTTTATATCCAGAGATGATTGTATCATTCCAGCAGATCTACGATATCCCCCCTATAATCAATATTCTCGTTTAGTACCAGGCACCCCCATGTGCCAACTTGGTTTTGAAAATTCAGGTATTAAATGAAAACACCTATACATTGTGTTGGTCTCACAAGGTCCAGTTTGGGTGGAACTTTTCCAGTGAGAGAGTGGTCTCTCTCTGCAAGCTTCTGAGGTCTTTCTCTGTGCTTCTTGCCAACATCTGCCCCATTCTCTCTTGAGGATCTGAAATTATGCCATCATCCACAAGAAATGAGCTATCTCAAATTGGATGGTCCCCAGTTCTTATCAGCATTCCTCTAGAAATGTTTTTAACTTGCATTTATCATTCAGATAATAAGATTTTCAAATCTGCCTATAAATAGGATAGCTATTTATCCTAGTTATTTTGATCCCAGTTTACAGTATATTTCAGTATCCCAGCTTGTATTCCAGATCCCAGCTTTGATCCCAGCAACCCAATTACATATTGGAGGATGATCCAGCAACAGTGGCACATGCAGAGTCCTATCCTCCCTTTTGGCAGCCTCAGTACCCTTATGTTCTTGGACTTGCACCAGTTAAAGAACTGGCACCAGTCCGAGGAGGCCTATCACATAGTGGGAGACTTCAAGAAGGGTAAGGGGATTTAAATCCCCTTTGTCTTCCAAAAACTTTTGAGCCAGCAAAACCCACCCACCAACACACACTGGATACAGTATGCACCTTTTTGGCACTGGTGGTGGGTAGGTGACGAATAGAATTTGGTGATCAGAGAGGGTAGGTTCATGCCATGGAATCTTTCCATAATTTAAGATTTTCCCACTGTTATCTTCGCAGCTCCTCTTATTTGCAAGACTAAGGGCCCAACCCTATCCAACTTTCCAGCACTGATGCAGTGGCAATGTAGTCCCAAAGTAAGGAAACAAACATTGTTTTACCTTAAGGAGGCATCAGTGACTGCATTTCCACAGCAAGATGCAGCACATGCCCCATTGGCACCGCTACATCAGGGCTGGAAACTGGGACAGGATTTCGGCCCTAAATACAGCCACTAAATGTGTGTGAAGGCCTACATTCTCCAAGGATCATTTCCCCTGCTTATAGGGATCATTTTGAGTGTGTGTGTGTGGGGCGGGGGGAGAAAATTGGATGAAGCCAAAGGGAAATAAGCAGCATCATTCTCCACTCTGGCAACTGAAAGCTCACACCTGTGCACTGAGCTCTGCTGCCAGTGATTTGGAAGAGAGTCAAGGTTCTTTTTTCTCTCATTGAACAGCTCAGCAAATCATACAAAACTGGGAAGTGTTTCCCTGCTTGTAGTCTATGACTTAAAAAAAAAGTCTTGGACACAGAACCAAATCTGAAAAAGCCCCCTAAAGGCTAAAACTCTGCAGTCTTTGACCGCCCCCCCCCAGCCTTGATTGCAAAGGTGCTGTGCTCCCCTTGGTCTTGTCTGGCCAGACTTGGGAAGCTTGCAGCCATGAATGAGTTGATGCTTCAGCTGCTTTCCTTTAGATCTTCTCTGTAAGCCCTTCTACCCGCCAAGGCAACTACAGCAGAATGGGGAACTTGCCAGACAAATAGGCCAAGGGAGAGTCTAGGATAATGATGGCAAACCTTTTGGGTTTATCATGTCAAAAATGCCTAACTTGACTCTGCTGGCATGTCACTCACTCACTCACTCACTCACTCACTCACTCACTCACTCACTAGAAACAATTATTTACATATTTGTTTAGTTTTTTAAAAATACAGTCCAAAAAAATCCTCCAAAAAAAACAAAAAACCTCAGTTGTTGTTGGCCAATGCTGGTGTGTCAACCAAAACATTGTGGCATGTCACCTTTGACACATGTGTCATAGGTTCACCATCACTGATCTAGGAAGAGTTTTTAGTTCTATGCAGAGATTATTAAGGAAGCTTCACAAAGTCTCTGCTCATTCACGAGCTTCCCCAAGCTGGGTGAGGCAGCTCAGGGATAGCACCGCTCCCTTGATCCCAAGGGTTGGAGTTCCTTGTGGCAACAACTGACTGGCTGCACAATTACCTGAAGTGTTAAAAACCGGCTGGGGGGGGAGGGGCTCTTGCAGCTCTGCCTGAGTTCGGATCAGTGTTCAGGATCCGAACAAGAAATCGGTTGCAAGGAGCAGTTGAAAACATTGCAAGCCAGGAGACATTTCTCAGATGACCCTTTTTCTGAGACTTAATTACTGAGCTCAGTTTGAATTCAGGTGAGCTGTCATTCCGGGCTATGCATCTACAGGTGTGCTCTGGTATCCACTGATTTGGTATCCACAATTTCAGTTATCCACAGATACCACTGATACTGGGAAACCTATTAAAAAAGATAGGGGAACATTAAAACAAATCTCTTTTGTTTTCCTTGCTGCAGCAAAACCACTCATGTTCCCCTATCTTTAAAAAGGCATCCCCAGTATCCACAGTTTTAGGTACCCATGGTTGGGATCCAGAACGGAACCCCAGCAGATACCAGGGCATGCCTGTATTGTCTGCTATTGTCCACCTCTTACACGAAACACAGTGAATGCATCCAGTAGAGCTGTGGAGTGTTGCATTGGGAAAATGGCTAGCGCTAAAGTAAAAATAAGGCATCAATTAAACCAAGTATTTGCCACTGTCCCACATGCATAAAATTTGGGATTTCTCAAATGCACACTTTGTAGCCCCTGACTTTGAATTTCCTAGCCCAGCACCAGGCATCTGACATAGCTGACCCCACTTGATCACCACTATGTAATCACATTGATTTCTATGCCTGTCAGAAACTGCCTCAATGGAAATAAGCAGGACCTGCAATTTATGCAAAGCTGCAGAATACGAGAGAGCCCAACATCAGGTGACCTGATGTCCAGCGTATCTTCAGCGCTGATTCACATATGCATACATGCTCATCACTCAGTGGCATAACTAAGGGGGTGCAGGGGGCAAATGCACCAGGCAACAAGCTTTAGTGGGACAACAAGCTACGCTTGACACTACAGCTAAAAACCTTGGTATGTCTGAATAATATCATCATGTTATATATCATTGGAAGGATAATTCAATGCAGAATGCAGTGAAACAAACCACACTGGAATATCTGTATTCTATCCAATGTTATGGCCAATTAACCAGAAAACTTTTTATTTACTTAATGTTTATTTTGTTGTTGTGGGGGGGAAGGCTACAAAATCTCCTTTGACCCTGGGTAGCAGATGCCTTAGCTATGTCACGGACATTACTCAAGACTCAGCCCACAGTGATGCTCAGCTACACAGGCACTGCTGGGGGAGGGGGGAATGTTTGTTTTCTCCACAGTGATTGGTGACCATTTTGCACATGCAAGTCATCTACTGATGTTGTGGCCACTGAGTGATAGTTCTCTCCACCAGGAATTATCTGAGGAGGGCAATGAGAAATCCTTGCCATCAAACCCTTGTCCGTCCCTCCTGCCTACTGGCTGCACCTAGCCGTGGGAAATCACTTGCCAGTTTCCAACCCTAACCAAGCCTCGCCTGTCAATGTCTAAGCTTTCAGACCTGAGGGGTGTGTGAATCCTACTTTATGAAAGTGAAATCAAAGGAAACTTCAGCAGCTTCCTGGGAGCCTCTAGACCAGCCATTCCCAAGCACTGTGCCATTGGTGGGCCAAGAGTGGTCTCCAGGTGTGCCATGAGAACTTCGGAGAGAGTCATTTATGAGTAGGGCCATTGGGGAATGTGAGATCCCCACTGGCAGCACAGTGTGCCTTGTCAATTGTCAAAAAGCTGGCGGTGTGCCTTGACCACTTTAGTGCCTTCCCAGTGCGTTGCGAAAGAGGTTGAAAATCACACTGCTCTAGACAGTCTGCTCTAGACAGGCACTGACGGAACAGCCACCTCACCCTGCTGCTGTTACCGTGCCTCCGTCTTCCAGCCTCCCCCTTCCCCTAATGACTAGCAGACATGATGAAGTGGAGTCTGCCCTACAAGCCCGTCCTTTAATGAGGCCAGAAGGCAGCCAGACATCCAGGGCTGGGCTGTCGCACTTGCTCTGGGGAGCCAGCAGCCCTTGCAGACTCCTGCGAGATCGTCAGCTCCGCGGCGGCTCCAGCCCAGCTCTGATATCCAGCTCTGCCCAAGGGGAGCCGAGTTGGCTGCGCCTCAACTGAGCACCCAATTCTCGCAGCCGGGAAGTCCTGGGGGAGACCAGGCAGGGCATCCGTTCCAAATATGCCGTCTTGGGAAAGGACAATCCCTGCCTTCTCTCAAAGAACATGCGTGTCGCCCGCACCGCCCGTCCCAGGTGCCTCCTCGCTGCAGAACGCCCCGCAGCTCTGTCCAACTCGGCAGTGGCTGGGAAGCGGCAGCAAGCCCTGCAGTCTGGAAACTCGTCGAGCGCAGCCGAGCTGGAGCTCGGAGACTTTCCAGGGGCTGTCGCGCTAATAGTGGGAAGCCGGGGGTGGGGGGAGGCTCTTGGAGCACAGACTCGCTCCCCGGTTTCCACTCCCTTCTGCGCGTTCCTAAAGACAGGTGGGAGCATCTTGGAACCGCTCCCCTCTCCCGGATGTCGGCCCTGCGATCTCCATTCCGGCCAAATCTGCTTCCTTCTCCTCCACCGGCCCCAGCTCAGGGCAGGAGATGACTCTGCTACTCTGGCAGGACTTCAGTCGTCCACCACGAATGCTAGAGAGTTGGGGGTGCCTGAAAGCAAGAAGAGGCCCCCGCTTCCTGGTCGCCCGTGGCGGGGCGCTGGGGGGGGGGGAGATGGTCCGTGTCAAGAAGGAACAGTCCTGCTCCTCCGCTCGTAGAAATGGCCCGAAGGGCGACAGACACACAGCGCTTCCTGGTCCAGCGCGGGATCACCCTGCAACCACCCGGCGCGAGCCACGCCGCCCTGTCTGGAAGGGCTCCAGGCTTTCGGGAGGAGGACGCACCACTCGCAGCCACAAGGAAGCGTGACCCCAAAGGGGGGGGGCGCATCGGCTCCAGCTGCCGCTCAGGATATCCTCCTCCTCCTCCCGGACCTGCCGGCTCTTTCCGAGCAGGAGCTCCGCCCGGAAGTCCTCATTCAGTGCCCGAGGACGGGCGAAGGGTCCTTGCCCCCCCCCACGCAGTCTCCCCACTCCAACCCCAGGAAAGACTGTACTGAGAAAGAGCAGGTTCCCGCACGCGGACACCGAGGCCCCCCCTGAGCCCCGCGGTCTCCCGCACCCCGCCACTTTACCGCTGCTGTCCTTGAACGAAGGAGTCGGGGTGTTCCGCAGGCTCGGGCTCCAGCCCCTCTGGTCCTCCTCGTCCTCCGGCTCCTCCTCGCCACAGTCTTGCGGCTGTGGCTGCTGCTCCCGGGGACCGGGGCAGGTCGCCTCCGAACCGCCCTGCACTTGCTGCTGCTCGGAGGCTGCCCTGACGCCCCGGCGCCCCCCAGTCCGGCTCCGGTGGCTTCGTCCGCCCTCGGGGGCATCGCGCTCGTCCTCGTCCTCCTCGGACGCCGAGCGGGAGTCGGCCGAGGTGCTGTAAAAGGGGTTCCCGCTGCTGTCCTGGCCCGACTCCCCGAAGACGTCGTCGGAGATCTGCAGGCTCTCGTAGCGGCAGCGGGCCGCCTCCAGCAGGGACAGCGCCTTCTGCCTCTGCCCGCCGCCGCCCTCCGCCATCATCGCGCCCGCCGGCGTCAGCAGTAGACCCCGCTCGGCCGGGTCCTCCGGCCGCAGGCAGCAGCCCAGCAGCAGGAGCGGCTCCGTCACCGAGTGAGGCAAGCAGGCTGGGGAAGCTCTGCCGCCGCCGCCGCCTCCACTCCCAGCGCTTTCTCCTCCTCCACCGCCTCCGCCGCCTCGGAGGCCAGCCTCCCGCTCTCCCCGGCACAACCCGCCCCTGTGTGTGTGCAGAGCCATGGGGGGAAGCAGCCAGCTCAACATCTCTCCCGGAGCCTCATCCAGCCAATTATAGCTGCAGTCCTAAAACGGGAGGTGGGGTTTTATGGGCGCTCCCGACGCCCTGAGCCCACCCACGCCCCACCCCTTAGGGGGCAGGGTCTCCGCCGTTTAAAATCACAGGGTTGATTTTGAGGAAGACGCTGCGCAAAGCACGCGAGGTGGAGATTTCACGATCGCGCCGCCGACCCCCAGGGATGCGCAAATGCGCCCGAAGATGCTTTTTCGCGGCGGGGCGGGGGGAGGAGGGAGGGTGGGTTTTATCCCACAGCAGATCTGGGAAAAGTTATCCATTCGCTACTACGCACTACGCTCGCGTGGAGCTGTCCGCAGCTCTGGTGCTGAAGCCCACCGACCCACGGCATCCCTCCATTAGAAGACTCGCGCTACGCGGCGAATTAGCGAACATTCTCCGATTAAACCATGTACTTGTCGAGACTAGGAGGCTGAGATCGCTCTAAATCGCCTCGATTATCAACAGATCGGGCGCATGGCCCGAATAGGAAAAACGACAAGCGGCAGGACCCGGCAGGACCGAGTACCAGGTGCAGGAAAAGAATAAGAAAACAACAACCAGTGCCTTTCTTTACAAACGGTGGTGTCTGACAATTGGATGGCAATAATCAGCGTCCTGTCACATTCCCTTCATCTGCAGCCACGCATATTGCACTCAGCTGTGATTAAGGTCTTCAAGTCACTTTCATGTCGGAGTAAATTCGAGTGGCACTAATGCATCATGAGAGTGTACTTTACTCCAATTGAAGGGGGGGGGAGACTAAGAGGGGAAGAGTTGCTCTTTATCTCCTGCACTTGAAGCTGCCAAGGTTGTGAAAATGACTCTAGGTTACCACAGTATTCGAAAAATCAAACTGGTTTCAAAATGGCTGCATCAAATGATCCCATAAAAAGGCTGTACCCTGGATATGATTATTTGTGCCATGCACACCCAGTGCCAATAGCCAACATATTCTGAATTTAATGAATGTTAGAAAACAAGATGCAATGCAACAACCAGGCTGAAAAAAATCGATGAGGAAGGGGGTGAATTACTTGTCCAAATGAAACTGAGCCGTGAAGTCTTCCTGCAAAGTTTAATGGGCATCAGTGTAAGATTTCCTCAAAGTACATGTCTGTACTGACACATAATTAGCAATACATATTCCAGATGTGAATAATACCTCATCAGGTAGTCCATTTTTTCAGAAGTTGCTATGTGTAGTAAAACCGCCCCATTTGACTTCAGTGATGGAAGCGTTGCTGCAGCATATCTCCTTCCTGCATTGCTAAACTGGTGCTGGCACATTGGTGTGCCACAAAAGGTCCGCATGTTTGCCATAGGAGTTGGAAGCACAGCAGTTGAAAATCTCCGTAAAATTCTTCTGGGTTCTTCAGAGCCATTCCTGGCTCTGAGCATGCCCTGGAGTACGGCTACGTCACCGTGCCCCAGCGTGGCCACCATCCCCACCCCACCCACCCCGGTGCATCGCCTGGCCATGCCTCCCTGTGCCTGGAATCACTCCATTAAGGAGCGATACAAGTGCAAGGAAGGGCAGGGAGAAGCGTGTGGGTGGTTCCATGCAGCAGCGCCTCCTTGCTGCTGCCAGCACCCATTGCGCCTGTCACTTCCTGCAGTACCCTCCTTCCGCTTCTGGAGTTCTGCAGCTGTTTCTAGAACAGGGGTCAGGGAACTTTTTTACCTTTTACCCCAAAGTATATTTAGATATGCCGACGTTACCCCCTCCCCCCGCCAGAACAAAAAAATTACATATTGGAACCCATTGCTTTTTATTTGATTAATTAACGAGCTTAATTAATGCTATGTAAATATGAAGTTGTAAAGGGTTTGGGAGAGTTAGGAAAGTTCTTTAAATATTTTTTAATCTTACTCTTATTGTAAATATCTAACCTGCTTAGTTAGATTTGATTTTGTCATATGGGGTGTTAAAATATTCTTGCTTGATGAACATTCATTCCTTTTGGGCCCCGGTGATAAAACGTTTGAGAGCCATTGTACTGGATTAAAGAAAAACACTTTTAAGGTCAGAAAGTAACTGGTCACTGGCACGAGCCTCCAAAGACTTATTTCAGAATTTAAAAGATTTGTTTGCAACTCTGGATCAAACCAAAAAATGATAGCAGTAGCCATTTTTAATGTAGGTATCTGTTTCATGCACTTGTCAAACAGGGAATACCTAATTTTTACATCACAAGGAGTGTGCATGTAGGTAAGGAGATTCAGCTCGCCTCATACAAACATCTCTTAATGTAAAAAATCAGATCCTCTCCACTTTAAATAATGGGAGCAAAACAAATACATCTGTTGCCCGATTAGTTTGACCCCCCCTCCCCTCCCCACTTCACAGAAACATAGCTGTGGAGAAGGCAAGGGCCATTCCTAATGTGTGCTAATACAAAGGGGGGCTATGCAACTTAGCAGCACAGTATCTGCTTTTCCATTTTGGAGAAGGCAAATAGTACTAATACAGAAACGCAGCAAGCGTTCCTACATTTTGTCTCCTGCAGCTCGCTTCCTCTCGCCTCGCCTCACGCTGTATGCTTGCCTGGCGCCTCTCTTTGGTGTCCTGCGCACGCGCACGCGCCCCACGACACGCTAACACATGTCCGGATCGGAGGATCGTTGCACTGGGCTACAAGCTGAGGGGGAGGAGGACAGTCTGGTGTCGGCTCAGACTGTTACTCTGCAGCCAATCGCGTTTGCCCCAGCCTGCACGTTCCTTACGTTCAGTGGCCAGCCGGCATCTGTCAACTTCTGTTTGCTCAGAAGTAAGCCAGATTGAATTCAATGTGCTTTATTCCTGGGGCAGTGTGTGCATTGCACTACAGTTTTAATTAAGATGGGGTGCAATCCTATTAATACTTACCCGGGAGTAAGTTCCATTTACTATAATGGGACTTACTTCTGAGTAGACATTCATGGACTTGCACTCTTAGGTGATCAATTTTTTAAAAAACCTCCGTTCCAATCAGCCCTCCCCTGGCAACAGCACCCAGTCTTAGGAGACACCTTCCATCACACACGGACACTTCGGGACATTAAAGAAGCACCGCATCTGGCCTTGGGCAGCGATCAAAATGATGGGGCTGCGTGTTCTGCAAGAAGCCTGAGCGAGGGGTGCACAGTTTCCCCTGGCAGGGCAACAGGGCGGGGGAGATGCGTGCCTTCCCTCGCCTCCGGTGTCCTGCTGGGAGGAACCACGCATTCCTCGCTGGACAGCGAGGGGTGTGCAGTTCCCCCTGGCAGGGCAACAGGGGGGAAGCCCGGCAGGGCAATGGAGGCGGGGGTGGGGGAAAGATGCGTGCCTTCCCTCACCTCCGATGCCCGGCTGTCCCTGGCTTGCCTCTTCACTGCCGCTCTGCTCCACTGCCACTCAGGTCCAACGTGCCGCCGCTCTGCTGCTCTCCTCACTACGTCCACGTGCTCTAAACTGCCGTGGTGTGAAAAGCAGAGCAGGTGCAGAGCAGTCTGGGGCGCGTTTTGCCGGCCAGCGAAAGTGGGCGGAGCAAAACAAACAAAACAAAACGGAGCCAGCCAGCCAGCAACGGAACCGGAACAGGGGTAATGGACGGTTGCGCTGCCAAGACACAGCCGGGCATGTGTATAGATTCATATGCATGCCCGGCTATGTCTCAGCAGCGTGACCGTCCATTACCCCCAGGAATTTCATTTTTACCCCATTTGGGGTAATTTACCCCTGTTCCCAGACTACTGTTCTAGAAGAACTCTGCAGTAAAAACATTGTCCCTCTTCCTGTTGGAGTTGGTGCAACTCCGTCTGCTATCTAGAGGGGGCAATCTAATGTCCAAAAGGGGAAAATGTGATGTCCTGTGACCTAGACCCTTCTTACCTGTCCTCTCTGTGATTCCTGTGGGGGTGTGGCCTTGAACTTATTTCCTTCCCTTCTCCTCTGTGCACGTCCCTTTTGTCTTCTGACCACTGACCTGATAAGATGTGCATACCAAGGGCTCTGATGCCCCCACCATCTTAAGCACACCTCCATGCACGGCGATGCAGCTGTAGGTCATTGCCTTCCAAGTGTTAGTTGTACCTCTGATCCTAATTGGACGCTGTAGATATGCTCTGGATGGAACTGTGAGTAAACCTTTCTTTTTGCATCTTTACCAAGCCTCTGCCTCACGTGTCTTTTGTTAATAGCAGTCAGCCTGGGTGAGGGAGGTTCCCGTGAGGTGGTGTCCTAAGGGGGAAAATCCGCTGCTTGCTCTACTCTGCTTTCCCCCATCACCAATAATAAATTTTCCAATACTTCCTCCGTCAGTAGCTGGAAACAGAGCTGCAGAACCTAGATAAGTGCCCCAGAAGCTGGAAGAGAAGAAATATGTTCACACTCTACCCACCAATGAAAGCCATTTGAAAGAAAAATGTCTTCCAACCTGTATCTTGAAAGGGAACTGAAATGTGGGAGGGGCCACCACCACCCAGGCCCTTCATCTCATCTCTGTCCCTTTGCTTCAGTCAAGGGAGGTATACAAAGAAGGGTCCTCTTTTGAGGCCAGTTTAGGGGATGAACTGGTCTATATGGGAGAAGGTTTTCAGGGACTCTGGCCCCCAGAGTTGGCTATAAAGGGTAAAACCAGCACTTTGAACTGGGCCTGGAAATGGCCTTTGTGGTTGCTACGGTCTGCATGGTTTGCTGCCTTCTGGAACAGAGTTGGGGCAGGGAGGCCCTAGCCTATGATGTACAGGGCATAGCCTGCTCAGATGCTTCTAGATTCTGCATGCCAGAATCTGGAAAATACAGGACGTAGTCAGGACTGGCTTTAAGCCAATGTGACCAATGTCGTCACATTGCCCTGAGCTTTGGGGGGCCTCGCATGTGTGCAATCAGGGGCGTATTTACCGTGGCACGAGCCATGGGCACCAGGCAGCAGTGGGGTGCCATTGCACAGAATCCGTGCAGGAAACCGTGCGCTGTTCGGCCCGCCTGCCCTCCCTTGCCTCCATTTCACTCCAAAATGGAGCTATTCTGGGCACAGGGAGGCGTGGTGGGGCAACGACAGGGGCGGGGCAACATCCTGGGGGCACGGTTTCGTCGCCCTGCCATGGGCGCGCTCGGGCCTCCATTTGTCCCTGAGTGCAGTGAGCATATTGCCTGCAGCAGCAGCTGGGATTGGTATGTGCTGTAGGCAGTGGCGTAGCTAGGTCATTTTGCACCTGGGGCTACTTAATTTTTTTACACACACACCATGGCAAAATTATTTATTTATTTATTCATTCATTCACATTTTATACCTGCAAGGAGTTTCCTCCAAGGAGCTAATGGTGGTTGCACTTTGGTCATCACAACAACCCTGCAGAGGAGGTGAAGCTGATATAGTAATGAGGCTGAATAATGAGGCAGACAAGATAGGAAATGAATAATAATAAAAATGGCCAGAAAATAAATGCAGTGAATGTCTGAATCCTCCCCTGCTATTGCTCCTCTGCACATAGGACCCGATGACATACTGCCCCTGCATCTGGAGGTTCAATGTAGCCAGCATGGTTAATAACCACTGATGGACTATAGTCCACCATATTTAGAATCTAAGTAAGTGACATCAACTAGGGTTGATGGCAAGGAGTTCTACAGACTACAGAGTTCTACAGAGTTCTACAGTTCTTCAGAGTTTTTACCCAGCGGGTAGTTAATCTGTGGAACTCTTTGCCACAGGAGGTGGTGATGGCATCTGGTCTTGATGCCTTTGAGGGGATTGGACAGATTTCTGGAGGAAAGGTCCATCGTGGGCTATAGGCAATGATGGATTGTGCAACCTCCTTACATTGGTGGTGGGCTACTTCAGAGTACCGGGTGCAAGGGAGTGGCAATGGGATCCAAGCATCTTGTTGTCTCATGCCTCCCTGGGGCATCTGATGGGCCGCTGTGAGATACAGGAAGCTGGACTAGATGGGCCTTGGCCTGATCCAGCAGGGCTCTTCTTATGTTCTTATGTAGACTACTACAACTAGGGTTGATGTCACGCAGGGTGCAATCCTAACCTGGAGTTAGGCCAGCAGTTAGGCCAGCAAAGTTTGGCTGGCACAAGGACCACCTTAAAGCGCTTTTGGACCACTCTCTGAATCAAGGAGGATGGCACACATCTGATCACTCCAAGAGTGATCCAAACATTATGATGGCCCTTGTGCCAGCCAAACTTTGCTGGCCTAACTGTGCCGGCCTAACTCTGGGTTAGGATTGCGCCCCCAGTGAGATAACATATGGTGTCACCTCCATTAACTATTTATTTAACTAGCAAATCAGTAAACAAACGAA
>JAJKFI010000018.1:9734345-9753082 GCA_029204185.1 Lerista edwardsae | reverse complement strand
AAGAGAGCAACCAAAATGACTACTGGGCTGGGGCACCTCCCTTATGAGGAAAGGTTACAGTGTTTGGGGCTCTTCAGTCTAGAAAGAAGGCGCCTGAGGGGGGACATGATTGAGACATACAAAATTATGCAGGGGGTGGATAGATAAAAAGAACATTTTTCTCTCTCATATAATACCAGAATCAGGGGACATCCTCTATGCCTGAGTGTTAGGAGAGTTAGAACAAACAGAAGAAAACACAAGAAAATAATTTTGAGTTAAAGAAATCTATTTTTTGTTACATAAGTCAGGTTTTGTGTGTTTGGCTATAATAGCTATTTTCAACCATTTTCATCTCATGGGCAGACTGACAAGGCACTAAAATTGTCAAGGTACACCACATTGCCAGAGGGGGGCTCACATCTCCAATGGCCCTATTAATAAATTACCCTCCCCCAAAATCCTGCATCACACCTGCAGACTATTTGTGGCATGCCAGTGTGCCACAGCACACTACTTGAAAATTGCTGGGCTTAAACTTTTGATAAAATACAGATAATTCAGTAAGATTTCTTTCATTACATTCTGCCCTAAGTTAGACACTGAACAATATATATTGCGTAAAAACCACAATTACCACAATTTTGGTCATTAGTGGCCTCTCTCTCTCTCTCTCTCTCTCTCTCTCTCACACACACACACACACACACACACACACACACACACACACACCCCTACCTGAGGGTATCACTTTTGAGTTAAGAAAATCTACGTTTTGTTTCATAAGACCAGGGGTGTCAAAATCACTTAATACAAAGAGCCAGTTAGCATTTGTTGTGGCTGCTGAGGGCTGGAAGTTATAGCAATGAGCAAAAAGTGACATCAATAAGCAGGAAGGGACAGGAAATAAGCACTTTGTTCTTACCTAGAAACGCTTTAGATATGGAAAGCCCAATTACCACACCAACTGCCTTTCGGCAGCACCACTTCTTCCAGGAAGAAAGACTGAGCTGGGCATGGCTGCCAGGGAGAGCCAGGAAGGAGGCCGGAGTGGGTTAGGAGCAACACACACACACACACACACACACTAGTTTCTTAGTATGTTTTGCTTGCTCTGCATTCCTGCACTGGCTTCCCTTTGTGCCTTTGCTGGTGGAAACTTCATTTCCTACTCTCAGCACCCCCTGCAGGCTCAGATGACAAATTGTGCTGGAGTTGCTTGTTCGCTGCAAGAGGTCAGGAGACAAGGCATGCAACACGAGGGGGGCGATGAAAAGGTTCTCTTGGCCTCATTCATGGACTCATCATGCAGGCCCACAGGCTTTGTGTTTGACACCTCTGTATAAGAAATGTGTATTTTGGGTTTGTTTGTGGTTTTTTGGTCATAACGTTTGCTAGCATTAAGGTATTACACTCTGGGAGTTTTCATTGAATTCCTGGTGAAATTCCACATCCAGCGATATACAGCATGATGGTATTATTCCTTAAAACAGCTGTTTAAAAATCATGATTTGTTCAAAAGAAGTTTTATTTTTGGTTTTTACTTTTTTTGGCCATAACTTTTGATAGAATAGATATATTACACTCTGGTTTTTTCATTGAGTTCTGGGTGAAATTCTGCATCCAACGGTATGCAGCATGATGATATTATTCCTTAAAACAGCGATTTTATAAATCGCAATTTGTTTGAATTTGTTTTATTTTCAGTTTTTACTTTTTTGGCCATAACTTCTGCTAGAATAGAGATATTACACTTCAGTTTTTTCCATTGAGCTCCAGGTGAAATTCCACATCCAATGGTATGCAGCATGATTGTATTATTCCTTAAAACCACGATTTTGAAAATCGTGATTTTTCGGGTGTTACATTTTTGGCCATAACATTTTATAGAATTGAGATATTACACTCCAGTTTTTTTCATTGAATTCTGGGTGGAATTCCACATCTAATTGGTATACAGCATGTTTATTCCATAAATAGTTTATTCCATAAACTCACAATTTTTGAAATTTGGGGTTCAGTGGTGACACCCCTCCCCCTGTAGATGGCACCTGGGGTACTGCACCCCCACCCCATAGGTAGCTATGCCACTGGCTGTAGGTCAGTGAGGTGAGTAGAGCAGCTTCACTTTGGGCCCTCCCACCTGCCCTGCCCCCAATGTCCTGCAACTGGCCTCCTGGAAGCAGTTGGCAGTGACATCATGTCACCACCAACTATTTCCAGGTGTCACGCTTTGTGCCCAGCACACAAGCATTCTTTTTTTGTGAGTGGGGGGTGCAGGGAGGCCCTGAGGGAATGCCCTACTTTGGGCCACATTACTCCTGGAGCTGGCCCTGGACATAGCGTATCTTGATGTTTAGAATGCCCAGCAGACCTCAAGAAGTTCAGTGGGGTCTGTCTGTTCCATCCCATGCCAGGAAAATGCTCCAGTTTTACTGGTGTTTTCCAGGGTGATACTAGAGGCATTCATTCACACCTAGTGCTGAGCTATACTTTTAATAAGGCTAGGAGGGGGGCGGTGATTGAAGCCTCAAGACTGACAGACCACCCACCCACCCAACCTGATTCACAGCACAATCCTATGCAAGTCTATTCCACCGTACTTCAATGGGACTTACTTCTGGGTACATACGTATAGGAGTGCAGACTTCAGAGCATTTCCTACTGGCAGATTGCTTATATCATTTTGTATCCATAACCAGAGTAGTTAAAGAATGGTTTAAAAAGTTGATATTTACATTACACTATTTCAATGCTTGCTTATGCATGGAATAAAATTTTTATTAGTACAAAAGGAAAGGAGGGTTCATTCAAGCTAGGATAAAAAAAATAGTCTTTTCTTTTATGCTTCCAAATACGTCATTTCATAGCAAATAGCAGGAGAGCACTGGATATTAGGGAAGGGATTTTATTGCATCAGAACTTTCCTTCATACCAACTCCATAACTAGCAACTGGACTTCAGGTACCATAGCTGGATTAGATAAAATCAACCTGAAAGTAGAGATTACAGCCTAAGGGCAAATGCATCAGACAGGAAGAATATTTATTAGTGTCCCATGGCAAGTGTAGGGGCAATCCCATAGTCACATTTGCAACTGGTGTAAACCTCATAATGCTGGTGGAGCACATGTTCAACCGTCATGATGTGCCCATAGAATTGGGCTGAAAGTCCAACACCAGAACCACTACACCATTCTGGCTCTTCCCGTGGGGCAAGGTCTTCTCTACTATTGCAACGTGACATATACCTTGATAGTAATATAACAATAAATATAATATTGTTATTGGGAAAACATCCACACAACTAGCACTCTTTCAGCCAGTTCAATAAATTCAGCCAATTCAATTGGGGGGGGTGTCAGATGAGTATCCAGATGTGCATCAGATGTGCATAGAGCAAGATCCCTTGCTGGAAACAACCAGGTGCACTTAGAATAATCTATTGTAATCATGTAAGATTTTGACTCCATTTTCATTCATCTCCACTAAGAACTACGAGAGCACAAGGTTTCAGTCATATTTCTGGAACATCCATTGTTTTCAGTAATGTCTTCTATTGATGTCTACTAAATTATGTAATTTACTTCTGCAGCGCCTGAGATCATCAAAGGGTGAGTGTTGCTGGGTTCAAAATGACTGCATTATTGGATCAATCACGACATGTTTATTGCTAATTAAATGATGCAGTTCAGTGTGCAACATCGACAATAAATATTATAGCTTGACATCTTTTTTTAATTCACAAACGAAATGCATTTATTAATTAATCTGAAGAACACAGTCAGCATTGCTTGATGGCGTTTTCCTGCATAGCATATAGGGAACAGGACATACTTAAAGAATATGGAAGAACAGAGATAAGAACAGAGCCTCTTATCTTACAAAATACAAATAGTAAAATACAAACTAGGAGGCTCTTGCCCACAAGACTCCTCCCTAAAACCCTCTAAAAGACGCTAGTAAAACCCTCTGATTATAAATTAGCTAAGAGGAAACTCAAAAGAACAAACAAAAACACCTACAGAGTTTTACCTCTGACTGACTAACTATAACCAGCTGTCAGTGCTTTCCTTATACTCACAATATACAGTGAGGTTAACCTTCCCTGTGAGCAGCAAAAGGGTTCTGTTCGCTGAGGCTTTTAACTTTATCCCAATGACACTAATTGCCCTCACCTGAACCATTTACACCTGAGTAGTCCTCTTCCAACCACTAATACAAAGCAAGGTCCACATGAAACCACAGTTTCATGACAACTTGGGTTCTCTCTTCCTTGATTGGGGTGATACATTCAGTCCACCGAAGCAAAATTCATTTTACTATTATTGTTAGTGAACCACCATGTGCCTTTTTTTAATACAGCAAAGTGTAATACACAAGATTTATATAAAGTTGAAGTTATAAATGTAGGTGACTAATTTTTGTACCAATGATGCGCTGGAGATTAGTAGAAAATGTTTAAAAGAGAATTAGACAACTTCATGGTGGACAAGTGCATCCATGGCTACTAGTCATGTAGGATTCAGGTTTGGAGGCTGAATGCGTTGAATGATACAGCAGAGGGAATCATTGGTTGGTCACTATAGAAACAGGATGCTGCCCTAAGTGAGGCTGCGGCCTGATTAAAGAAGGGCTCTTCTTCTGTTCTTAGCTGTAGTTCTTGAACTGTTAACAGTCAGTTTGTTTGTCTTTCAGTCGTAAAGTCATTCTCTTGAGAGTAGTTCAAACGCACCATAAACAACGTATTGTGGAGTAATACTGCTGAAGTTGAAGTCGGTACTCCAAAGGGAAGTAATCTGTCTCTTCAAATTCAGCTAAACCTAAATCTGTCTTAATCTAATGGAAGGCTGCATATAACATCCTATTTCTACGTTAATTACTATGCCAGTGTTTGAATAGCCAGACAAGACCTGAAACAGTAAATAGAATATTGTATCCATGACAACCTATCTACAGCTTTTAACTTTCCTGGATATAAGACATCCCATTCCTCCTTTTATCTCCTTCTTCTTGGATCAGCCAGGGTTCTAGATGGATTTATTAAATTCTAAGGGTATGTTGGCCCACAACTTTCTATTTCTCCAGTAAAATGATTTGCCACTGATTGTCTATCAGCTAAACAGGCTTTTTACAGAATAATGTTTAATTACATTTGCTGCATTACAAAAAATGCTGTTGCATTACATTTCCATTTCCAGGCAAGAAAAAAGGCTGTAAAGAGGAGGAATAGGGTGTGATCAGACCAGACATTCTGTAATAATTCTCACTAGCCAGTCTGGACTTAAATCCTGCTCCCCTGTCAATCAGTGACCACATCTGGACCAGTTCTGGGTGCCACATCTCTAAAAAGATAGGGTGGACCTGGAAAACCTGCAGAAGAGTGTGACAAAGATGATTAGTGGGATGGGGGCATTTCCCTTGCAAGGAAAGGTAGCACCATTTGGGACTCTTCAGGCACCTGAGGAGGGAAACGAGTGAAGTATATAAAACTATGCATGGGTGGCTAGAGTAGATAGAAGGAAGTTATTTTTCATCTCTTACAGTAGAAGAACATTGACTGGTGGGAGAGTCAGAAAAGGAAATGTTTCTTTACCCAGAGCAGTAAATTAATCTGTGGAACTACTTGCCGCAGGATGTGGTAATGACACCTGACCTAGATGCCTTTAAAAGGGTTTTGGATAGATTTATGGAGGAAAAGTCCATCACAGGTTACACCATGACTACAGTTTGCAACCTTGGGGTTTTATCTCTGGTATTCATCTCTGAACGCAAGATGCAAATGGCAACGGACTACAGGTATCTTGTTAGCTTGTGTGCTCCCAGAAGCATCTGGTGGGTCACTGTGAGATACAGGAAGCTGGACCAGATGAGCCCTTGGCCTGATCCAGCAGGGTTCTTCTGTAACGGGAGCCAGATTCCACACCATTCATGGGGGGGGGAATCAACCATTCGATACTGCTAAAGTCTGGCCTGTTTTTCCATGATAAGCAGGTGTCCTCTCCAGGTGTTTAGCACCTCGTCAGGCACATGTCACCCTGCACAAGCAGTAAACACAAAATAATTCATTTGGAGTCCATAGGTCATTCTGAGACATCTAAGAAAAACACCTCTGTCCTATGGAAGTGCATTCTTTTGAATTGGCACCATACTAGCAGAGACACCGGAGGAAAGAGCATGTTCGACTTTAACAAAGAAACCGCCTTTGAGAGTTTCAACAATAAATGTTGCCCTTAAAAAAAAAAATCTGGTTGACTCATAAGCATTCAGCCAGAAAAAAAAAAACCACACCTACTGTAGATGCAGGATTTTTATTTTTTTTTCAGAGCAGCAGTAATATTGTCTTTGTATAAGGTTCAGAGAGCTGGAAAAACACATTGCTCACAGGTTCCTAGTTCAGTTAGCAATGCACTCAATGTATAGGTTGTTTATGGTGGAATGCGTCAAGGGCCTTTTGACGTCTCTTTGCCTTTCTCTCTGATGACTGCACTGGGTATCATTGATGATATATTCCAGGGGAAAAACAATGTTGTGTCTTGAGGAGGAGGAGGAGGAGGAGATGGTGGAAGAATGTACTGCAGGGTCCATGTTCCCTAATTACTTCCTGGTGGAGGCTTTGTTAATAGAGACTCAGCTGCCCAGCGTTCACAGCAAGTGCAGGGTCCTGCCACTCAACCCAGTGGTGTCCTTCAGCACTTGATAGTTTTCTCCGGAAATGGATCATTGCCATTTAATCCATTGTGACAAAGTTAAACCCACCCCTTTGGAGGGACATGTGGCAGTGATGGGAAAACCTATTCCTCTTTAGCAGGGGTCTCCAAACCCCAGCCCAGGGCCAGATACAGCCCTCAGAGAGCCTCTGCCTGGCCTGCGGCAACCCTCTGGTCCCCTATGAGCCTCTGGCCCTCCTGACCTAGCTGCACCCTCCAAGCTACGCTCTGGTTGTGTGCGGAGGGTGGTGTGTGTTGGTGCTCGGAGGAATCCTGGAACTTTGAGCCCATTCATTCATCGCCCTAAGTTCCATCTCTAATGTATTTATTTACATTTTTTTCCTTTTTTTTTTTTCTGGCCCCCAACACCATGCCATGTATTTGATGCGGCCCTCTGGCTAAAAAGTTTGGAGACCCCTGCTCTTTAGCAGTACTGAAAGTGCTGGTAGTCTCAAACCAAGGACTCTGGCAGGAGAGCTCTGACCACATGACTTACTCCCCAGGCTACTAAGGGAATGCCCAGGCAGAGGGCGCTATTGGCCCTGCTCTGTTCTGCACTGCATCACACCATTCTTGTGGTCCTGGTATTGTTTAGTCCCGGTGAGGCAGGGAACCAGTAGAGGCTTGGCTGTCTGTCTGTTACCAACCATGTTTTGCCCCAGGAGTCAGGACTGAGTCTGCGCAACTCCTCTGATGAGGCTGCCCCATTCCCCTCTCTGTCATCTCCAGAACCTCATCACTGCTTGGTAAGGCAGGGCCCATGATGAGGGATGCCAACTGGGCAAATTGGGGAGCAGCTGTGGCAAGAACAGACCTTCTTCCCCCAGTGCCATTTTACCATACCTGGCGTCCTGTCCTGTGGTGCTGTGTCAGGGTTGGCACACCCAGGAATTGTTAAGTAGCACACCAGGAAAAAAATGCAGACAGTCTGCATCTGCCTCCTCCCCACTGCCTCCCCATAAGCCTCCTTATAGGGCTCTGTGCCCCGGTTGGCTTTCTGGGAGATTGTGGGGAGCAATGGCAGACAGCTGCAGTCCTCCTCTTTGTTCCCCAATATTGTTCTATAAATCCTGCTGCTGTCACTTCCCACAATCACTCGGTAAGCTAGGCAGGGACTGACAGCCCAGTGGAGCAGGCAGAGTGAAGGAGGATAGTCACACATCCACTTTATGGTTAGGAGGAGGCACCATGGAAGGAATAAATGGTTTATGCACACACTTTCCAAAGCATGGGGGGAGGACACCTTTGGGAGGCCCTCACAGGGATTTGCCCCAAAGTGCCCCCCCCCTGACAAGCCAGAGCTGAACAAATACTATTTATTTAAATTTATTTATTTATAAAGGTCTCTATTCTACTTTTCCAGTGCTTGATGTTTTTGTGCTTTGGGACTATTACCAGATTGCAGTTGATGTTTAATTAGGGACAAATGTATGGGTTGTTGTTTTTCTTTAGAAAATGATTGTTGGCACATTCTTGTTTTTGTACACCAAAAAGCCACACGCAATTAAAGTGGCTGCTCTCTTTGCTAAAGTAGGAGCTAAATTTAGGACTGAGGCTATAATAAGTTTCTAGGATAAATTATCTTATGTGCATATATAATTAATGTTCACGGTTTTAAGTGCTCGTTTGTTGAGATGAGTCCCAGAGGATTCAAAAGGGGACTCTTTTAACGTCATGGTTAAGCATTTGAAATCTGGGTTCATATTTGAGTAGCCTGATTTCACTTTTAATACTGATTAAGACTAGTTTAGTTGACTGGTTAATAGTTTTAACATTCGTATGTTGTGTGTTCAGATATGAATGAAGGATTTCTTCCTTAAGGCACTGATGCTGTAATGTAAACTAACTATTCATTCAACTATAATTGCAGCATCGAAAACTATTTCAAAGATTTGCAAATTCACATTTGACATAGAATTGTATATATAGACCATCCTTTGAGATGTGCAGTTCAAAACAGTAGTACACATGTTCATTTGTTTCAACTAGAAAATAGGTTTAATAGGTGCAACAAATAACACAAAGGAGAATTCTGCAACATACTAAGAACATAAGAAGAGCCCCACTGGATCAGGCCAAAGGTCCATATAGTCCAGCTTCTAGTCTAGCTACTAGTCTTTAGAGAAGGAACTACCAGATTTTGGGATTTACAGGCAGATTCCTATCAAGTTTTCCTGGATGTTTGACCCACTGATTTCTATAGGAGATACTGTCAAACATGCCTGCTTAGATGGCCGCCATGAAGTCCATGCATAATTGTTTGCATAATAATTTGCAACCAAGTAAGTGTGCTTTGGATTGCAGTTTTATGGCCCAGTCCAGTGGGCACATTATAACACATATTTCTGGCTATCACAAAAGTGATGCAACCAGAGCACGTGGCCTGGCCACTGCCACAAGGACACCCACCAGTGCAGGTATAGTAAGGCAGCACAGGGGTTGGAAAGGAAGAGGGAGGAGTAGAATGGGGCGGAAGGTGGATGGAATGGGGCAGAGACGAAGCAGGGCATACGGCAGATAATAATAATAATAATAATAATAATAATACATGTATTTATATACCGCCTTTCTTAAGATCACTAGATTTCTCTAATGACTGTAACTCAAGGTGGTTTACATAGGCAGACTTTTATTCACAAACCCGAAGGTTTTTACAATTTACAGAAATGTTCTATCTTTCAAGAACAACACTCATACAGATTAGATCTATAGATCTGTATACACAGATTAATAGATCAGACCTATTAATTGAGAAGGATAAAAGCAAGAGTCAAATTATTCAAAGGATGATACAAATGGCAGTGTCCTACTGTGCATTGGGTACTTAGATGGTTGCTAGGGTCAAAAATATGCATTTTTGCATCCCAGCCCAGCCCTATCCCCTCCCAGTCCACAGCAGGCAGTCACATCAGCAAAGCAGGTATGGAGGTCAGACAGGCAGCAAGTAAGTCCGTAAGTTAAAAAAACTCTAACTCCCACTAGGCTGCCCGGTTGCCTACGGGTCTTCTTGTTCGATCCATGCCAGCTATTCTGATGTGGTGGGCTACAAAAAAGGGATAGCAGCTCAGCACATGCTGCTACTGCCAGGATCAACACCCTCCAGCCCCAAACAGCCCCCATCTCACCTCAAACCTTCTGCAAACTGCTCAAGACCTCTCCTGCTCTCTTGCAGGCTAGGACCATTGGCAGCTGTCATGTGGAGTTGCCAGCCATTTGCAGCAGTGGCTCCAAGGTGCAGTGCGTCATTTACAGTGCACCCCATCATTTATGGCAAATGAGTTACGATGTTGTAAAGAGCCCATAGGAGGATTCCAGACTTTTGGAACAAGATCGTGTTACTCAACGCCCATTTAAAAAGTGAAAAAAATTTTCTTCAGAAAAACATAATCAGCTTCCTGCCTGCTTTTGTTCTAAACAGATTCACACTTGCCTCTATTTAAAGATCATTGTGCCATTTCACATTTTGTTAAGAGTGCTTAATGCCTTATCAAAATAGTTGCTAAGACATCAACAGCAAACCAATTTCTCTTCTACAGATTAATAATTTGATTTCATTTGGCGAGGGCTTGTTCTTGCTGTTTTGGGTTATGCTTCCAATCATTTTCCAGCCACCAAATGCAATAAATTTTTATCAGATTGATTTTCTAAAGTAAGTCTTGGAACATTTCAACTCAATTTTTCTGAGCTGCAATGATGTGAGGGTGAACAGAGTTCAATTCCTCCACTGTGGACTGTCATCATGCCCGTTTTTGCCAGCTCATGGAGAGCAAATTCCATAAATCTTCCTGATCTTGAAATCCACACAAGGTAGAGAGAAAGTTAAATGAGGGGGAAAATCCTGACTGCTGATCTGTCTTCCAAGTGTCTTTCCTAATACATTTTTTGCAAGATTTATATAGCAGTGCTTCCTAAAGAGTTGCGTGAAGCAGAGGACCTTACATCTGTGGAGTTTAAAGAAAGAGTCATTGATTCTATTGTGAGGAAGGATCACTAAAGGGAGGAAATAAATTAAGGGACCTTGTACCAATGTCTATCAGTAAACAAGGATAGCCCAGAAAAAAAATGTACCTTGTATAACTCTCGAGTCTTGGTCATGAATCCATGCCGAAGAAAAGCAGCTATTTCCTCAGTGTGTCAGGAGTGGGCAGGTTTGCTATCAACATCACAGAAAGAATTGGGCAGTGCTTCCTAAACTGTGGGTCACGATCCACGAGGTGGGTCACGAGCCAATTTTAGGTGGGTCTCACAGCAGCCATCGTTAAAAATGTGGGAAGATGGGACACTGGAAGGGGGAGGGCTGAGTAGTTATTTTGCTTGTATCGAGGTTGTAAATAGGCTTTTTCCCCTTTTCTGATTCAGTTTGCTACTGGAAAATGGATGAGAGGTATATTTCTTGCTGCATTCTCAGGAGCCTGGTGCTAAAAGGTAAGAGAACCACTGGAATAGGGAGTACCCTGTGTAATCCCTCCCTACCCACTACAAAAATACTAAGAGCTCAATCCCAACTTGCACTGGAACAGGCAGGCTGGTGGGCCTGCACTGTATCCAGAGCAAGCCGGGAGCAGGCAGGAGCCTCCCGGAGGCAAGGGACGTTCGGATCTGCACCTGTTGCTCAGCAGGTGCAAAGCCAAGGATGCTGCTTTGCCGGTGCCGCAGGGCCAACAGTGCTGCAGTTGCAGCGCTGGCACGGGGTTCCTGGACCCTGGGGTACCAGATGGCACTTGCATGGGCCCGAGGGCGCACATTGGATTGCACCCTAAAATCAATACTGTGTCATTTAGGAATTCCTGTAGCTGAAGTTGCAAAGCTGACCGTGTCTTCCTATATTGTATCATTCTGGATACAGTAAATTACCAGAAGCAGCCCAAAGCCTTATGGGTAACGATGAGCAACAGTGTTGGAGGAGGCTGGCGCAAAAACAAGGAGCGTTGGTACAAGCAGGATGGTCTCAGCCACTGAAATTCTCTCTTCGGAAGAGTTACCTGAAGGAGCCGCCTCTGCAAATATTGTCTCCGTTTAATCCAGGCAGATTCCCTCTTATCTGTTCCCGCTATCACAGCCCACATCATCCATTCTACTGCAAGATTTGATAATACACTTTTAAGCTCCTGTGGCAATCTGTGCTGCTGACAGCTCCCTGGTTCAGCCCAGAGTTAAATTGCTTGGAGAAAAACCGGAGGTGGGAAAGTTAAGTAGATGCTTTGTATGCAGAATCTACATTTTAAAGCATATCAGGCAGCAGCAGCCCTGGGACAGGAAAGGCCCCTATCATGGGTGTAAAAGATAGGCCAGCCAAATACAGGCCTAACGCCATCTTAGAAGGCCTGACTCCATCTTTAAAGTAGTTTGTCTTTTTGAAGGGGGGGGGAAGCGGTGAGTTAAAACAGGCCACAGTGAGAAATCAAGCTGACAGAAGGAAAAACAACATTGGAACTTCAACTCTTATCAGTTAGCCTAGGGAACTTTTTGGGAGGCTCCGTGGGCAGTGGTGTCATCCTACCGGTATGCTGGGCGGGAAATCTGGGTGATCGGCAGCCCGCCCGTCGTGTACCACAGCGTTACGCCGTTTGTGTAACCAGTTACGCCACTTGCGTACGTTACGCAAACGGCGTAACGCTGCGGTAAGCAACAGGCGGGCTGCCGATCACCCGGATGTCCCGCCCAGCGTACCGGTAGGATGACACCACTGTCCGTGGGGCAATAGATTCAAGGACATCATGGTGCCAGCTGCCTCCTCCCAAATTCCTTTTGCAGCTGTAATTCATAGCCTGTGATTGTCCCTGGCAAAAGCAATTAGCCCTAATTGGAAAGCAAGCGGTAAAAGGGCTATAAAAATCACCACTCAGCCTGTGTTGGGGGTTCAGCTTCTTCTGGCTGTTCCAGAATGGCTTGATTGTTTTTGCTGAGGAGGAGGAGGAGGAGGAGGAGGAGGAGAGAGGCTTGTTTGCTTCCTACAATGCAACATGGCTAATATCTGCTTAGGAACTTAGCAATGTTAGTCTCAGTAAGAAAATAGAAGCCTAGGTTTATTTTTTTTATTCATTGTTATGTGTTATATCTCATTATGTTTGCCTTTGGGCCGTGTAACCAACTGAGTTGTGTTTTTAATAATGTCTTGTCAAGCTTATTTGCTTGAGTCTGAGTATGTTCTGTTGGGGGAAGTGTTTAGGGTGCTGGCTAAATCCAGGCTGCTCTTTGCCCATTATCATTGTAATAGGAACTGCTAAAGGTTATTCTTGTCTAAGGTTTTCTTCCAAAGATAGTTGCCTCTAGGTTAAGGGAGGCTTGAGGTATTTGGAAGGGCCTTAATGCTGGTTAACTCTTCTCAGCTGCTCCCCTGGGATTGAGTCAGCGTTTATGTGGAGCTGGTGGCGTTTTTAGCAGATTTCCTATTAGCATAAGTTGTGGCAGTACTCACGATTGGCCAGGATTGGAAGGATCAGAAGTTGGGGACTTAACAAGGGCTTCTTGTTAAGTGCACGGACTTCCAAGAACCTCGCACTTCTGGCGCATAGTGTTTTGTGCACTTTGCTACAGCCGTGCAACAGAAATTCATAACCTCCCCGTGGCTGGTATTTTACAATGGGGATCATGGAAAGCTGATATTGCTTAGAGCAGACTATGCTAAACTAGATGCATCAGGGTTTGAGAGTCAATATAAAGCAACACTCCAGCAGGTTTGTCTTGATCAGGGTTTCCTTAAAAACCTCAAAGGCATTTAGTTCACACTGTGGCGTTCCTAAGGGGGGAAGGGGAGCAAAACACTAAGGGTGCAATCCTAGTGTGGACATAGACCCTCGCCTCCAGAAAGCTCCATTTGTGGCTTGGAGAGCTGGCCCAGAGGCTGCATTATATCCATGCCAATGTCAAAACTTCCTGGGATGGAGCTCCCCTCTTTGGGAGGCAGAGCTGATTATTGGAACAAGCAGAAAAGTTAACTCTTTCAAATCCTTTGTCATCTGATCAGATAACACGGTGAGAGGATGAGGAGTTGCTGCCCCTTATATAAGCAGCAACTGACATGATTTCTTCTACTTAAAAAAGAAAAGAAATTGATCCATTCTCATCTAAAATATGTTATTCAGGGCCCAATCCTATTCAACTTTCCAATGCTGATGCAGGATCAATGCAGCTCCGAGGTAAGGGAACAAATATCCCTTTAACTGGAGGAGGTCTCTGTGACTGCCCCTTCCCGCCACAAGATGCAGCACACATGCCCCATTGGCACGGTTGCCTCAGTGCTGGGAAGTCAAACAGGACTGAGCCCCCCCCCCCATGTTGTTTCTGGCATAAGAATCACAACTCTGATCAATTTCTTTCAATCAACTGTGACTATGGCTTCAGTGACATCTCCCTTCTACAGCATGGAGGTTCCTCAAACATAGCTAAGACTTTTTGGGAAAGATCCTGCAGGGATATTTGGGGAGGGGGAAAGCATTTTATTTTTGGCAAGGATGAAAAGTCAGCACTTGGAAGTTGTGAAATTATCTTCCTAGGAGATCACTGAAGCCTAAAGATTCATTCGTATAGGAAATTGCATCAGCTTGTTTCTTTGTTCCACAGTGACATAACCCATCAGGACCAACTAAAATAGGAACATCCTATCAGGCCATAGTTATATTAATTTCCCTTGGCATGGAGACAGCTCTGGCAGTTTCAGAGCACAGAATATTCCTTTGCTTCATAGACAGACTCAACATGGTCCAAATTGTCCCCGATGGAATGCCAAGAGGTCTACAGCTAGAAAGGGACAATGGGAGGGAAGGGACTTGTAATGGCAATGCAAAACAGCAAAAACCTAAAGATCTGCACTTTTTCATCCCTTTCCCAAAACACATTTCATTATCTTTAAATATGTGCCCAAGTACTTGTCAGGTATCCCAGTGCCTTTGTACTGATTGGCTAGAACACAGCCACACAGACACAGTGGCGTGTCTAGGGGGGCAAACTCTAAGGACACAATCCTAAACTGAGTTAGGCCGGCATAAGCTAAGCCAGCAAAGTTTTGCCAGCACAAGGGAAACAGTAAAGTATGTTTGGACCATTCTCGGAGTCAGAGAGGCCAGCACACACAGACATGTGCCATCCTCATTGATGCCAAGAATGGTCCAAACATGCTTTACAGTGGCTCTTATGCCAAACTTTGCTAGCCTATGTGCTGGCCTAGCTCCAGGTTAGGAGTGCACCATAAGTGATGGGGAACCCAATCCTAATGTTGCCTTCGATGGGCCCTCTGCGCCGAGAGCTGGTCGTGCTAGCACAAGGATGTGCACCAGCCTGCTAGCACCAGATCCAGTTCCTGTGCCTGCCAGAGCAGGTAGGATTATGCCGGGCAGTGCAGGGGGATGGGACAGGGTGGAGAGCAGGCATTCTTCGGGTGGGAGGGAGTGTCAGGGCTCAGTAGAACAGGGGAGGGAGTGGGTCGAGGAGAGGGCAGTATTGGTGGCAGCAGCTCATGCCATTTCCTGGACCCTGCTCCCGGGCCAGGCAGGGCTGCTCAGATCTGCACCAGCTAAATAGCTGGCATGAGCAGAACATGGGGCGTTGAACATCCTGTGTTTCACAGTGACCAATCAAAGGCCTCTCTGGAGTCCAGAAGCAGTGTCAGGGCAACACAAGTGGTATTCAGTGGCCTCAGAACTGAGAAGTTCCATTTGGCAATCAATCAATCAATCAATCAATCAATCAGTGTTTATATACCACTTTTCAAAAAATTCACAAAGCGGTTTACATGTTAATAATAATAATAAAGTTCAATGGCTACCTGTCCCCAAAGGGCTCACAATCTTAAAAGTAAATGGCAATCATGATTAGTTGCCATTGATAGGCCTTTTCTTCATGAAATTCTCTCCTCCCTTTTTAAAGCCATCAAAGTAGTAGCCATGGCTACTTTTTTCTAGATTCCAGAACTCAATTTTGGTTTTGGTCTTCTGTTTTATCTGTTTCTTTCATTGTCTTCTATACTGATCATCAGTACAAATAATTAGGATAGTTGGCAACATACTAAAAAAAAAATACCGTACATGAAACTCTTTTCCCAACAATAGGTCTGGGAGCATAATGAAGTCTTTGGTTCCAGACATTTAATGTTGTGTGATTAACTCCTCTCTTCTGAATCAATGTTCATCAACTTCATAGTGTCACCCAGAATTATGGGAGACAGAGGAAAATGCTAGTCTCTTTCTCCATAGCATGTGTGAATTCCTCTGTTTACCTGAGTCCCCACTTTTTTTCTCGGCCTTTTTGTTTGTTTTTCTGTATTTTGAGCACATTTAACTCACCAGAAGCTTCTGTACATTCAGTTGCTGAGAGCATCACAGGTTCCCTTTCTTTGGTAAGCATTATAAGCTCTTCCTTTTGGGTCAGAATTTCTGCCAGGAATAGGGATATGCCTGCTAATTGGCATTCTCATCTGCCCTACTCCAAGGGGGTGGGGTCGGGATACAGGTATTTAGTGATCCCTTTCAGCTAATCAGGTAAACCAGTGACATCATGTTGTGCCAAATACCCTCTCTGCAATTTTATGCCTGTAATGGCTTCTATCATCAAAAACCACCCTAGTCTTACACAAGGCACCACTAAACCCCACCACCCAGGAGAAGGCAAAAGGCAGTCAGCTTGCCTGCTCAGCCACACTGGCACTCCTTCTTCCTCCAGTTGATGGCTCCAGGGGCATGGCAGTCACACAATAATTCCTCAGTCTCCAATAGCAACCTTAGTTCCAACCACAATCACAGTCCCAGCAGCCTCAAGTATCCTGCATTCAATCCATCACACTTTGCAAACACCCTCCTTCCCCTCTTCTCTCTACAACCCTTTTCCACCTCTGTACACCCACATCTATCTGAAAATCAAGCTTCTACCTTTCTTCCCCAGGCCCTCATCATCCTACTAAGCTGCAGCTATGAACTAGCTGCAAGCAAAGGCTCTGGGGTCTCTATTTATCTACTTGCATTTTTAGGTGCTTTCGAACTGCTAGGGTGGCAGGAGCTGGGACAAGCAACGGGAGCGCACTCCGTCGCATGGTCTTGAACTCCCAACTTTCCGGTCAGAAAGCCCAAGAGCAGCAGATTAACCTACTGCGCCACCACGTCCCTTACACATCATAATAGCAACATCTTAAAACTTGCAAGCCCAGCAGGAACTGGCAGCCCAATTCTATGCTGCCTATGTGCCTGTAGGAGCAGTGTAGCTGAGCGGCTATAGTTGCAACCTATCAGCACTGGGCAGGCTCCAGAGGCACCTTGTTGTTGCCTACGCCCGAGTAAGGGAGCAGGGGTTCTGAATGGGGCTCCTCGCATCTACGCTGGCTATTTTGTTGGTACAGATGAGAGGGCTTCTGTGTCAGGCCACACGGAAGAGTTGCTGCTAGTCCACCTCTGCTAAATGGGGTGAATGGGGACAATTACTCTTCCCCTGCTAAATATAAGAGGAGCACCCCTTGAGAAAGTGCCTCTTGCGCAGTTAGCAGGGGTGAATACTGTTGATTGATTTCCAATACCTTTTGTGACAAGTGTGGGCGGTACATTCGTACTCCCCATGCTAAGCTTGTTAGGATTGGGCCCTTAACCTGAGCTGAGCCTGCTTAACTTCTTCAGGCAGGGGGCAACAGCTCAACCTCCAGATCACACTTCCTGCCCCAATGATTATCTCTATATTGCAGTTGCGGAGCATCTGTCCTAAGGCAGCCTTTCTTCCCTTTAGTTTGAAACATTAGTAATACCATTTGACGCGACCTTCATCAACAGGATTAAACGAAAAGCTGATACAGGCATCAGTGGCCAAGAGTTATTTAAAGGTCCAAAGCTGGTCAAAACTGGCCCAGGCATCCTGGCCCTGTGAACTAAAAAGATGCCAACAGGCTGCCATCTGAAAATTAGCACTTTGCTAAAATGTCCCTCTTGCTCGCTGAGTACTCTCTGTTCTCTTATAATGAAGCTTTCAACATACACAATTATACTAACAAGAGCTGCTGCATATAGTTTCTTAGCCAAAGGATACAATGATCTTAAAAAAAATAATCTTTTCCTGTAAACATTAGCCAGCAGCGTCAACTAGAAGGCTTGCACCAGCCTGCCAGTGCTGAATCTAATCCCCTGAGCTCCAGTGGAGGTAATTAAAGCGCCGCGTGGCACAGGGACTTGGAGAGGGCAGCGGACGGCATTCCGGAGGCAGGGAGGGGGTGTAATGGGCAGAATGAGGGTGGAGGTGGGGAGAGGGTCTAATGGGTGTAATGGGGGTGGAACAGGTGCAGGAGGAGGGTGAAATCAGTGGAGGAGACCTCCACCACATCCTAACCCCCTTCCCAGGCCCAGATTTGTGCCAGTGACATTGGTGGTGCAGATCTGAGAAGCCCCATTGGGCAGGCTGTGGCTTTACCTGGCTTAAGGGGACAAATGTCCCCTTACCCCAAGGAGACCTCCAGTCTTCTCCTAACCTGCACTAGATACAGCACAGGCCATGCAGCCCAGCTGCACCAGGAGTGGGCTGCCCATATTGTTAAATTTGGATCCAGTTGCATTGCACTTCAAAGCCCTTAGAACAGGTTTTTTTTGGGGGTGTGTGTGTGATGGTGGCGGTGAATATTCTGATTCAGTTTGATTCCCTGATATGTCATGGAAAAGAAGGTTAAACCATTTATATCACATCCTGCTTACACTTACTGAAAGTCAGTTTCAGTAGGGCTTCATTCACTTGCAGGCGTGAACCAGGTCCAAATGCATTTGGGACTACACTTTAATATAAGGTTGTTGCTGGCTGTGAGGGTCTCTGAACACGAGAGTTCCAGAATCTTAATGGAGAGAATACCTAAAGGTGCTGAAATATCTGAAGGGCTGCCATATGGAAGAAGGGACCAATTTGTTCTCCACTGCCTCTGGGAGTAGAATTAGGCCCAATGAATACAAACTACAAGAGAGGAGATTTCAGCAGACATCAGGAAGAAATTCCTGATGATAAGGGCAGTTCGACAGTGGAACAGATTGATGAGGGTAGGTATTAAACTCTCTCTCTCTCTCTCTCTCTCTCTCTCTCTCTCTCTCTCTCTCTC
>JAJKFI010000018.1:9711893-9734335 GCA_029204185.1 Lerista edwardsae | reverse complement strand
TCTCTCTCTCTCTCTCTCTCTCTCTCTCTCTCTCTCTCTCTCTCTCTGGGTGGGTGGGTGGTTCGGGGGAAGTGTCACTCCATTCCTCAGCCGATCAGCCGGCAAGGATGCTCTAGGACACTCAAGCAGTCGCATCTATGCCCAGCATCCCAGAAGGCTGTGCAGCAGGACAACGGCGGTGCAGTTTGGTGAGTGCATGGAGCTAGAATCTAAGCTCCTTGGGTGAGTGCTGCTCTAGGAGGATTTCTTGCCACAGGCAAGGGGTTGGACTATGTGTAGGTCCCTTCCAACTCTGATTCTATGAACATCTGTGGAACGAAGTAATCTATTCTTTCCACCTGTTCTTTTGTACATGCCCTATACCTTTCAAAACAGCCAATGCCAGATTGATATAGGACACTTGGCAAAGACTGGGCCATTTCCCTGACCCAGTAGGGCTTTGTGTATTTGAAAGCAAATATGATCCTTACAGGCCAAAGGAATATAGACAGAATTGACAGTCCACATTGATAGTGACATCATGAAGCGGGAGGTTAGCTTTTGCAAGAATTCAGCGCTAAAAGCAACCAGCATATAAAAAGCAAACAAACCTAACAGTGGCCTGTTGTCAAAATGAAGCAGCCCTATGCACCTTCAGATTAATGAAGCTTTAGAATGATATTTTACTGAATCAAGCACAACGTGACCTATATGAGAAGCTGAAGGAATTATGGTGATTATATTGGGATTATGCCAGAATGCAGCTTGGCTGCATTATGCCAAACCAGAATGAAGCAGCTTGAGCTGCAGACTGCACTGCTAAGTAGCCAAGGACAGCAGCAAATGATGCTAAGGAAAAGTGAAGGAGGGGAGAAGGCGTTTTATCACGGCAGGGTGTACGTGTGCTGCCGCCATCAATCCCCATCTGGCGAAGGAGAGTGCAGATCAGGTGAGGAGAAGTTCAGGCAGTCCTTTTAAGGAGTGTGTACAAGGCTAGCTGGGGGGAAAAAGCATCCCCTGATCTGGTGGACATGAATGGTGTGCAAGCGGAAGGAAAACCCTTTGCACTGTCTCCCTTCTGGGCTCATTTCAGGCAGCCGGGGATAACTTTAAGAATAGCAAATGGCTTTGACTGAAGAGATCTCCCACCCCCACCCTCTCCTTATTGAGTTTTCCAGGAGTACCTTCTTAAGTTCCCCATCTATAGGCCAACTCTTTCAGTATGTAATAAGGCTGAAAACATCTCAATAATTTGAAAAATAGGACTTCAAGAGCTTTTAGAGAATACTTCCAGTGGCCATCGATTGTCCAATATCCTTTCCCAGGAGATTTTTCAAAATTCCAAGTCTAAGGGCTGGTTCCTACTCTCTAAAAGCCTTCCTGCAGAGTCAGAGCCATACCTGAGGGGGGTCAATGGGGGCAAACGCCCCAGGTGCCAAGCTGAGAGGGTGGCAAAATTGCTCCCAGTCCCCCTCCCTGCTTGGTGCCCTGAGGTTGTGCACCCACCTCGGTGGGTGGGGAAAGGCCTTTCCTTGCTGCTCCAGGGGCCAGCCATTTTTCCATGCCTGCTCTCTCCTCCTCCTCCTCGATTTTTTCCCCTTCCCTCTGACAGGTTAAGGCATATTTATTATGGTGAAAAATTGAGATGAGGTTGAGGGTGCAATCCACGCCTGGACGTCGCACCAACGTGATGTCGTTGTGTTAGCGTGACATCAGTGCTGATGTGGGGGCGCCAAGCGGCACCCCCACATCGGTGCTAATGCTCCCACGTCGGCACTGACATCACGCCAACACAGTGACGTCACATTGGCACCCTCAATCTCATTTCAATCTTCCACTATAATATGCCTTAACCCATCAGAGGCAAGTAGGTGGGCAGAGATGAGTGCTTCTCACCAGCCTGCTGCCTGAGGCATCTGTTTCAGTTGGCCTCATGAATGGGCAAGCACGGAGCAGGAGGCATTGTGAGGCTGAGGCCCTTTTATGCCAGGGGATCATGTTTATGCATAATAATATGCAAGCAAGCTTAACATGCCCCATTTACACAGGTGGTAGAATTCACTGTTTCCTAGTGTTGAGTTTGGGTTACTCTGGCACCCTCTTTTGATGATTTGATTCATGTATTTAATATGTAGAGTAGCCATAGCTCTATTGATAGCCCGGCCTATATCCATAAAGGCAGGTAAGAACCTTTCTGTATCATGGTTGTTTTCACAGCAACACTCTAAAGTAGGTCAATAGTTTGTTGAGGAGGAGAGATCCGAGAGCTTCTTCTGGGGAAGATGGTGGTAAAGAGCAGATTTACTATGGAGCTTGCTTACACAACCCAGTTCAGGGTGATGAGTCCAAAAGAAAACAGAGAGGCTTGAAAAGTTCTGATACAGACTTCCAAGGCGCATTAATCAATCAGAGCAGACAATGTGCTGTGTTTTTTTCTCTTTTATTTGTTATGAATAAATAGTTCTGTAACCTGGGCTTTTCAAAGAATCAACACTGTTGTACCTGGCCGGAGAGATCAGGAAGAAATGTCAACTACCTTTTGCAACTGCCTTCATTTCCTCCTTAGGGAACCTTGTTTCATGCTGTTAAGGGCTTCTGCCATATGAAGTGGAGTGGAAAAATCCTCTCCCTTGAGCATGATGCAACCCACAAGCTGATGGAGACAATGGAAACTGATTAATAGGCAATTAACTGTAGCAACAAAAAAAAACCCCTTTAAGAAAACTTGTTCTCAGAGAAGTTGTGTAGCAGTCACTTACACCCACCTGCCATTTTTAAAATATACAAACAGATTCTCAGTATATAATAGGAAAAAAGAATATATACATATCTACATCAAGCTGAAAACGATGCAAGGTATTTTGTTGTTGCAATTGTGCCATGCAGTCGCTGCCAAACTGGTGTAATCATCATACATCTAAAAGCCCCTTCATACCATACTGTGACCAAGGCATGGAATCAAGAGCAAGGCTAGAAATGACTTTATAGGCAAGAGCTCTCCATGCTACCCTAACATGAACAGCCTTTTTCTATTTTTGCATCTTCATCTCTGTATCTACTTTGATGGCATCAAGCCAGTGCATTCTTGGCCTGCCCCTTCTTCTTGTTCTGCTGACAATTCCTAACATCATTGACTTCTCTAATGAATTTGCACACATAACATGGCCAAAGTAAATCAGACGTAGTCTTGCAATTTCAGCTTCTAATGATGCATCTGGGTTTATACAGCCAAGCACTTCTTTGTTGGTTACTCTGGTTGTCCATGGCATGCATAACAATTTTTGCCAGCACCAAAAGCATCAATTCTTCTTCAGTCAGCTATTCTTATGGCCCAACATCGTTATAGGAAAGATCATTGCCCTACTAGTCTACTTTTTGCATTTAGGGTGATATCTTTGCTTTTCCAGATCTTGTTCATGCTTATCATTGCAGTGCAGCCTAAATTTATCCTGCACTGGATTTCTGGTGTAGAACTGCTGTTGTGAACAATTTTTGATCTAGGAAAGATGAATTTCTGGATTAGTTCAATTTCCTCATTTTTTTTATTTTGAACATTGCCTGTCTGTCTACAGTACTAAAACCCCATTGAAAAATGGTGGTTTAGACTAGCCTGCCCTTGTCATTTGCACCTTGGGCATTTGCTTCGGCATGGGAAAGGCAGGGTATAAATTCTTCAAAATAAAACAAAAATAACTAATACTACTGTTGTCATTATCTTTGTATTCCAGGTGTTAAGGTTGAATCCCATTTCTTCACTTTCATCCTTGTTTTTCTGATCATTTTTTCCGGGTCTTCCCTATTTTCAGCCAATAATGTTGTATCATCACATGATAGAACATGTCATCACATGACATGCTATATCATCACATGTTGTATTACCCACATGACATAGAAGCAACTCACATGAACAGTTTCCCACATTGAAAGAGCGTTGCCAATGTTGACGGAGCTGTTAATCCAGGAGCTGTTTTTTCCCTAGTATGACTTAATGTTATTAATAGTAGTACAGCCCAGTCCTCTTTAACTCCCTGCACGGTGATGCAGCAGTGTCAGCGCAGTTTCCTGTAAGGGAGTTTTGGCTACTGGAAGACTCCTTGGGGTAAATGGACATTTGTCCCTTTGCCCGGGGTAATTCCCAGCAACGCTATGAGCCAACGCAGACCTGTACCAGCAATATTGCTGGCACAAGTCTGAGCTGATGGTGTATCAGGTCTAGGAAGTAGGTTGGAATTTGGTGTGCACCACTGCCGCCAATCCTGCCCTCCTCCTGGGCCTGATCTATCCTTCTCCATCCCCGCACCATCCCATTCAGTCCTGCTGCCAGTGGATCTGTAGAAATCCATCAGTTCATGCGGGAAGGTTCTGGCCTCGCCCCCCCCCAAACATGCTTGCAGTTAGCACTGCTGCAAAGCACTTTACAGCGGCTTTTGCAATAGCCTGCTCCAACGGAATGAGCTTTCTGCTGGCACACGGTTTAGATAGGATTGTGCTGTTAGTAAGTACTGGAAGCATGCATTTGCAATGGCGAGCTAGTTATTTTTTCACAGTCAGGATGGTCAATATGTGTACCACTGTATTCGGGAAAGCAGAAACAATGGGCAGTGGCACTGGGTACAATTTGGGGTACGGGATTCAGTTTTCATTGGTTCTCACACTTAGAAAAGCCATTTTATTAGTTGCTTCATGAAACAGGTTTATTTGCATTACTTTTTCTGTTTGCAGCTTGTCAAAGGAGAGCCAGAATCAGTGAATGACTCCCTGCTGAACATGCAGCCTAACTGTGCAATTGGAATAACAACGTATTGTTGTGGGTTTATAGCGGCTGCATTTCCAATGAGCCACGCCCTTTCTGTCTGCTGGAAGGAAAGCATTCTCGAAGAATGAAGCATGAGATGAGATGTATCTTCTCTCACAGTATGAACAGATGAGCATCAAATCTGTCGCCCAGGCTGACAACTTGAATCGTGAACATCCCCAGAGATCAGGCTTCAGGGAAAAGAAGATATTGTAGCACCATAATGTGGAAATAAGAATGTTAACAAGTGAGTTTCTCCCCAAAGCATGAGAAAATATTTCAGGTGTTCTGAGCTGAACAAATTCTATCTAAGCGGTTTGCATCAATTCTTTGGAAGATGCAAAATGGAGTGCATGATAAGGACAGGTGAGATAGAAATGAATGCACGGATTTGATCTGTTTTTGTCCAAGCAATGGCCCAATCCAAAGAGCTATGCTAGGCTCACTTGAAGGCTTTGGCAAGGGCATGCCCAATGGCAATGTGACTTTTGACCAATGGACAACTCCCCACCTGCTTTATCCTTTTTGAAATTGCTTGTCAGTTTCAGGAGAGTTTTGGTGTCTTTTTTCCAAGGTTACAGCCTCCCCACGGAAGCTGTTTTTCTATCCGTTCATTCCACAGGCGTGGCTTGCAACCATGTGGGCAGGGCCAAGGCATGTGCTCTTTATGTGAACTATCAATGATTTTGTGTTCAGGACTTGCATGCTCATCAGCCTCACCCCTGTGGTGCAATGCAGTCCCACTGCAGGATGAACCCTTGTGAAAGCAGTGCCCGCTGCATAGCTGCAACGTTTAAAAAGGGACAGTTCTCAAGTGGTTCTGGGAGCTTTAGTTTGACAGCTGGATTAGAGATCATGAAAAATCCAGGGTCAGATCTTCCATGGTTTACTTCCATGGCAAAAGTAACATGGGGGGAGGGGAGCGTTGCCGTCGAACCAAAGTGCAGCCATCTTAAGTCTTTTGCTTAGTCACTTGTCTAAAGCTGCTGAAGTATGTAACTGTTTCTCTCTTTGCTCTCATTGTTTTCACTCATTTGCCCTCGCCTGTAACCTTCTCTATCTAGTGCTGCCAGCTCTCACAATAGATAGAGAACTGTTTCACGCCAGCAGAGCTTCCTTCCTTATCAAAATGGTCACAGCACATTCTCAAGGCCCAATTAAAACAGAGCTTCTCATGTCCCAGCCCCTGTGTAGTAATTTTCCGCCAAGCAGCAGCTTGGGGGTGGGAGAAAGAGATATAAAGATGATTTAGAATTGTATGTCTTTGCCTTTTTCTCTGCCTGCCAAGTGGGGCAGGGAGATTGGTCCGCCTGCACAGGTGTAATAAAAATGATCCTTATACTCTCTCGTTTGGTTGTTTGCCTTTTTAAATGCTTTCCCCGTGATAGAAACCATGTTAAGCCGATTCTCGGCAACAGGAGGAGTGATCCAGATTGGATCCACAACACTAGGAAAAGGAGGGGAGTAACCATTTCTTTTCATGCCATTTTCCAATTTGTAATTCCACCAAAACTGCTATATGACTATGGGGTAAAAATCTTTGGGTATTATTCAAATACTTGTGTGTTTGTCTCCAGGGGCAATTAATTAGTAACTAGAGGTAATTTCAGCTAGAAAAATAAATCTGATCTTCCCTGCAGTTGTGTTTGTCTTTGAAAAGACAGCAGTAGAGAGCTAATCACACCTGTCCATCTCATCTAGTTGTACCTTGAATAGGACTTGAGTTCCTTTGCACATATGGAACTAATTGCATAGTTCTTTGGATCCAGGCTATAGTTTGTTTTTGAAAATTACAGGTTTTTCTTTTAAATATAAAAGTAGATTGAAAGGACAGTATCTAAACAATCTGGGCCAATTTTTTTCCCCAGGCTTGTTAAATACCTCACACAAAGTGGTGTGATCCAATATGAGAAATTGCATAACACATTGAGAGTGTGCAAGGTCATGAATAGTGAAAGTCATCAGGCATTTTTTTAAAAAGACACTCTAAGAAAATGTAGCCATAGGACACTCTATACCAATGATCTCTCCCATCATGACAGATTTGGAATGAGACCCCCAAGCTATTTCTTTTTATGTATTGGGAAACCTCTTCCAGTAGTGGATATGCCCAGTTTGTGAGTTATATATTCACATGGTGCCACTTTTAGTTAATATTTAATTTTGAAATGTAAACTAAAGCCTAGTCTCAGATATGAGACTCTGAGCGCAATCCTAACCTGGATTTAGGCTGGCACAGTTAGGACAGCAAAGTTTGGCCTGCATAAGAGACACTGCAAAGTATGTTTGGACCACTCTCAGAGTCAGAGAGGCCAGTGCACAGACATGCACCATCCTCCCTGACTTATGGTGGCCCTTGTGCCAGCCAAACTGTGCTGGCCTAACTGTGCTGGCCTAACTCCAGGCTAGGATTGCACCCGTTAAGAAATTAAAAAGCCTAGTTTCAGATATAAAAATCTCTATCAAGTGGAAACAAGAGCAAATTAAAAACGAGATCTGATTGTGCCTATGTGTGCGTGTCTGTGTGTAGGTATGAGGGAGGGGGAGAGAGAGAGAGAGAGGGAGGGAGAGACAGTTTCTGCATACTTTCAATCAAGGCCGAAATGCAGTAGAAATGTTTAAACTAGGTTCAGTGATCAAATATTCCATTCCATGCTGAAATGATGAGCTGATGCTAGTTTCAGAGGAGCTATAAATAAAATCGAAGCACTTTAAATACATAACATCACATGATTGTGAATGAGGCTGGGTAGTGTGTGTGTGTGTGGAGGGGAGGGGAGGGGAGAGAATGCTATCACAAACTAGGCTAGAGAAATATGAAAGCCCAAATCTATGCTAGTAAAAACAAGACTACAATCAACTCAGGCTGCAATCCTAAACACACTTTCCTGGAAGTAAGTCCCATTGAGCACAGTGGGGCTTACTTCCAAGTAGACCTGCATAGGATTGGGGTGTTTTAGAGCGCAATCCTATACCCCCGTTCAGCCGGCACTAAGCTCTTGTGCTGGCCGAACGCTGTTGCAAACATGCCATCAAGCACGTCCGTGTCAGTGCTATGGTGCTGGACCGGTGCAAGCAGCAGTGCAGACGCTCAGGCATCTCTGCGACTGTCAGCAGAGCCGGCCTTGTGCCAGTCGAGCGTTGGTGGCACTCAGTCGGCGCATGGCCTCCATGAGGGCGTTCCAGAGGCATTCCAAGGGTGTAACTGGGCGGCGCAGTGGGCGGAGATGGCGGTTGTGATGCAGGACAGCTGTAGTGCTATATCCTAATGCCTAAGGCCCCGATTCGGGCCGCTCCTGTCCACGTTCCTCTGCAACTGCAAAACAGCAGGCGCAGATCCGAGCAGGCCCTTAGGGGTGACTGGGGCTTACACAGGTGCAAGGGGAAAACCTCCCCTTGTCCTGCACATTGCTGCTACTGCCTCCTAGTGGGCTTTAGGATACAGCCCTGTTATGTCGGCCTCACTTAGGATTGGGCTGTTAAATACATCACTGATGATGAAATCCCTCCAAAAGGGATTTCACCATTAATGAAATCTGCTAAGCCATCATTTGCATCACCTATCCAGAGAGTTTGCTGCTTTAAAGGTCTGTGCAGTTCCATAACCTTTTTTTCCTGCTGGAAGCCATGAGAGTCTGAGAAGCTTAGGCTGAACACTGCAGTTGGGGGTTAGCAGGCATTTTTCAGGGCAGATTGTAGGGCACCGAGATTGGGATCATTGATTTATTTAGCCCAAGGTAGGCTGTGTTTTTTGTGTGCAAAAGGCATCATTGACTGAAGTGCAGATGGGAACATCAGGGGAGTGTTACAATTCCCTTCACACAGGCAAATCACCTCCCTTTTTCTTTTGTGTTAAATTTGGCTCAGAGACTTGAGACTGAAGGCACAGTCCTAATCTGGAGTTAGGCTGGCACAGTTAGGCCAGCAAAGTTTGGCTGGCACAAGGGACACTGTAAAACGGGTTTGGACCACAGAGTCAGGGAGAATGGCGCATGTCTGTGTGTTGGCCTCTCTGACTCCCAGACTGGTCCAAACATACTTTACAGTGTCCCTTGTGCCAGCCAAACATTGCTGGCCTAACATTGTTTGGCCTAATCCAAACTCCAAGTTAGGATTGCACCCTGAATCTGAAGCTTGATTCAAGATGTGGGTTTAGGGACTTGAATACATCACTGGCCTTTGGGAAGCTGCTACCTCCTGTTTCTCTCAAACATGCAGCCATGAAGCAATCTTGGACTCTTTCCTTAGTGTCTCCCAAATCCAGACCATTGCTAAACCCTGCCATTTCCTCCTCTTCAGTGTCGCCAAGATGCACATTGTCTCTTGACATCAAATGCTACGGCAAACACTGCGGTGTCCCTTTGTTCTAGTTATGTTTATATTTTATATCCTTTTAAAAACAACCACAGCTCCCCTGTCCTTGACTTGCCCTTCTAGTTCTTACGCTTACATAGAACAACTTGGGACTGAGTGAGCAGCATCTCCTGAAGGCACAGAGAGTAGTTGTCTCCCATGGCTCCATGCTTCTCTCCTGTAGCTATTTCCTGTCCCCGATGGTCCCACCTATGCCCCCACCATCTTCCACTGTGCAGCTGCACTTATGGAGTATGCACTGCATGCAATGTGGGCGAGGGGATCTGACAGCAAGCAAGAGGTAAGTTAAAATGTATATTTTTATTTACTAGGTGTAGGCCACCTAGTCATCAATGGGGTTCCTTGGACCCATGCCTTCTATTTTGCTGATGTAAATATGAGGAGAGGAAGCGGTGGGGAAGGCTGGAAAAATATGGGGGGATCCTGGGGCATGCTGTTGCCACTGAAATTCACCCCAGAACTTCCCACTACCCTCTCTGTCCCTTACCACCCAAAACCCACCCCCTCTAAAACCTTACCTGCTCTGGTGCGTGTTGGATCTGTCAGTGGAGCTGCCAGCCTTTTGCACTAGTAGCTCTGACACATGGCAGTGGCTCATCATTTATGGCACCGCTGTGACCCTAATGACAGTGGAATGCAAGATCCACTGTCATAAAAACCCCATAGGACTGGGCCACATAACTAAGGACACTATCCTAACTTGCGCTGGAACAGGCAGGCTGTATCTAGCACATGTTAGGAGGCACCAGGAGCCCTTACACCAGAGAAGGCTCCAGCTTCTCCTATGGATTCCTCAGATCTGTGCCCGCAAAATCGCCAAATCCTAAGCCCAATGATTCGGGCTGCACCATCAACTTGGATCTGAGGAGCGCACCGGGGAGGCTGGAATCTCCCCTCCAGTAAGGGCATGAACGTGCCCTTTCTGCGGGGGGGGGGGGTGTATTGGAAAAGGCAGGAGATACCCCGAGGAGATAGGGAATGGTATCAACCCTTGTCCAAATAAGCCAGGGATTATAGGGTTAATGTCCCAGGTCTTTGCCTGCTGCAGGAACACAGCTGCAGGCTGATGAGGCCCCTGGCTATGAAGGGAGGTTAGCACAGGTGTAGATGGGGGTGGCTGATGGCAGAGCCTGCCTAGCAGCAGACACCGATTGGCCTGCCTCAGTATAAAGTTGGAGGCAGGAGCTGCAGTAAGTTAGCATCTGGGTAGGTGCTGGAGGTGGGCACCAGGTAGGTGCTGGATAGATTGCTAAAGGAAGGGCGATTAGCACCAGGTAGGTGCTGGAGAGGCGGATCATTGAAGGGTGATTAGCACCAGGCAGGTGTAGGAAGGAAGGAAGGAAGGTGGCTGAGTGGACTGACTGATGGAGTGCTGGCTGGACTTCCTGCCTGAAGGACTGTTGACGGACTGATGGATTGTTGGACTTGATAAAGGAAGGACTGGAGGTAAGGTTATTGTGGGGAATAACTGTGGGGAACAGTTGTATGGCTGCCACGCCCCTGGAGCCACCAAGTGGAGGAGGCAGTTGTGGCTTAGGCAAGCTGACCGCCTATTGTTTGGTGGTGGGGTTTGTTGGTGTTAGACTTAGGGTATCTTGAGCTAAGCCGGTAATGAGGGCAGTCTGGAGGAGGCTGACCAGCCGGTGATCCCAAGCAAAGCTGCTGGAAGAGGGGAGGCCCAGTGGGTGACTGAACCCCCTCCCTCTTGCCTATCTCTGAGGCCGCTTGGAGGGGAAACTAGTTAGCCTAGTGTGGGCATTGAGGCCCTTGGGGAAGCCCGGCAGGGAATTTGGCAGAACGGGGGGGGGGGCCTCCAGCCTCCCCGAAGCAGCATCAGATATGGCGCTGACCGGCCAGCCTCACTATTCCAGCGCTGCTTAGGATTGCACCCTCAAAGAATTGCATATACCCCTAAATTGTACTCTCAACTTATCCACAGATCATAGCAAATGCCATGATTTTTTGCTTAAAACTTGCCTTTGTCTTATGAGTTACGAGGTTGACTTAAACAAAGTATATGCGATAAGTGTGGGGGAGGTGAAGGATCAAAATGAGGCTTATATTGGAAAGTAAACAGGAGCAACAGGTGGGTTCGAAAGGAGATTAAAAGCAAGTGTCAAATGAAACAAATTCACTGACCTGATTAACTGCATCCTGACCCTTTTCTATTTGCTGATGCAGTCCCAGGAATCTGGTTTCTTTACTCACATGGTGAGAGGAGAGGAGCGGAGCAGAGCAGCGGCTATATTCAATGACAAGACTGGGGCAACACACAAAAGCATTGCTGATGATGTAGTTTGTCCATCCTGCTGAATGGAAAACAACCACCTTGGGCAGCCCAAACTTTGACCTGGGTCAGAGTCAGGTCCAGACAATGATGGCAAGTATAAAAGGATGCTAAAGCCTCACAGAAGCCTCACTGGGAACTAGAGGGGTCACAGGAAGAAAAAATGGGACAGAACACTGTACAGAACATGATTTTCACCACAGTCATACGCAAAAACATGTTATTGCATATGATGTTCAATCTGACCTCAGAATTTCTTGTTTCTGATTTTTTGTAGAGCCCTGAACATATCTTGCAAAAATGTTCTTATTAAGTGCTTTTTACGTTTTTCTTTATCAGCCTTTTGCACTTTGGCCTAGTTCTGCGGCTCACATGAAACGCGAGGCATCGGGTCAGGCGGCGTTCCACTGCGCATTCTTTTTTTAATCCAAAGCAGCTTGAGTGGGCTGCGAGTCTGAATGGAGGAAAGACGCTCAAAGAGAGGCAGTTTAACATCCAGTCTTCTCTGGTCCCTTTTCAGCTCAAATTCATCCTTCCCAATTTGTTTTGTGTTAACTGGGGGAGGAAGCATTGGGTTCCCACATCTTCCCCATATGGCAGGACTCCATAATTAGGATGTGGGGGGGCATATTTTCTTTTTTAGTGTGGAAGAACAATCAGGGCCCAATCCTGAGCCTGCCAGCGCAAGCGGTGTGCGCACACTGTGGGCACTGATGTTGCAAATGTGCCGTTAAGGCCAGCATGGGTGGTAAGATCTTACCGCCTGCACTGACCCAGCGTGGGAACCAAGCATCTGGAAGCAGCAACACAGTGATGGTCGCCAGTAAGTGCAGGAGCCAATTCTGGTTCAGCAGGGATGGGGTAACTGGACGGGGGGAGGGGTTGGGACTAGCAGTGGCCTCCATCGCTGGATCCTGATCTCCGTGTCAGGCCATGCAGCCCAACATGGAGGTTCTCTTGTCTGCCCTGGCAAAATAGCTGGTGCAGACATGAGGAGACCCTCCCAGGAGCTCTGTGCCCTTACCATGGGGGAAGGATATGAACATCCCCTTCCTCCAAGAAGCCTTGGCAGCCGGGCAGCTCGGGATTGGGCTGCCTATCATGTGAGCCCCTCCCATAGTCTAAAGTGGTACAGCCCAGACAAAGGTTTCCCAACTGCTAGGCCTTTAAGCATCTTTGGGGCCAGTTACCCAAAGTTTGTTCAAAGTAACCCAAAGATTCTGTGTTAAGTAGCAAGAGACAAAAGTATCTTGGGCTGGCTTTCCATTTGATACCTGCACTTCTATCTGCTCTTTTATCTGCTCTTTCTACTGTTCCTTTTATGTTCCTTACACTTCTGCCACGGAATCTGTTCATATTAGCGTAAGCATTGTTCTGCAAAAATCAATGGACTCTCTAAATAAGAAAGGAGATTGAAGGAGGAAAAAAAGAGAAAGGTTTTGCTATCATAATATTAATCACTTGTCAGGAGAGTTTCCTCAACTCCCCAAAGCCATTCCTATAATAATTGACTTCCCTTTGATGCATTGAAGGATGCATTTTCATTGTAATGCTACATCATTGGTGATTTATGTCCATCTTTAGTGCAAAAATACTGTAGGGAAAAATAATAGTTAAGCCTCTATTGAGATGAACATAAATTCCTTAATTGCAAGAATGGTTCCCAACTGCTTTATTAACAATAAAGGAATGGGAATACAATAATGAATCATCTTAATCCATCATGCTTGGGGCTCACACATGCCCAAAGTTCCATGGCTGCTCACAACCATGTGTATTACCCCCCCCCCCAGGTAACTCAAAACTAACTAGTGTCAAAAATGCATGTTGACGGAAATAGCAATGTTGTACTGTCTCGGTGCTTTTTGTCAACCATCAGTGGCACACTGAGAGAGAGATTGAGAGAGAGATGCCAAGGCAGCCTTAGAGCCAAAAAGACTGTACATCCTGTCCATGCTGTCCTCCACTGCCACCAATCTCTAGGGCAGTAGAGTCTTGGTTTCTGTAGAGGAACATCATGGAAAATGAAGCACAAATTAGATCTGTCTTGTCTCAGTGTGAATAGAATGACATAAAATATGCTTCATGGATTGAGGGTGCGATCCCAGTGGTGTCATCTACATGATTTAAGAACAGGTACTCACTTTTGATTGGCATGTGTCGGGACCCGCCCACCAGAAGTGACGTCATAAGCCAGAAGTGATGTCGTGGCAGGAAGTGACATGAAAAAAAGCCCTTTTTCAGGCCTCATATGATTTTAAACTGACCCAACAGTTGCAACAGTATTCCACAGCACCCCCAGAACATGTGAAGGAGGCCTGGCATCATGTTAAAACCCCAGAGCAACTCATTTTTCAGTGGCAAGGAAAGGAAAGGCTCCGCTCGCTGCCTGCCCGCCTGCCTGGCTCTGAGAACATGCAGGCAACTCAAACATGCAGGAAATTCAAACGTTGCAGAGGGCGGAGTCGACGAGTGGGCGGGCGAATGGGCGGGGCCAGCTGTAATCCTAGAAACCGGTACTTGCATACCCCCGCGTACCCCCTGCATGACATCACTGTGTGATCCTAGCCTGGGCAGCACAGTTAGGCCAGCAAAGTTGGGCCAGCACAAAGGACACAGTAACGTATGTTTGGACCACTCTCAGAGTCAGAGAGGTCAGCATACAGATGTGTGCAATCATCCCTGACTACAAGAGTGGTCCAAACATGCTTTACAGAGGCCCTTGTGCCAGACAAAATTTGCTGGCTTAACTGCGCCAGCCTAACTCCAGGTTAGGATTGCACCCTCAGTTATCCATGGATACTGGGATGCCTATTAAAAAGATAGGGGAACATCAAACAAATCTTTTTGTTTACCTTGCTGCAGCAAAACCACTGATGTTCCCCTATCTTCAAAAAGACGTCCCCAGTATCCACAGTTTCAGATATCTGCAAGTGGGTCTGGAATGGAACTGCAGCGGATACAGGAGCATACCTGTATAGTAAGAGGAAGGTCTGCATCTTCCAAGATGGCCACTCCCAGCTTTCCACAAGCCACCTGACATCAGGCCATGACCCATCAAATGAGTCTCCACCCACAGTGTGAGAAACACTGCTCTAGAGTAATAACTACTAGGCCAACGTTCTCCGGTCACGGCTCTTTTATATCCCTTTTGTACAAGAGAGCCAAGGAATCCCTTGTACATCCAAAGAGCAAAGAGAGAGGGCTGTTGAAAAAAATATACAGTAGTTAGCAAACTAAGTGAAATCATTTTCCAGCTATCCAATATTCCACTTTCTAATCAATATCAGTTGAACATGCCACCAACAACCTTTTGGCATTAGATAGTTCTTCATAATGTTAGAAATCACTAATATTAAAAGATGGAAGGAAAAGAAACATTGCCTCTCTGCAATATAAAATTTCCAGAGAACAATGCCCTTTAACAAAAGAGAATGCTAGCTCATGCATCAAGATGGATCTTTTCTATTTGCTGGGAGAAGTAATCTGTCTTTCCCTGCTTTTGCTTAACAATTGTCATGTGCTTTTTTTTTGTGCATGGGGGCATCTGAACTCTGACCCACAGAGTGGCTGATGTAATTGGAAAAATATTCTTTTCCTAGCTGCAGAAGGTCAAACAAGTCTTAACTAGACCACAATCAGCATGCACAGAACTCCTGCTAGCTGGGCAAAGAAACATCTGCCCAAGTGGTGGTGACTCTGTTATACTGAGCAGCAGGAGAACAACTGCTCTCTTTCATCTCAGCATAGCATCCCTCCCTGTAGCTGGTACTGGTGCTTGTGGTTTTCCTAGAGTGCAAGAAGTCTCTTTGGGACAGGGAACAATTTTCTCATTCCTTTTGCGGTGTATTGCACACCGCTTTGTTTTTTGCTGGGGGGTCTTTCTGGCACAGTTAGGCCAGCAAAGTTTGGGTGGCACAAGGGCCACCATAAAGCACATTTGGACCACTCCTGGAGTCAGGGAGAATGGTGCACATCTGTGTGCTGGCCTCTCTGACTCAGAGATGGTACAAACGTACTTTACGGTGTCCCTTGTGCCGGCCAAACTTTGCTGGCCTAACTGTGCCGGCCTAACTCCAGGTTAGGATTGCATGCTTAATCACGACAAATTCTTACCATAATTGTGAGGTGCAATTAACTCCAGCCCATCTAGAAACCGTAGCCATTGACTGGGGAGCTTTCTCAACGAATGGCAGCTGGGGTTCAGCGTCTATGCTCACAGCCATTTCTTTTGACCACAAGGGATAGCCCTGCAATTTGTCGTGATCTGGTTCAGGGCACGAATTTGTCCAGCTCATGGTGTTCAGCTGTACTGTGACTCCAGCTCCCTTTTCCCTTAGCAGTTCTTCTCTGATGTGAAACCAGATTTTGTGTCTGTGCAATCAATGTTCAGCAGACCAAATGTCCAAAGCCAGAAAGTTTGTAGTAGGCAAAAATGCAGAAGTTCCTCAAAGGTAACCCCTTAGTGTTGATGGATTGCTGTGAATTACATAACCAGATCATCTGATCAAGCAGCCTCTTGAGGCTTTTTCCTCTGGGACAATCCTTTCTCGCAAACGTGTTTGTTATTTTTGTCCCCACTGTGATCTAAAACCTCTTTTTCCCCAGATGTGCTTTTATTTGGAGAACTGAATTTCCCAGAAATGCTCCACTATAAATGCTGTTGGAGTGTGAGATGAAACCAAACTCTATTGCCAAGGTTGGGGGTGGGGGAAAGCGTCCTATGTATGCATGTACTGTAATGCTTCAGTATGCAGACATCAACCAGTGCTATGAACTGGGAGAGAATTCTCAGAAGAGCTTTTTTCTTGACACTCACCAAGACAGAAGCATACCTAGAGGGGGATCACAGCATTACGTTTTGCAAGCAGCCGCTATCCCTTCTCTTTGGAGCCATTCCCAGTGGCTACAGCAAAATGGCTAGGCTACGTTGGCTATGAAGAGGAGGGGGAGTGGTTGCTTGCAAAACCTAGTGCTGTGATCCCCCTCTAGGTATGCCTCTACACCAGTGATGTCATTCAGGGGGAACGGACCAAAACGGGCGTTCTGGATCCTAACGGGCTTCGTGGCTGGTTCCGGGTTCCCGACAAGTGCCAATCAAAAGTGAGTTCCTGTTCCTAAATAATTTGAATGACACCACTGCTCTACACTGAGAAATCTTACACATACTGAGAGCCAAATCGTATCCAATTTTCCAGCCCTGGTGTAGCTATACCAATCAAGTATGTGCTGCATTCTGTGGTGGCAGTGGGGGGACAGTCATGGAGGCCTCCTCAAGGGAAGGGAACATTTGTTCACTTATCTCGGTTCCACATTGCAGCTGCATCAGCACCAGAAAGTTGGATAGGATTGGGCCCTAAACTGATTGTGAATTAAGCCAAAGGAAGTTGGCTCATCACTACTTCCCCTGCGTTGTTTTTCATCCTTCTGTGAAAGAGGTTCTTGAGCTGTGTTCTGGAGGCCCTACTTCCAGGGAAAGCTGTTGGAGACAAAGGAGAAAAAGAAGGTTTTTTTCTACAAAGAAGAAAAGTTTAAAAGTAGATAAAAAGAAGAAGAAAGAAAACAAAGAGTGGAAAAGAGGAGCAAAGGGGAACAGTCAGGTAAAGAGATTCAGTCTAAAATCTATATATATAAAAGAGAACGTGCGTGCGTGCGTGTGTGTGTTTGAGTGTGTGCGTGCGCGTGCGCGCGTATGTTCTGCATAGGCTCCGCAACACCTGGACCGATTGACACCAAACTTGGCACGCAGACACCTTTCAGTCTGGTGACAAACACTTGGGGGCATCAGACCCCCCCAGGACCCCCAGGGGGGTGCGGGGGGTGAAACGTAAACATGATCGCAAACATCTGTGTCGAATCCGTCGTTTCCGGGGTCTCCAAGACGAGCGGCGATGCCCCTGATGCCATTTGACTCCGGGTTCGGCCCCCCTCGGTGTGGGGGGGGGCAAGAAGGGGCACAAAACAAACCGTCCACCATGCCCTCCTGGAATGCCTGGACCGATTGACGCCAAACTTGGCATGCGTGTGCCTTGCAGTCTGGCGACAAACATTGGGAGGGGGTCAGACCCCCCCTAGGACTCCCAGGGGTGGGGGTCCGGGGGGCCCCACATGAAAATGCTCAAAAACTTCACAAATTGGCGTTGAATCCGTAGTTTCCCAATGCCGGTGGAATCCGGGTTCAGCCCCCCGTCGGCGTGGGGGGCGAGAAGGGGTGCGAAACAAAACGTCCGCCATGCCTTGCTGGAACACCTGGACTGATTGCCACCAAACTCAGCATGCGGATGCCTGGCGGCCTGGGGACAAACACTGCGGGGGTCAGGGACCCCTACCGCCCCCGGGGTGGGGGTGCACAGGGGGCCCCATGTGAAAATGGTCAAAATTGACATGGAATCCATCGTTTCCGGGGTCGCCGAGATGAGTGGCGACGCTCCCGACTCCGTTGGAGTCTGGGTTTAGCCCCCTCTTGGCGTGGGGGGGCTGGAAGGGGTGCGAACCAAAATGTCCAACATGCCTTGCTGGAATGCCTGGACCGATTGCCACCAAACACGGCATGCAGATGCCTGGCGGCCTGGGGACAAACACTGCGGGGGTCAGGGGCCCCTATCGCCCCTGGGGGTGGGGCTACGCAGGGGGCCCCACATGAAAATGGTTGAACATTGCCGAAATCTGTGTCGGATCCATGGTTTCTGGGACTGCCGAGAAGAGTGGTGACGCTCCCGATGCTGTTGGAGTCCAGGTTCGGCCCCCCCTTGACTTAGGGGCAAGAAGGGGTGCGAAACAAAACATCCGCCATGCCCCGCTGGAATGCCTGGAGCGATTGACACCAGTATGCTTTATGGTCTGGGGACAAACACTGCGGGAGTCAGACCTCCCTAGCGCCCCCAGGGGTGGGGTGCACAGGGGGCCCCATGTGAAAATGGTCGAAAACGGCCGAAATAGGTGTCAAATCCATAGTGTCTGGGGTTGCCGAGACGAATGGCGACACTCCCGATGCCGTTTGAGTCCACGTTCGGACTTTGGATTTGTTGCCCGGGCAACGCCGGGTAAAAAAAGCTAGTAAAATATAAAATAAATAGAAGAACTAGGGAAAACGTAGGATTCTATGAATCACAGAATAAATTTGTAAAAGCCTCATTGAAAAAATGGTGGTTTAGACCAGCCTGCCCATGTAAACCACCTGGAATGCTGTCTAAAAAAACAGAGAAAGACAGTACAGTATATAAATAAATAAAAGTGGAAAATATCAAGAATGGTAACTCAGGACGCAATCCTAACTTGCGCTGCAGGCAGGCCTCCCTCCCGCTTTCCCCCTGCCCAGAAATGCCCCTGCGCCAGCTGAACTTGTCTGGCACAGGAGCATCAGGCTGCCAGTTTTGCCAGTGCTGCTGGGCCAACGTTAGCTGCTCGTGTCAGCCCAGTGATGGCAGTGCTGGGCTGACAATGTAATGCTGGCTGGTGCTATTGCACCAACGCTGTGGCCATTAGGCTGATGCTAGCAACCTAGTGTTGGCCCCACGTGGGGGTTTGGATGGGGCTGGCATGAAGGAAAGGATGGTGGGTGGGGACTTCTGGAGCAAAGATGACAAAATTAGAAATTGATAGAAATGCTGAAAGGAAAATTTAAGGAGAAAAAAGATGGAGAAAGGGTAATGTAGAAGAAACGGGAAGATGAGCAGGAAAACATGAACCAGAGAGAAGCAAACCCATAGTTACAGCAACTCTGCCACTGCCACTGGATTTAATATCTTTTATGCATATTGTATGCATAGTATGCATTCCACATCACTAACATTTACAGTGTTGTAAGGGCTAAACTGTCAGTAGATACTTAGATCCGGGAAAACAGGAGAAATCACATTTTAAAATCTAGTTTCTAAGAAACTAACTTCATTTACACCAGATGGTGTTTATTATGACCTTCCATCTGTATGATCAGAAAAAAAAACACTCTTCTTGATAACAGCTCCATACACTCATCTCAGGTGAAAGATAAAGCTGAAATCCAGTTTAAGTTAGTTTTCTGTAGGGCTTAACTTCTGCTGGATCAGAATTGTACCAGTCCATTAATCAAGTCTAATGTTCAATGAGGTTTTATGTGTTTTTGCAATGGGTCTATGTGAGGTAAAAGAATAAATAGGCTCTTTACCCCTTTCAGGGCTCAATCGTAACCTGGAGTTAGGCCAGCAGTTAGGCCAGCACAGTTTGGCTGGCACAAGGCACACCATAAGGTATGTTTGGACTACTGCACAGACATGTGCAATCCTTTATGGTGGCCCTTGTGCCAGCCAAACGTGGCTGGCCTGACTGTGCTGGCCTAACTCCAGGTTAGGATTGTGCTCTCAAAATAGTCCAATCCTATGCATGCCTCTACAGAACTAAGCCCCAGAGCGTAATGGAACTTACCTTAAGGGCCCGATCCTAAGGCCCATATCGCTGGTGGTACATGCATGCTGCATGCTGAAAGTGTTGCGAATGTGCCATAAAGCACGTTCGCGACACTGAAAGGAGGGAGCGCTGCCGCTGGGCTGGCAGTAGTAAGCGAAGACTCAAGGAGTCCAATTGTGAGGGCTAGGGCTTTCCCTGGGAGGAGGGGGACAGACATTCCCTTCCCCTGAGGAGTTCCTGGAGGTTGCCGCAGATTCCGTGGAATGCAGTGGTAGCCATTTTGCTACTGCTGCTCCTACAGGGGACAGGCAGCTCAGGACTGAGCTGTAAGTCTGTATAGGATCACAGCCAATGCCACCCTTTTCTTACTTATCAGTTTGTGCTTCATTCTAAGCTGGTTCTTTGCAAAATTCAGCACTCCCTAGTCTTTATTTTTATTACCAACCCATTTCATTAAAATGATGGGACTTATTTATGTGCAGTGCAGCAGCATTCTAGTGAATTCTCATTGTATATAAAATATAAAGTCCAATGATTAAGGATCTTCCATAAAAATTAGTTTTTGAATTGTCTCTGTAACTACAGAATAGTGAACCATATGTTAAAAGGGAATAAAAGTAAGAGATATGAATTGGACTGATTCAAATCAAATACAACCCCCCCTTTTTTTTTTTTGCCAAAGTAGAGACCAACATTTCAGAAACTGTTTTCCAGCCTCCCTTCCCACCTTCTCTCGCTGATGTGCAGGAAACTTTCAGTGCTAAACCAAAACTTGAATTGCCTTGCAAGTTTGATTCAAGTTGAAGGCAAGATATAGAATAGTTAGTGCCCAATCCTATGCATGTCTACTCAGAAGTAAATCCCATTTTAGTTAATGGTGCTTACTCATGGGTAAATGTGAATAGTAGGATTGTAGCCTTAGTTAGTTGAGAAAATAATATAGTATATGAAAGTTAATAACAAACTTGAAGTATTATGGTACAACCTATTAACTGTGCAGATTAGCCATTTTTTCCCTTTTCATCTTATCACCAAAGCTATAATTCAATAGAGATTTGAACCGAGGGAAAAATACAGTGATTATTCTTTTTCCCTAATTAGATTAGTTGCTGATTTCTTTTTGCTTTATTCTGCTTAATGTCCAGCATGATAAAGAGTTCTGGAGAACTCAAAAGCTTGCATAAGATTATTTGGTTGCTCTTAGTAACGGTAGAACAACACTGTGGCTTTGTGGTGTTGTTTTTTAAAGGACCAACACAGCAGACAGATTTGAAATAGGAGGAAAATGTCTACACTTGAAGGCAGCACTTTATTCTTTGGGGATTAAAAGCACACACACACACACACACACACACACACACACCCCTCTTCCAACTACTAGGTAATGTCACAAGCCTCGCTTCTATTGACTGTTTACCTAATGCACCACATCAAATCAGTGCTTTTCAACCAGTGGTGGTACTTCACAGTACGACAGGTGGGCCCATTGATGTGAGGAACTCATGATACTGCCTGTCTAACCCCGTTTTGCTTCGCTTATCATCCAACTGGTGAAGCTCTCTGGAGAACACAAGTGTTTGCATTTAATTGATTGAATAAAGGTATTATCAGATGATCGCGTGGTGGTGTTGTGTGTGTGTGTGTGTGTGTGTGTGTGAGAGAGAGAGAGAGAGAGAGAGAGAGAGAGAGAGAGATTGAGGAAATAATCATTCTGCATTTGGATTTGCATTACCATTACCAGCAGCATTGAAAAAATCACTCTCCACTAAGGAACATGTACTGAAAAAGTGAGGAATGCCCAGCCTTTCAACACTCCTTAGCCACCCAGTGGTTAAAGGGTGTTAAGACTTTTACTTGTTATAATCAGTCTGGCTAGATAGGAAACTAATATGTGGTGAGTAATTTTGAGTGGCATTTCCAGGTAGCAATTCCCCATGCTACAAAATGGGTTTTGTGGCTTGGGGACACCTTTGGGAGTCTAGGAAACCAGCTGTGCAGTATCTGTTTCTGTATCAGCAGTAGGAACTAATTGGGGCATAGCAGGTCCATCCATGAGGCCAACTGAAGTGGTCGCCTCAGGCTGCAGATTGGGGGGGGGGACACATGCACCACCTATTTGCCTCCAGTGTTGCACCTCCTTCTCCTGCCACTCCTTGTAATACAAAAGGAGAGGTGAGCAGAGAGAAAATATGGAGGAGAAGAGAATGCTGGGTTAGGACTTATGGAGAGTGGAAGGAGCTGAGGCCGATGCATCATCAGGTAAGGGAGGCAGCATTTGGCATGCCACCTCAGGTCTTGAACCAGCCCTGAATTGGGGAGTAGCACATAGCAAAGCAATCTGGACATCTAGGCTGCAGGGTTCAGAAGTATGGCCCACAACCAGAGTTGTGAGAGGGCAACTTGTTCAAACACAGGGAATATGATGGAGTGGGATGTAACTGTTCAAAATGGTCTAAACTAGGGGTCTCCAAACATTTTAGCTGGAGGGCTGCATCAAATGTCTGGCATGGTGCTGAGGGCCAGAAAAATAAATTTAAATATAAAATTCAAATAAATATACTAGAGATGGAACTTATGTTGTGGATTTGTGTAAATAATAGCAGAGTTGGAGGCTCGGATACC
>JAJKFI010000018.1:9662851-9711883 GCA_029204185.1 Lerista edwardsae | reverse complement strand
ATGCCAGTTTCTACCAGTTCTGTACTGTGAGATGTGAAACTGCAACAACTTAGATGAAGGGCAGTGCAATCCTAGCGTGCCTCCTGCATCGAAGCAACGTCATCACATCGACGCAAGGGGTGGAGTGCCAGCGCGTGGGTGCTGAGCAGCACCCCCCGTCAGCGTTCTATCTCTGAAGCCGACACTGCTCGCATCGCAGGCTTCAGAGCGCTGACGGTGAGCCTCCCTTGCGCCGACCGTCTTCGGTCGGCGCAAGGGATTCTCTGTCCCATATTGGGACAGGCATTGGGGGGAGTCGGGACCTGGGCGGGCTTGGGAGGTGGCCATACGGCCACATCCTAAGCCCATCAAGGAGGCCGCATGGCCCCAATTCAGGCCGTGCAGTCTCCTCGGATCTCTGCCTGCTCTTTAGCAGGCACAGATCCGAGGAGCACATAGGGGAGGCTGGAGCCTCTCCTACGGTAAGGGAGCGCACGCTCCCTTGCTGTGGGGAGGCTCCAGCCCGTCCTAAGCAGCATTGGATATGGCGTTGGCCCGTTGGCCTTGCCAGTCCAGCACTACTTAAGATTGCGCCCTGAATGAATTTGATCCAAATTCCAGGATCCTTCCGAGCACCACTGCACACCACAGAAATACCTGTGGGGTTAGGTGCAAGGGGTTGCATAAAGATAAGCAAGTTAGCAATGTCACATATAAAGAGCAAGGTCACATATCTTGCATAAAGATAGCAAGGTCACATATAAAGAGGATTGACTGCGTATCAACCCAGTCTTCTGAAGCATCTTCATACCAATGAGCCTAGGCTCAGTTTCTAAGCTACTTTTACTTCCATCAAATGCAGTAATCCCTTATGTATTTGTGTTAATATCTCTGATCTTGCATGCTCTGTGATGGTATATTTTTGGCCTACTACTGAGGAAATCAACAAATGCTCTTTAGGAAAGAAGGCATATCAAGACAAACTTTATGAATGAGAGCAGAGTAGTTCTTTGAGTCCTGATTTAAGTAATGTATGCTGCATTAGAATTAGTCAACATAAAAAATACTGAATTAGTCAGTGGGAGCCCTCAAGAGAAGGATGATTCACAGCCTAATCCTATCTAAATCCCTGCACTGTAACGCCGCAGTGCTGGCATGACTACCATTGTATTCTGCAGGGGAATTTTGGCTGCTAGAGGACTCCTTGGGGTAAAGGGACATTGTCTCCTTGCCCCAGGGTAAGCCCCAGCAGCTGCAACGGGGTCAACCTGGTATATCGCTGGCGTGTTCAAGTTCATCCATCAGGCCCAGGAAGGGGGTTAGAATATGGTGCAGACTGGCACCACTACCCTGCCCATGGCCCAATCCATCAACCCTGCCCATTCCCTCCCTGTTCTACCCCTCCCCACCCTCACTCTCTCCCACTCATGTGCTGGACTTGTCCATGCGCTGGGTGTCTTGACAGCCAGTGGCATGTACGGGAAGGCTCTGGCCTTCTTGCTGGTACGCCAGCTCTCTGCAGTGACAAAGTGCTTTATGGCACTTTTGCAACCGCACGTGTTCAGGAGCATAGCTAAAGAAGTGCAGGGGGATGCAATTGCACTGGGCAACAAGCTTTAGGGGGGCAACAAGCTGAGCTTGTATTGACACTAGTGGCCAAAATGGTGAAAACCTTGATATGTATGAATAATACCATCGTCAGTGGTGGGATTCAGGGGGTTCGCCCAGATTCTATAGAACAGGTTGTTAAATGGCCGGGCCCCGCCCACTTGCTTACCTCGGCTGGCTTCAGGGTTTTTTTTTTGCTCCGGCTATGACATCATAGAACCGGTTGTTAATTTATTTAAATCCCACCATTGACCATCATGTTATATACCACTCAATGTGGAATTTCATGCCGAATGTAATGAAACAAATCGGAGTGTAATATCTTCATTCTATCAAAAGCTATGGCCAAAAAAAAAACACAAGAAAATGAAAATATAACTGTGATATCACTTCCTGTTATAATGTCACATCTGGGGCATCATTTTGCCTTCTGCACCGGGCTACACTTTCATTAGTACACCAGTGCACGTGCTGACAGAATATGCATTCTGCTGGTGCAATGACTGACCAGGCTTAGGCCATCAATTATCAAGCAAACTATGACTTTGTTTTTTTTTTTATGTGTATTTGTACCCCGCCTTTCCCATGACGAAGCGAATGCCCAAGGCAGCTTACAGAGAACAACAAAATACAATGTAACCACAATAAGTAAAGCACATTAAAACAACAACAACATTAAACATAACGGGAACACAGAGAGTGAACAAGCTTGAACCAATTCTCCATTATCAGGCCATTTGAAGGGTGGGAAAACAATTGACCAGGGGAGTGAACAAACTGTGATGTTATACCAGAGGGACAGAGGGCAGACAGCCACATAATCATCCAAAGGCCAGATGAAATAGGTCTGATTTGAGCCCACTCCAAAAGGCCATGAGGGAGTTGTTCTTCTGGAAGGGAATTCCATATTTGGAGCCATTACAGAGAAGGCTCGCCCCCAAGCTGCCATCCCTTTAACTTGGGACAGAGGGGGCACTTGAAGGAGAGCCCCTTTAGATGATCTAAGAGGACGAACTGGTATGTATGGGAGAAGGCGGTCCTTTAGGTAGGCTGGGCTTAAGTCAAGAAGGCCCTTAAAGGTCAGTAAAGGTAAAGGTAAAGGTTTCCCCATGACCAAATGGTCTAGTCGTGACAGACTGTAGGGAGCGGTGCTCATCTCTGTTTCTAAGCCTGTAAAGCCAGCATTTGTCCAAGGACAAGCTTCCATATAATAGTCATGTGGCCAGCATGACTATACACCGTAGCGCACAGAATGCTTACCTTCCCACCGAGGTGGTAGCTATTTATCTACTTGCATTTTTACGTGCTTTCGAACTGCTAGGTTGGCAAGAGATGGGACAAGCAACAGGAGCTCACTCTGTCGCATAGTCAGTACCATCATCTTAAGTTGAGATTGGAAGTGAATGGGCAGCCACTGCAGCGGCCGAAGGAGTGGTCCTACTGAGTCAAACCGTCTAGCTCCTGCAACCACCCGGGCTGCTGCATTTTGTACTAACTGTAGCTTCCAAACTGTTCTCGAGGGAAGCCCTATATACAGCGCATTACAGTAGTCCAGCCTTGAAATCACTAATGCCTGGACCACCGTGGCCAGGTCAGAATGGCTCAAGTATGGTCATAGTTGGCGCACCAATCCAAGCTGGGTAAATGCACTCCTAGCCACAGCTGCTACCTGGTTCTCCAGAGACAGTTGAGAGTCCAGGAGCACTTCCAGATTGTGCACCTGTGCCTGCAGGGGAAGTGTCACTCCATTCAGAGTGGGCGAAAGACTTAGTGCTTGCATTGAGGATTTCCTGACCAGGAGGACTTCTGTCTTTTCTGGATACAGTTTTAACCTATTGATTTTCATCCATATCCCAACTGCCTCTAGGCAGTGTCCCAGGACCTTCACAGCCTCTTCAGTGATACTTCATGATACTTTTATCATATCAAAGTAGAATAATACAGTTTTTAAAACTAGCACCCTACAGATTGCTTACCAATCTCTTCATTTCTGCTACTATAGAATCATTTTTAATGACTTTCAGATGCTCCACCTGTGTCTTCCCAAGGGCATCCAAAAGGACAGGTATCAATTAATCCAGTGTCATCCAAGGACTGCATTTAGAAGGTCCCTTAAGGGGTAATGAAAAACACAATTTTCTTGCACATCTGAAGGGATTGTATGAAAGAGATCTCTCTCCAAAGAGTGCAGCTGTGCCCATAGATGATCACATAAACAACTGCAATGCTCGGTGCACAAAGGGCATGGCCCTGAGGGAAAATTAGAAATATACTACGATACAAGTATATTTAAGTACTGTAAACTTGTGGAATGAAATAATGAATCCAGTTTCCCAAATTGGAGAAAAAAAATCAATCCAGGTTTTGAGACATAAAGGAATGTACGTATATAGATCAGTTGGATACAGAATGGGTACCCCATCTGCCAGCCTTGTTGCTTTGTGGATCGTCTCCCAAAATCTGCCACCTGACATGTGCTGCCTCACTCTGCCACTTTTGATCCAGCTATTTCTTGCTCAGTAGGTACACCATGTCCAACTGTGCATAAGAGCATACCACTGGCTTCAAATCGGCTTGCTCTGGAAGAAATACTCAATAACAATAAACGTATTTGGCACCCCACTGTTGCCCGATAGGGGCTATATATTTGATGTCCTTATTCAACATCCTCAACAGTGGCGACACCAGGAAAAACAACTGAAGAGCAAAGCACAGGTGGGCAAAGTACTTGGCAAGGTACTTCCTCCTTCCAGCAGGTCTGTAACTAATGAAGCCAAAGACCTTTCACATATCTTGGAGCTCAGCTTGGAGTCAGGACCACAGATTCTGGGTTGAGCTTAGGTGTGCAGCAGTGTCTGTCTTCCTCCCAGCTTTGACCCCGCAGTACGGGGCCAGACAGAAGCTAAATACAGAATGCTACAGTTGGGGCATCTGTTGAAGATTAACAGCACAATCCTATGCCTATCAACTCAAAAGTAAGTTCCATTTTGTTCAATGGGCTTTACTTCCAAGAAATTGTGCACAGGATTGCAGCTTGAATTTTGGAATATACTGTATATAAAGATGATAAAATATTTTCAAAATGTATTGCTTACTGCATATAGGTTTAGTTCTAGATACTTATTTTTAACGAGTTTTCCATTGCACCCTCACCTGTGAACATGTGCCAATCGGGGCGGATCTTCTTGAAATGGCGCCCATGGCGCCCAATGAAAAGGCGCCCCAGGGGCACGCACGTCATGATGTCACAACATCGGGGCGCCGCGTTCTGTTTGCTCCCGCGGGCCTTAAAGGGCCGACGGGAGCGAACAGAACACGGCGCTGCCCGGCGCCCCCTCCCGCTTCTCAAGGCGGGGGGCAGGGCGCTGGGTGGCACCGCGTTCTGTTTGCTCCCGCTGGCCCTTTAAGGCCACCGGGAGCGAACAGAACGCGGCTGGAGCGCCGCATTCTGTTTGCTCCCGCTGGCCTTAAAGAGCCGGCGGGAGCGAACAGAACGCGGCGGCGCCCAGCGCCTTGCCCCCCACCTTGAGAAGCAGGAGGGGGCGCCGGGCGGCAGCGCGTTCTCCGTGCTCCAGCTGGCCTTAAAGAGCCAGCAGAAACGCGGAGAACGCCGCGCGGCGCCCCGTCCCCCACTCTAAGAGGCGGGAGGGGGTGCCGGGCAGCAGCGTGTTCTCCTCGCTCCGGCTGGCTCTTTAAGGCCAGCCGGAGTGAGGAGAACGCAGCGCAGGGCCTGGGCGGGCCGCGGGCGCCATTTTGGGGGTGGGGCGCGCCATGGTTATGGCGCCCCCCTCCCAAGATGGCGCCCAGGGCTCATGCCCCCCTTGCCCCCCCTAGATCCGCCACTGGTGCCAATAGTCGCAGTTTTACTATAATAAGTATTTCAGTTGTCTCTAATCCTTCCTGTAAAAATAAAGGCACAATCCTAAACTGTGTTAGGCCAGCATAACTAAACCAGCAAAGTTTGGACAGCACAAGGGACACCGTTTGGACCACTCTCTCTGTCAGAGAGGCCAGCCCACAGATGTGAGCCATCCTCCCTGACTCGGAGAGTAGTCCAAACATGCTTTATGGTGGCCCTTTGCTGGCCAAACTTTGCTGGTTTAGCTTATGCCAGCCTAACTCCTGTTTAGGATTGTGCTCTAAGGCTGCAAATGCAATTCTATGCCTACTACCTGGGAGCGAGCCCCATTGAATTTAATGGGCTTTATGTCTCAGTAGACATAAGAAAGTGTATTCTTAGAGACACTTTTTGGGTAATGCGACAGCAGGAACGGAGCCTCTTAAGCCTAAAAGACCGTAGTTGGTGGACCCAGCGTGGCCGCACCCAGCCCTGCCTGGAGAACCGCGGGGAAGACGTCTCCTCTCCTTCTCCGCCGCGGTGTCAGCAGCGAGGCGGGCGGCCACTAGAGGCCGCCCTCCAGCGCAGGCGGCGGCCGATGCCGGACCTCGTCGCGGCGGTGCTGGCGGAAGTGTGGCGCGCGTACATTTTGTGTCAGCGGAGGGGCTGAGCGCTGAAGGCGGCGACGTGGCCCGTGGGCCGGGCTGGGGTGCTGCGCCCGCGATGGACCCTCGGAACATGAACCTGCCTCGGGGGCCGGACAACCTCTGCTTCGACAAGGACGAGTTCATGAAAGTGAGGCGGCGGCGGCGGCGGCGGCAGCCGGGGCCGGGCGGGAGCGGGGCGCGTGAATGTCGGGGGCAGCGTCCTCGCTGAGGCGGCGGCGGCGGCGGCGGCAAGCAGCGGGGAGAGCGCTTGGCAGGTGGCGAGAGGGGAGGGCTTGCCGGCCTGGGATGAGTTACAGGCCCAGTCACAGCGTAGCTCGCCTGGCTGCCCCCCCTCACCACCAAACACGCACCCCAACCCCTCCAAAGCCGAAAAGCGGTCGCTCCTCCATCTCCTTGGTAGTGCTCGCTTTGGGGAGTGTGAATTTGAAGTATATTGAGTCCCCCGTTCTTTATGTGTGTGTGCGCGTGTGTCTGTGTGTGTGTGTGTGTGTGTGTTTTGTAATCTCCAGCCTGTGTTTTGGAGGAGGGAAGTAGCTGGTCTCCTTTTGATAAGTATAGGCTGTGCCTGAGTGTTGCCGTCACCCACTTCCTTGGAGGAAGCCGCTCTTCTGTACAAAATCACACAATTCCAGCGTGGTGTTCTCCACGTGATGACCTTTTGTATGTGTAAATTGCACTGCTGTGTGTGCAGCCGGGAACATAACGCAGTTGTAGGCTTGTCATTTGTTCCACCCATGTGAGTATTTCTGAGGTGTAATTGATATTTGTGTATGATTTGGCTATGTGAACCATCCCTGTGTGGCAGCTCACCCATCAGCTCTATGGATGCTGAATGTACTTTGGTCTCAATCCTAGCCAACTTTCAAAATACAATTTTTTGAATCCAATCATTGTGGACACAGCATGTGTTCTGCAGTACTGTACATGGTGCAAGTGCAAGCTCCAATTTCCAGGTCTCAAAGGATCTGATGATCCTATCAAACTTTCCAGCGCTGATGCACCCATGTCAGTGGAGTATGAGCTATATCCTGCTGTAGAGGGGCAGTCACAGAGGCCTCCTCAAGGCAAAATTTGTTGTCTTACTTTAGGGCTGCATTGCTCACAACCACAGGCTCACAACCACCCTTACTTTGTCTCGTTATTGCCTCATCATAAGAACATAAGAAGAGCCCTGCTGGATCAGGCCAAAGGCCCATCCAGCTTCCTGTATCTCATAGTGGCCCACCAGGTGCCCCAGGGAGGCATGAGACAACAAGATGCTTGCATCCTATTGCCATTCCCTTGCACCTGGTACTCTGAAGTAGCCTACTACTAATGTAAGGAGGTTGCACAATCCATCATTGCCTATAGCCCAGGATGGACTTTTCTTCCAAAAATCCGTCCAATCCCCTCTTAAAGGCATCTAGGCCATATGCCATCACCACCTCCTGTGGCAAAGAGTTCCACAGATTAACTACCCGCTGGGTAAAAAAGTATTTCCTTTTATCTGTTTTAACTCTACCAACCGTCAGTTTTAGCAGTTGTCCCCTGGTTCTGGTGTTTTGTGAGAGGGAAAAGAACATCCCTCTATCGACTCTATCCCTTCCATGCATAATTTTGTATGTCTCAATCATGTCCCCCCTCAGGTGCCTTTTTTCTAGGCTGAAGAGCCCCAAATGCTGCAGTCTTTCTTCATAAGGGAGGTACCCCAGACGTGTAATCATTTTTGTCGCTCTCTTCTGCACCTTTTCCAGCTCCACTATGTCCTTTTTGAGGTGCGGCGGTCAGAACTGGACACAATATTCCAGGTGTGGCCTTACCATCGATTTGTACAATGGCATGATAATATTGGCTGTTTTATTCTCAACCCTTTTTCTAATTACCCCAAGCATGGAATTGGCCTTCTTAATTGCTGCCACACACTGGGTCGATACCTTCATTGAATTGTCCACCAGCACCCCAACTTCTCTCTCTTGAGCTGTCACAGACAGCTCAGAACCCATTAGCCTATAGGTGAAGTTTTGGGTTTTTGCCCCAATGTGCATCACTTTACACTTGTTTTGTGCATCACAAAAACGCATGTGCGATTTTGATGCCCATTCCCCCAACTTGGAGAGATCCTTCTGGAGCTCTTCACAATCCCTTCTGGTCTTCACTACCCGGAAAAGTTTTGTGTCATCCGCAAACTTGGCCACCTCGTCGGTGAACCTGTGGACATCATATACCTGGATTTCATATACCTGGGAAGGGGGTGACATGTAAAAATAATAGAAAACTACCAATATTAGTGTTGAATCCATAGTTTCCGGGATCACCAAGACAAACGGTGACGCTCCCGATGCCGTTTGAGTCCAGGTTCGGCCCCCGTCGGTGTGGGGGATGCAAAGGTGTGCAAAATATAATGTACACAGTGACCTGCTGGAACGCCTGGAGTGATTTACACCAAACTTGGTACACATATGCCTTATGATCTGGCAACAGATACTGTGGGGGTACGACACCCCTAGCGCCCCTAGGGGTGGGGGTACAAAGGGGTGACCTGTAAAAATAATCAAAAACGGCTGATATTAATGTCAAATCCATAGTTTTTGGGGTCACTATGATGAGCGGTGACGCTCCCAATGCCGTTTCAGTCCAGGTTCAGCCTTCATCAGCATGGGAGGTGAGAAGGGGTGAAAAATAAAATGTCCGTGTGTGTGTGTATGTTCCAGCATAACTCTGGAATGCCTGGAGCAATTTACACCAAACTTGGTACACATATGCCTTACGATCTGGCAAAAAATTATGTTGGGGTACGACACCCCTAGGGGTGGGGGTGGGAAGGGGTGCCATGTAAAAATGAGAGCAAATGCCCGATATTAGTGTCGAATCCATAGTTTTTGGGATCGCTGAGCTGATTGGTAGAATTCATTCCTTTTTGTGTCTAATAGAAGCTTGGGATAAATAAATACCCAGGCAACGCGGGGTAAGGAAAAGCTAGTAGAATATATAAAAGATGTTTGAGAGAGATGCGAGAAGTACCATATATACTTGTGTATGTTGATCTAATGGATGAGGGCTTTAAGCCACTAATCATTAAATTTGCCATGACTTGTGGATAAGTCAAGGGTAAAACTTAGGGATATATGAAATTCTTTGACTTAGATAATTTTGTCTGATTTTACTCACGGCAAGATTCTGACAAATGATCTACCAGTAACTGTTACATGAAAACTGCTCAGTCTACATAATTTGCTGAGGAGAAGGAAAAAGGTGAAAATTATAAGATGCATTTTCATTTAACACAGAATACAAGTCTGTGAGCCAGAACCAAAGTGCTTTCTTTATTGTTGCTATAACTCAGGGATTTCCAAATGTTTTGGCACAAGGGCCGCATCATATGTCTGACACGGGTTTGGGGACCAAGAAAATAAATACATACATTAGACAGAACTTGGGTGAATGAATAACCACAGATCAATTTCCAAGATTATTCCCAACAGAAAGATCCCCCCACCCCTACCATGCAACTTAACTAAATTAAGTAAAATAAATCTGAAAGGAAACAAATGGAGGCATGGGATAAAAGCAAAGACCTCCTTACAAACCAGCCCTAATCATTTTGAAAACAAGAGGGAAAGTGGAGATCTTCTTACAAACCAGTCAAAATCACTTTGAAAATAATGGAGGGGGATGTAAATATCTCTTGAAGAACCAGCCCAGGGAATGGAGGAGAGTGGAAGCCAAGATCTCTTAAAGAACCAGCCCAGAGCACTGGAGGAGGGAAGTGCGTGTGTGGGGTGGGGGTGGGGTTGAAGCAAGGATCTCTTGAACAAACAGCCCAGAGCACTTTAAAAATCACAGAGAAAGGGCGGAAGGTGGAAACATAGATCTTACTTGCAGCTCACTTGCACAGCCTCTCCTCCTGCAGCCTCTTCATGTTTTGGGGAATGCAGGTCGCATGAAAGTTCTGCAGAGCTTTTCAAGCCGTGGTCTTGCACAGATCAGGCTGGGTAGGTGGGAGGATCCCTGCAGGCTGATGATTCTCCGGGCCTTGCTCTGCCTATCATGTAACTCAATGCAATTACCATATTACCCCATGTATAAGTCGAGTTCAGGTTTTCTGGGGCAACTTTAAGGCATAATTTTTTTTTTACTTATACACAAGTATATACAATAATCTGATAAAAAGAAAAGTTCATCTGTTTTGTTTCTTCCTATGACAGTTTTTTTTTAAAATCTATCTGAAGAGATTTTCCCAAGGCCAATTCTGTAATTCTTAATAAAGTAAAAACTGACTGTGAATTGTTACTACTGATCTGTGAATTCCTGTTCTAATCTTTTCTATTCCTATTTAGTCATACGGGGGTTAATTTTGTATGTGTATCAGCATATCAAGCAAGAAATTCCAATTTATCCTAAACATTGATGTCAAAGTGAGGCCTAATGGATTTTAGTGGAATGTAGTGTACTGTCCTAGGATGTGGTTGAATAGACACTTGATATGCTTGCCTATTGAATTCTGTGCTATTTAAATGTTCAGGAATTGGAATCTGGGTAAGATTCTAACAGAAAAATTGGCATTGGATAGTATAATCTAAAATATGAATATGATACTTTAAAAGTCAGTTATTTAGGCTTTGCAGACAAAATAGCTTTAAATGACAAACTTGGAATGTGTTTGCAAGAAATTTTTTTTTTTTAGCATTGTATTTGGATTGGGAAGTAATCCTAGCCCAGGAGAGGAGTTATGGACCCCATTCTTTGCTTTTTGTCATGTGCCAGTCATGTCGAGTACACAGGGAAGTTCTTTAATCATACAATCCCTTCCTGAAGAATCACTGTTTCTAAGATGGAGACTTTCTGAAAAGAAATCCCTCTGTTTTTCTTATCTCATGTGCAGCCAGACTTCGATGTTGATCATTTTGTGTCCGAGTGCAGGAAACGTGTTCAGTTGGAAGAGCTTCGGGATGATCTTGAGCTCTACTATAAACTTCTTAAAACTGCCATGGTAGAGCTCATAAACAAGGATTATGCAGACTTTGTTAATCTTTCCACCAATCTGGTAAGTGTTCATATTGAATATTCTGTGTGTGTTTAGTGAAATGTTTAATTATAATAATACAGACTACTATATGATAGGAGTACTTGCCACTGGAAGCATTTGAGAGTTAAGATAGGTAATCAGGCTCCCCTGCAGTACAGAGTTGTACTGTAGGGGATGGTATGGAGAAGGGAGATACTGCAGGGTTGCAAATAGGTAGTTATTATTCTAATAATCTTACAAGGTGGGTTAAGACGAGTGGCAATGATTTGCTCAAGGTAAAGCTGCCCATTGAATTTTCCTGATGTGAGAATTTAAGCTAGATCTGTCCTTTTAAAAACACTCTGTCCTTCCAGGTGCTACTAGTATTAGAAGGCAGTCTAAATCCAAAGAAAGTTGGACTTGTTTTTAAATTAGTTGTTAAATCCAAAGTCATTGGGATTTAAAAGCCTAATTTTCCCTCCATTAATGTCATTGTGAATTTGCTGATCCATAAAATGCTCAATAGCCACTTGACAGTATTGCCCCTCCCCTGAGCCATTCAGTAAGACTGAAACTTATTCACAAGACAGGCAGGGCACTCAAGATACATAAACTACAAAGTTCTCAACCTGAGGCAAATTGAAGGAAAGAGCATAGTATAAAATACACTCTTTGCACCCAGAACTTAATTGTTTATTGTTTGTGTCTACTTCAGAGGTGAACAGCTTGCTCAGAATCAAATGGCTCCAGCATATAGTAGTGTTGCCTTATAAGTTAGAAAACAACAACTGTAAATTGAAAGAATTTTATGTGCAGGTAGTGATGCTGAAATTTCCCAAAGTCATAAATACGTTAAGCACGACAAATATGGCTGAATAAAAAATCTGGCTGGGCACATGGGCTGCTTTCTCGTCCACAATTTATATCCTCCTTGATTTCAGGAATCTTAGGGCCTGATCCTGTCCAACTTTCCAGCACTGATGCAGCCATGACAATGAGGCATGTGCTGCATCCTGTGGTGGTGGTGGGCAGTCACAGAAGCCTCTTCAAGATAATGGAATATTTGTTCCCTTATCTCAGAGCTGCATTGCAACTGTATCAGCCCTGGAATGTTGGATAGGATTGGGCCCTTAGTGTCATGTAACTTTGGGCAGGATTGTGAGAAATCCTCCAGGGGTTTGCTAGCAAGTTATAAGCACCATTCCAGGGGTTGAAGTCCCGAATATAGTATGTGATACGTGTATTAGCATAAACAGTGACTAGCTGCAATGTGTTCTCAAGCAGTGGCATGAGGTTTCTGTTTTTGTTTTTACCGGGGTGGATTCATTTAAATCAAGGCCATATAAATCAGCAAGAATAACAGATCAGTTTTAAATATATGCCTAGCATACATTTCCTAAGCAATCATGCAAATCTGGCCACAAAACCATGTTAATTTACAAGTAAATTATCATATTATTTACACTAGGTGGGATATTTTTATATAGTTTTTTAGACAACTTGATTTTTACTATTTTTAGAACGTTACAGAACCCTGCCTCCTGCAGGCATGCTGCTGTTCACTGATTCAATTTCAAGATTTACTCTAGGGCTGACATTCGTATATTCTGTGTATTTAATATTCACCAAATTATAATAGAGAAATTCAGTGTTTAAATTGAATTTTAAAATGTTAAAAATGTAAATTATGGTTATAAACTTTACATTAAAAAAAGTTTAAGGGCCCAGTCCTATCCAGCCTTCCAGCACTGATGCAGCCATGCCCTCCTGCTGTGGAGGGGCAGTCATAAAGCCCTCCTCCAGGTAAGGGAATGTTTATTGCCTTACCACCTGGCTGCATTGCAGTTGCATTGGCATGGGAAAGTTGGATAGGATTGGGCCGTAAAACATTAATGTTTATCCACTCTATTTTTTACACCCGTTTTCAGTACAAGTTTGTGAGCTGTTCTTTTTTTTCTTTTTTTAACAAAGTCTGTTGTGTATACACTTGTGCCTTAGTGTTTGCATGATTTGTTACAACTGTTCATTAAAAGTAATACGTTTTGGCATTTTCTTTAGGTTGGCATGGACAAAGCCCTTAATCAGCTTTCAGTGCCTTTGGGACAGCTTCGAGAAGAAGTTATGGTATGTGCTGAATTAACCTCTCTTATTAAGACCCTTTGGAATAGTTAGCATTTGCATGAGAGGTTTTGCTGAATAGTTTCTCTGGTTTAGAAAATTTACAGAAAATAGGAACCAATCCTATCCAGCTTTACAGTGCTGATGCAATCCTGTGATTGCTGGGGAGGGGTCAGTGGGGAGAGTCAGTGAAGCATTCTCAAGGTAAACAAACATTCACTCCCTTACCTTACCTTGGGGTTGCTTTGCAGCTGCATCAGCCCTGGGAGGTTGGATAAGATTGGACTCAGACTTGGAACTCAAATATGGGATTCCCAAGAGTTAACATAAATTTTTCCACAACAAAATTTTAAAGACCGTTTCAGGAATCCTCACTTACCATTAATAGAAATCAGAATGCTACTAGTAGGAATGAAAACTTCAGTAATAGGAATGAAACTATTCAGTAGTTTAAGTTGTGTCAGCCTCCCACAGGTATGTTGAACAGATCTATTTTTTTCTAATAAAATACATACCTGGTTCTATAAAAAAGAGTATTTGATTAAATTTCTTGGTTTCTTGAGGAACAGTTTTAGTAGAAAAATGCTTCTGGTTGTAAAGCTGGAATTTAAACTATGTTCGGACAATGTCTGAGCCTTAGAGATGTATTTCACTAAAAATATTTATCTTTAAGAACAAATAATAAAATGGCACCCTGGTATCCAATGATAAAATATATCCAAGCTAATCTTGCATGGTTTTCTAAAGCTAGCAAGCCATGCAAAATTAGTTTGGTGACTCCCATGAACTGAAGTAATAGAAATGGAATTAAATTTCTATTGTACAAAACATAAGATCATTTATTTTGGGATTCAAGATGTATTAATCATTAGCTGAAGAGATACCTGCTTGAAATGATAAAAGAGGAAAGAAATCTTGCTCAGTCACAAGATGATTGTGAGCCTCCAGTGTGCAGAGACAATTAATGTAATGTTTTGATGTTATGACATTTCTTATTCTATAAAGTCCCAGTGTAATTAAGTTGAAAATAAGAACTGAACAACACTGCCTTGCCTCTCTTTTAGCTAAATTTTCTTCACACTTAATTTTCATGAGTTGTCATGTGTCATCCCTTCTGCTCATCTATTCTTTTTTATACTTTTTTTCTTCATTGCTAAATCTGTTCAGTATTCCAGAAGCTGTTATACCTTCATCTTTCACACCCCAGAAACTCACAATTACAACTGGTCCCATTGAAATGTAATGGGGCTCTGAAACTGGGAATTCGTAAAAATGCACTCATACTTGATGATTCATACAGCCATTTAACTGTATTATTATTTGCCTGTAAACTATCAGTGTGACATAATCAAATGACACTCCTGGAATGCACACTGGCATTCTTGAACTGCAGCAATTGCACAGCTATGAAACAGCCCTGTCAGAACAAGATTAGGACAAAATATGTAAAAGCATTGAACTAAAAACAAATTTTTTTAAAAAAAAACCCCTCACTTGAAAGTTTAAACTGTTAACACTTATAAAAGGAATTTAGCAAGAGAAAGGCCTGCAGTTTCCAAGATGGCTGCTCCCAGCTTTCCACAACCCACCTAACATCAGGTCATGGCCCACCAAGTGGGTCTCGACCCACAGTTTGAATAACACTGCTCTACTCCCCTTTCTTTAAAGCTTCTTTCTAGAATTGCGTCACTGCCTGGGCTGACAGGTGTTGCAATTGCTTTACTTGTCGCCTTGCTGGGCTCCGGGAGCTGTGGGGGGCCCTGCAGAAGCCTCCGCAGGATTCCCCCAATGTAGTAATGAAGAAAAAAATGATTGCAACTCACTTCCAGTTTCGCGATTGCAACCTGGAGGTGGGTCATAATTGCTTTTTTTCTTCATTGCAACGTTTGGGGAGCCCTGTGGAGGCTTCTGCAGAGCTCCCTGCAGCTTCTGGAGCCCAGCAAGGCGACAGGTAAGGTAATTGCAGCCCCCGTTGCCCCAAGCAGCGGAAGCACTTACGGATGCTCCAGCTCTCCCTGAGCATAGGCCCATAAATAGGCCTTTATTTCCTCAAACAGAAGAGATATTGGTGGTGAGAAACCGCCAGAAGACCATGCCTTCTAGAAATTTCCAGAACTAGCTACTACTGTATCCTTTTCTTCGATTTCCACCCTTCTTTACAATTGTAAACTATCCCTGATGCCCTTTAGTGCCAACCCATGTAATATCATAGGTGGGAATTGCCACAAAAGTTAGGGAGGTTTCTAATCAATATATCTACTAAGGCTTTCCCTGGACTCCATATTTGGCCAGGAGGAGAAGTTCTGGCTGAGCATCTATGGACAGTTTCTTTTTAGATTTTACTTTAGCTAATGTTTTTGAGGACTAAGATAACCTGAATATATTTTGCTCATGCATTTTAAAGTTGTGTTAGAAGCTAAAACAGGTATTCATCCTTATGCACAAAATCGTTTGATTTATTTGGAAAGAAAGGTGGTATAAAGTGATTTTTTTTCTTTTCTTGCCATTAGCCTTAGGCATCAGCTGAGAGAACAATTGTATTAAAATACAGGTTCCCCTGGTATCCGCTGATTTGGTCTCCCCAGTCTCAGTTATCCACAGATACCATAGATACTGCGGTTACCATAAAATCTGCGGTTTGCTTTTGGATGGGAGACGAATGCCAGGCTGTGACAAGCTGCAGTACCTGCGGTGGCAGAACAGAGTCGCTGTGGAGCTGATTAGCTCACCGCAAGTGAGAGTTGCAGGGGAGTGTGTGAGGAGGCCAGCCGGCAAAGAAGGGAGTACGACCTTGAGGACCTGTCCAGGCTTGACTTGCGATTGCCTGCTGAGGCGTGATGGCAGGCAGCCAAAGGAGAGAACCACACTGGGAAGGCAATGTCTGGGCCTGAGGATTGGCGGATCACAAGAATACTGTAGATCTGTAAAAACCCCATTGGGAAAAAAATGGTGGTTTAGACTAGCCTGCTCATGTAAGCCGCCTTGGGCATTTGCTTCAGCTTGGGAAAGGCGGGGTATAAATTCTTCAAATAAATAAATAAATACTGGGATTCCTATTTAAAAAGATTGGGGGACATTAAACAAATCTCTCTCTTTTACCTTGTTGCAGCAAAACAACTGATATTCCCCTATCTTTAAAAAGGCGTCCCAATTATCCATGGTTTTAGGTATCCATAGTGGGGTCTGGAACGGAACTCCAGTGGATACTGGGGCGTGCCTGTAGCTAAAGGTGTTTTGTGAAGCAGAACATTGAAAAGTTCTCCCTTTTTTTCTCAGAGTCTTAAGTCGTGTGTTAGTGAAGGAATTTGTGCTATTGATGAACGTGTAGCTAAACAAGAAGATATCAGGAAAAAAAAGGTACAGTAAGCAAACTTACCTATAGGCATATTTATTGTAAAAATACAAAATGGATATCCTTTTTGTAAAACCCAGATATGTATTACCCAATGCTGCACTGGCGTATCTGTGGAGTTTAGCAGGGACAAATGCCCTAGGGCGGCAGGCTTGGGGAGGGGGGTGATGCCACACCATTCCCCCGTGGCATGCCATAAGCTACCGCTTTTTCGTTTTTCCCAATAGAAGTGGGGGCTGCTCTAAGAACTGCCCACTTCTATCGCGTTGGGGGGAAAATGCTGCCTGCTTTTTTCACTTCTTTTTTCCAAAGCGATTCAGGAGGGTAGTGCTCAGAGCAGCCACTGCATCTATCACTTTTGCAAAATAAGCAGAAAAAGTGGGCAGCGCTGCTCTGGCACAACTGCCCTACTCCCAGAAGTAATTGCAGCAACGTCATCACAGCATTGCAATTACTTCCAAGTCGGGGGTGGGGGCAGAGAAATTTGCGTTCCTGGCTCCCAGGCAATAGGAGTGCAGGCACTAGTGAAATATGGATCCTCTTAATTGTAACCAGATTTGTCTCATTAGATAGATCATTGCTACTTCTGTCACATTTCCTGCTTACGCTATAAAAGCATATTTACATTTGGTAAACCAGGAGAAAAACTTACTTTCTTAAGAGTAAAGCATACTTTTTTGTGTATAGTTGTGATGATTCCTTGTATATTTCTTTGAATGTGCTACTGTGGGAGCTATCTTCAAGAGATGCTGCTTAATCATAGCCACCTCCATCCAGTCCATGCCAGGCATACCTGGAAACTGGATATACTTACTGAGCTCTTAGCTGGCAGCAGAAGAGCCCTAATATAATGGTAAAAGACATGTTGAATGTTAGGATTTGCTGTGCCTGCGGAGAAGCAAGGCTCACTTCAGCATAGTGATGTACTTTAAGATTACATCCCTGTGACACTGTATGCTTTTCAACTTCCATGTTTAGAAAGTGAGGAAAGGCTTTCCTTAATCCTTGGGTTGAATGGTTTACCAAAACACACACACCCTTCAAATTTGTTAAGTACAAAAATACTTTAAAAAAAAAAAGATGAAAGTTTTTTTTTCCTTTTTAAACAGATGTGTGTCTTGAGACTTATTCAAGTTATTAAATCAGTTGAGAAAATAGAAAAAATTCTACAGTCCCAAAATTCTAAAGATACGCCATCACTAGAAGCAAGCAGGTATGGCACTGACTTTTGAAGCATTCATTTCAGCACCTTGTTTTGTTATGATATCTTAGTGAACTCCTTTTTTAATATAATAGTTAATAATAATAATAATAATAATAATAATAATAATAATACATGTATTTATATACCGCCTTTCTTAAGGTCACTAGATTTCTCTAATGATTACAACTCAAGGCGGTTTACACAGGCAGACTTTTCACAAACCCGAAGGTTTTTACAATTTACAGAATGTTCTATCTTTCAAGAACCACACTCAAACAGATCTTTCTTTCTGGATTTAGCCTTCTTTCTTTAGCCACCCGTCTGTCGTCTGCTGGCTGATGAGGCTTCCCTGCTCTCACCAGAGACGCAGCTGCGTTCAGCACACTCCTCCTCCCATGAGGCAGCTGAAACTCAGCTTTTAATCAGCCACAGTTTGCAAGGTCTGCCGCTCACACAGACTTCCGGAAGTCTCGAGCTCATGACCTTGAGATCTTCAGTTGTTATCTTCGGGCAAACGGAGGCATTAACCCTCTCGGCTAAATCTTAACAGAGCACTTAAGCTGCTTTTATGGAGCAGTTCATTGCTTTTATACAGTTCTGGAATAAACTAGCTGTCGGTTGTTGTTTTAATCTCATAGCTATCAATATATTCATGATGTTTCCCATACATGACTTTTGTTTCTATTTCAGGGAATGAATGAATATTGCATAGGTAGTGTGTAGGTGTGGTTGTAAGAACTGATTAATATATTCAATAATAAATGTGGCTAGGATTAGTATTAATTTTGGAAAACTGTCACCATGTGTTAAAAATACATTCTTATCTATGCCAATTCTTTTGCAAGTCCACTTCTGACAGGGCAGATTTTAGAGCGAATTGCCACAGAATTCAACCAGTTACAGTTTCATGCCGTACAGAGCAAAGGAATGCCTCTTTTGGACAAGCTGAGACCAGTAAGTATGTTGCCTTGTTTCTCAAAAACAACTAATCAACTAATCAATTGTAATAGGCTTCAGTGGTGCTTTCTGTTTGAGGGTTCATGCCTTTGTTCTCAAGCATATTCAAGATGAATAGGCAGCTGAAGAATGCACACATTAAACCTTGATTGTGAAGTGACTTGCCATGTAGCAGCTTCTCCTTGGGGTCTGTGATCTTGTTTGCTGAGTGATGCTGAATTGATTTTATTTCTGTTTACTTTGTGCCTGCTCATATCAAAAGGATCTTGGCTGAGACTTTAAAAATTTACTAGTTATTAAAATAAACAGATCACTTAGATCAGTGAAAGTAATAATAAAAGTTGTCCATTACTGGAATACTTATCTCAATTTACAATAACTAATTTATGTTGACTTTTTTAACTTGCGTGTTCAGTTCTGTCCCACGTTGCCCTGATACGTATTTGTTGCTGTTAGTAAGCATGTTACGTTGAAATATCCCTCAACAACAATTTTTTCACATAGCCAAGAAGGATAATGTTGGGGTTATGTGGCATAGGAAATTAAAATAACTGTCTATGCAGCTTGCTTTCTTTTTCTTAATATCGCTGAAATTTTATTTGCTCTGTGATACTGAATCACTTCCATTTCACTGTGTAATCCAGTACAGGAGTGGCCCAATCACGAGGCTACCTGAGGCACATGGACCTGTACCCTTAGGCACCCTTAGAGAGGTGGTGAATGGATGAGCCCCCAGCCTGTCTGTCTCCCTCACTCCCAGCAAACTGGGCTCTCTGATCCTCTTTTGACTTGCTGGAACAAGTTGAAAGAGGTTTGCAGTAGTGGTAGCCTCCTCTTCTCTTAAGCAGCTGGATGAAGAAGTAGATGGGAGGAAGCTGCCTCTTACAAAGCACCAAGAAGGCAAGGAAGAGCAATTTGGAGGCTGTCTGCCCCTTCCCTACACTTACAAAGATCGCTGTATGTCACCTCCCCGTTAGACCCTTCTTCTATTTATAATGAGCACGAACCAGCATCCCCTGCGCCAGTTCATTTCAAACAGAATAGGCATGGACTAAGAAGGCTGCATGCAGTGATGTCCATGAGTAAAGGGAAAGGGGGATGGAAGTCCACCTCTTGTTCTCCCACCCGCCCTCCATTGGTTTGTGTGGGCAAGCAGCAGTGGGTGGCAGATTTTGGCGGTACCCAGGAAATTGCCAGCCCAACTCAGGTTGCAAAGGCCAAAGTGCACGGTGTTCGGAAAGTCGCTGTGCACTTTTCATAAATCTATATATATAAAAACGGACGTGGGAGTGTGGGTATGTATGTATGTTCCTTATACACGTCTCCGTCCCTTGACCCACGGCCACGAAACTTGGCACACACGTACCTTGCAGCCTGGAAGGAATCACTGCGGGGGTCAGACCCCCCTACAGCCCCCCGTTTTTCAGGGAGGGGGCCCGGATCGTCAGGAACCAAGGGGATTGCATTGGGCTACAGGTCTGCTGCCACCCTGTGGTCACAGACGATTCTGCAGCAGCTCAGCTACCAGGCAGAGGCAGAACAGAAAGTGAAACTAAACTGCTTGGCCTGCATGGGCCAGGGTGGAAAGAGCAGGATCCAGAGAGTTCCAGCAGCCAGTCGGATCTGAGAGGGGCCTATGTCCAGGGAGCTAACAGGCCACCTCTGCCTGTTTCTCATACGTCAGGGCTATCCTGCCACAGGACCTGCAGACAGTAAGTGGGACCTTCATGTTGCTCTCTTAGTTGATGCTGTCCCTGTTTCCTCATTCATTTCACAGTGATAGTGTGCATTGTGGGTTCCAGGTCATCAATACTGTTTTATTTCAGGGACGGGTTCTATATGTCTATATATGGATCTCACTATGTCATGCTTTTGAGGGAGGTTTGCATATTTGTGTGTATGTTCCACCATTACTCTGGAACGCCTGGAACGATGTGCACCACACGTGGTGCACTCCTTCCTTACGATCTGGACAGATATACTGTGGGGGTAGGGCCCCCCATACGCCCCCAAAGGTGGGGGTGCACTGCAGAACAAACTCATTCCTCCTCCTAATAGAGCCTGGGGATAATTTCTGCCCCCAGGCAACGCCGGGTCACAAACAGCTAGTAAATATACATAAGTGCACAGTGACTTTCCGAACACCCTGTATCTGCATTGATACTTCCTTTTGTTTCCGTAATAAGATTGTCTTCAACCTGTTATAATAAAGAGGCCGCCATCTGTTTAATCTAAGAACTGTCTCCCAGCTCAGCAGAGTCAGTGTGCAAGGAACATTCCATCATTGTGTTAACCCCTGGCTACCAATGACGCACTTCTGTTGGTAGTTGCCAAGTGCCTTTTTTCCCCAAGGCTTGGGGGCTAGATGTTCAATTGTTTCTGCTGGTTTAGCAAAATACATGAGAATTCTTTTGAGCAATTTTTTTTAATCATTTTATAAAAAGATAAAATGATTATTCATAAAAATAATAAATCAAAACAGTCTATGCATTAAAGATAATAAATCATAAAGATAATAAGATAATGAATGGTTTGAATTTATGGTAAACTTGGATTATGGGGATCTGCATTGCAGCACATCTTCAGTCCAAAATCGTTTGTTATCAGGTTTATGGACAGCCATACTTATGGACAGGAACTTTTGGGGGGCTCACCAGGAGGGAGAGATGGACTGGTTGTGTTTAACAGCAAGGGAAAGAAGAAGAATACCTTTCCTCTTTTCATTTCCACTTTCTTTAAACATCCTTATATAGTATTTGATGAGAGTTTTTATCCTTATGGTATGAATTCCCTCAAGCCTAATCCCTGCCAACTGGTTACAGTTAGAGCTTGAACAGGCCTATACCCATCACACCTCTCAAAGTTCCATAGGTCCGTGTTGTACTACTTTTTATTTATTTAATTGCCTTAAAAAGAAATGAATATATCTAACTGGGAAGTTCCCTAAGTATGCTAAAACCAATACCCTATTTTTAGCTGGTGTCTTTTACTGCCACACCAATAGGCATTAGTCTATCTAAATTCTGTTTTAGAAGGGATTATGTTTCAGACAAATGTTATGTCATTGACTGCTTTGATAAAAATTTGTGGATCTTGCTAATAGCTAACAATTCTCTTCATTCCTTTTTGAAAAACCTAGCGTATAGCTGGAATAACAGCGATGTTGCAACAGTCTCTAGAAGGGCTGCTTTTAGAGGGCCTTCGAACCTCTAATGTTGATATAATACGTCATTGCTTGCGAACCTATGCAACAATAGACAAAACACGGGATGCAGAGGCATTAGTTGGCCAAGTACTTGTGAAACCATATGTAGAAGAGGTAAGTGAAAATGGAAGTATGGTAAAAGCTTTGTTAACCAGCATCTGTGGGGGATAGGGGTTACCGCTTAACTGAATATGCTGGTTAACATAGTGTTCAGTCTTTAACAATGGCACATGCACACGCACACACACACCTATTGCTTACTAGTCAAGGCCACCTCCCTCGTGAAGACTCTCTAGGAATGGAGAGACTCTACTTGAAAAGCAGAGTGAGGAAGGAAGGAGTGGAATGGACCGCAGCGGGAGCCCTGTCCAATAAGCGCAAGGAGGGTGAATAACTGACACTTCATTAAGAAGTCAATCGGCAAACTCAATTATTGGAATCTTTGCCCAAGGTGCCAGTTTATCTGGCAGTTGAAAGTACTAAGTTGAAAGGTATGCATGCCTCGCTTTCCTAATGTCCTCTCTGGCTTATTATTAAAAATGACCCAGTAATGACAAGAACTCTAGGGTATAACAAAAGCAGGTAACTTGGCACATCAACTATCCTGAAAGTAGTTACCCTGAAAGTAGTACGCACTGTATGAGGATCCATTCATAACAACATTAAGAGAACTTGTACTCACTCACTCACTCACTCACTCACTCAGCTTCTGAAATATGATGTTGGTGTTAATAGTACACATAGTTGTAAAGATCCCTGTTTTTTTAAAACCCAGAATCTTGACCGTCGCTAGTTTATAATGCAGTAGTTCTGTTTACAATGGTAGATATAAGGGTTTTGTGTGTGTGCTTTTCCATGTCTTGTGTTTCTTCCATGCTGTTTGAGTCTGATGCTAAATTCTCTTTGACAGGTGATTGTGGAACAGTATGTTCAGTCGCATCCTAATGGCCTCCAGACCATGTACAATAAATTGCTAGAGTTTGTTCCTCTACATTGTCGTCTCTTGCGTGAAGTAACAGGGGGAGGCATTTCAAGGTAACAAAAAAATTTTTTTACATAAACATAAGTGGCTGTGAGGTTGGACTTTTTTTATAGCTGTATGTTTCCAATGATATGTGCAGGATCCTGATTCTAATATCAAGAACGGTATTAAATCTATGTTCTCCAAGAAGGAATGGAGATGTTTCTGGAGAGTATTTACAGCCCAATGCCTTCTAACCATAAATCAAGTGCTGTAAATCATGTTTGGGGCATGTTGACTGCTCGCTCTGGGGCAGTGCTCACTCAGCGCCAAAGCCCCAGTGTGAGTGGGCAGCCAGCCGGCACTTCAGCAGCGCCGGCTGGCAGTAAGCCCATTTGGAGTGGGGAGAGGCAGGGTGGAGGAACCAGGCAGGGGAGGGGAGGAGCCGGCCACAAGTGGGTGGGACCTGGCGGTGGCTTCCACCGCTGGATCTTATGCCTGGTGGTGGCTTGGGCAGCCTGACATCGGGCTGCTTGATTCACTGTCAGTAGAACAGGACAGCCAGCAAAATTAGGGCAAGGGGACGTCCCGGCAGTTCTGGATTGGGCTGTTAAATGACATGCATTGACAATAGTTTCAGGATTGACAAAAAAAGTGCTTGTATTGACTCATGGTGTACTTGCGTAAACAGTTGCATACATGAGGTTGCAATCTGTCTCTTCTCTTTTTTTGTTAGAGAATGGAGATTGGAGATTCAATTGTCACTTTAACTGTGCATTACTAGAAAGTGCAGGTTTCTAATTTGTTTGTAGAACAAACAGAATGATTTGATTTTTTCCAAAATCATAAATCCGACTAGTTGGAAAAACATGTTTGATTGATTGGCATATTACTTTATATTGCTGTCTTCTCAAACATGTGCTTAATTCATATTGCAATTAAATTTTCTGAATAGAATTCAGACCAGCTAAATTGAATCCATTTGTTTCTTTCTTAACAGACCAGTTAACATAGTAGCCTATTGCAATAATGAGTCTTTAGGATTTAGCCCTAGAGACCTGTAGAAATACTTTTCTAATTAGCCAGGCAACATGGTGCTTTTTTATTACTTATATTTTGCTAACATTTCAATTTTCTTAATCACTCAACACAGGCTTAATCCTTTCTTTCATAGGAGAAAATTCTTCATGTTTATTGTTCTATGATAAATTAGAACTATAAAGGCTTTTTTTCCCTCATCATGCCCCCTAGGCTCCTGAGCTAGCACGTACATGATAAATTCTAATCTGCTTTTTTAATGCTAATTACATTTCAAAATTAGAACATTTGGAAGAAGATGACAAATTTTGTTCTTTTTTTCTCCCTTCCAAGGCCAGACTAGAAATAATTCAGGTAATCCCACTTTTGCTCACGTGTGTGCTCCATTCATGTATAATCAATGTGTGGCCCGTTCATGTATAATTACTTTAACACTTAAAATGTCACACGTTTAAAAGGAGCGGAACCTTTACTTGTCCCCTGCCTTATCTTACCACAGTCCGCTCTCCCAGTCCAAAATGATGTGGATTGGGAAGACAGTGCCTGAGACAATCTGCAGGAAGGGAAGATAGTCTAGTTCCCTCCAACCATGTTCCTCTTTTGGTGTTGTAATGAGATACTCATATGTATGTAGTCCACTTTAAGGTTTGAATGGAACAGCACATGAGCAACAAATGTGGCTAGTTTACATGAGCTCCAAATGCCAAAGCAAAGCTAAGTAAAAGGTAATTTGAGTACATTTTCCAGATGAGCAAGATCTGTATTGTTCTATAAACAGTATGCATTGTTTAAATGGTTGTATATTTTGTCAAAGAAGATACTAATTGCTTTGAACATGATAGTAGCAAAGCATCATAGACATTAGTTACGAGAAACTGTTAACGTGGTACTTTCAACGAGATGGAAATATTTCTAGTTTATCTATACTACAAAGCCCACTGCTGTAGGCGTGTGAGTTTTTCATTCATACGAATACTGATTTTTTTTTTTAAAGCTCTTCTAAAAGACATATCAATTTAATTTTTCAGCGAAAAGGGAAATACTGTTCCTGGATATGATTTTTTGGTAAATTCCGTGTGGCCACAAATAGTTCATAATATAGAAGAAAAGCTGCCATCGTTGTTTAATCCTGGAAACCCAGATGCATTTCATGAGGTAATCTATATATGTGCACTTACCATAACTTTGACATAGTGAATCATAACCAAGGGGTGAAGAAATTAATACAAATGTAAAGAAAAGCATCTGGTAAGATTATGCCTCTGTTCATACTAATGCTTCTCTAAATAGCAGCTGGCACCCTTGGCCTTGGGTTTCCCCCACCCATTGTAACAAGGAAAGCTGAACTTTATCTAGTTCATCATGACTGAATAGCATGGCCATTGTCTAGTTCAGCTCTAGTTCAATCTTTTCATCTCATGGCACACTGACAAGGCACGAAAGTTGTCAAGGCACACCATCAGTTTTTTGACAATTGGCAAGGCACACCAGGCTGCTTTTAGGGGGGTGCTCACGTCCCCCAATGGCCCTAGTAACAAATGAGTATCCCCCAAACTTCCTCACTGCACCTGCAGGCCATTTGTGGCACACCAGTGTGCCACAGCACACTGTTTGAAAATAGCTGGTCTTGTTCATAAAAGGCTTGAGGTCTACAGACTTAGAGACTGTGGCCTCTGACATCCTTGACTAACAATCTCCACTGCTGAATTTATAAGGTGCATCTTTTGTGTTCATCGAACACTTCCAACAGCATCCACAGAGAGGTGCAAAACCAGAACAGTTTGCAGAAGAAAAATGAACTGAGTAGAGAGGCAGAGGAGACTAGACTAGCCAAGGGAAACAAAGGCAACACGTGGTGGCTGTGTGTCACACTTTGGGCACCAATAGTGATCTGTCTTTTTTCATTATTTAATAAATAGCATAAACTGATGATGGGCAACTCAGTTCTGAGCTGCCTGGCTGCTGTGGGCGCAGCAGTAGCCGAACAGCTATCGTTGCATCTCGTGGGAGCCAGGCAGCTGCAGATGGCTCCTTATTCTCCCCCCCCCGCCACAGCAAGGGCACATGGCGGGCAATGGGTCTACTTGCCTCTTTACTGGCTATTTTGCCCACACAGAGGCAAGGGCCACACTGCTCTTGGAGGCCACACCTCCAAGACGGAGGGTCTTGGGCCACACTGCTCGACACGGACAATAGGATCCAGCAGTGGTTTGTGTTGCCGCCTCCGGGGTGGGGGGTTGGGTGCAAGACCGGTGTTGGGCTGACATTAGCCCAGTGCCGGGGATAACAGCTTACTGTTGGTGCTGGAAGTACCTTATGAACCTTTTGCAACAGACGTGGGCAGTATGCTTATACGCCTGTGCTGAGGCCCATAGGATTGGGCCCTAAGTGGAGTAGAAGTAATTGATAGTGCAATTAGAATGATTCGGAACATAATTCGGAACAGTAAAAGCTATGTTATCTGGCACCCACAGGGAACAGGAGTTACTGCTTACCTGAACATTCCATTTAATGAAACTTACACACAAGTGCATGCACACACGCACACCACCACCCCCTCAGAGCCCCTTCCACATTTACCAACTTTGCACTATTCCGTCTGTACTGCTGCTCCAAAAAAGCTTTAGAGGAAGTTCTCCATTCTGACTTTTCATTCAGCAACCCACTCATTTAGCCATGTTATTCCAATACTTAAGTAATTATGCAATGCAGCCTTCATTATACACTTTCTTCCATCCTACAGAAATACACTATTAGCATGGATTTTGTAAGGAAGTTTGAACGGCAGTGTGGTTCACAAGCCAGCGTGAAGAGACTGCGGTTGCATCCCTCCTATCACAGCTTTAATGAAAAGTGGAATTTGCCTGTTTATTTCCAAATTAGGTAAGCATGCCATAATTTTAAATTTTAAATTCAAATTTATTGCAATTTTGCTTCAAGGGGATGTACAAAGACTCCACAGTTTGAAAACTTCATCTACAGCAGGCACATTTCTTGTGTTTGAAAGATGCCCCTGCTCACCGCCTGCTGAACACATAGCAAAGACTAAACTGGACAAGAAAGCAGGATAAATGCCTTTCAGAGTCTTGGCATGTGGCGCTTTTGTGCAGCCTGCTTTCCATCAGAACAGTCAGAATATCAGGCAAAGATGTCATTTTTTAGGTGCAGCGAGCTTGTCCTTCACTCTCTCACTGCTGGTAAGACTGCCTAGGGCTGGTGTGGACCAGTTTTCAAATCGTGTGCATCTTTTGTGCAATTGTCTGCTCTGGCAGCTATCTTCATATTAAGGAGAATGTTGATAGAACAGTAATTGTTACCTGTATTTGGTTGTTGGTAACTTAATTATAGTACATTTTATTGCTATGAGATGACATATTAAGGAGAGCTTAGCCCTGTTCAGGTTTTGTTAGCAGGTTACAGTATGCACAGACACAGCCTAAATGGACAGTCCCTTAGCACTTCCTTCCTAGCACTGATATGCCCCATTGTCTTCCCCCATCCCTGCTGATCTGGGTACAATGCTGTACCCAGCAAATACTGTACTGAGGGAAAGACGCATATTCTAAAAGGGGTTATAAAGCCTCTGATTATGCCTTCATATTTCTCTTCTTACTCTATTGGGTCCCTGCATTGAATTTTTGGTTGCAGTCTTCTCAGTGCAGGAATCCGTCTCGTACTTCGTAAAGCACCATGCACCTTCATGGCACTGAATAGTACATATATAACAACATTTGTATGTTAATGCATACAACATTAATTCAGGTTTTTATATCAAGACCTGAAATGCAAAAATGAAGCAGCACCTATGGTAAGAAGCCCTTTAAATAGGTAAACCTAAGCAGCAAGAGTCACCTACCCTCCTGCACCATTGATCAGAAATCTTGACTTCTGTATGCTGTGACTTGGATTCTTTGCAAACAAAGTCATTGATTCAGAGAAACTGGGAGCGATGAGCACATGTTTGGTTAAACAGAAATAACCACTTACGATGTGCTTTTGTTGAAGAAATATATTTCTAGAAACTTGGCAGAGAGGGATGGTACTTTCTGAAGCTTATCATTTTCTAAATAAAAACGTTCAAGGTATCAGAAAGAACTATTGATTTTTATCTTCTAGAACTGTTTGCAGAACATTGTTCCCGTGTCCATTAGCAAACATGTGTAAAACTGACGGTGCCACAGTCATGAGACCCAACCATAGGTCATCTAAAACAAATTGAAGAACTAGACCACGTCTTTTGCTGCTTTTCCTCCTCCAGCACAGAACAAAAAAAGTTGTTTCTTTGGTGGAATACAAGGTTTTAGAAACTTCTCTAGAAATTAAGGCTTCTTCTTTCACTGTATGTTTTTAATCATACTCCTGTAGCATATAAACTTGGTTCCATCTTACAAAATCCCAAAGCTCTTGTTTTAAAGTAGGTGCGGAAAGGTTTGATATGAACTACAGGGGCTAGGAAAGCTCGTACTCTCCTGGATTGTCAAGTCTTTTCAAAAGAATGGCCAGGAGTCTCAAATGGCCTCATCAGGTTGGGCATTCCCATTGCTTGCTTTCCACTAGTCCCATCCTGCCATCTGGGACTGACCCAGTTCTTCTTGCCCCAGAACACACTGGCCCTCCTTTTTAGGCTTGGCAGCAAGCACTGACTTTAACAGCCAGCGTGCATGAGCAAGGATTGAATGAATGCATGTTGGCCCTGCAAACAGATGATACCTCAGTTATTTCAGATCTCTCCTGGCTCTATGTAAGAGTTTCCCCTGCGATGTCTATGAATGTCTTGGGGATGGCTTCAGATTCATATCTGAAGCCTCTTATGCTACAGCATTTCTGTGCTCCCAATCACTAGAAGATGAGACTTGATACAATTACATATTGATTGGATCGTAAGAAGCCACTTTACCAAATCAGTACATGTAGCTCGGTATTGTTGACATTGACTAGCACTGGTGTTCAGATGCAATTTTTTCTCTGCCCTGTCTGGGTATGCCAGGTATCTGGGAAGTTCTGCATGCAAAACGTGCTCTCTTGTTGAGCTACAGCATTTCAGGTGGTCAGAAAATGTGTAAATAAGAGGCATGGTAGAAATTACCCATACACATCATGATGGTTGTATTATAGACTCTTATCTGTTGTTCCAGTTATATGTATTTGTGGAAGTTGATCTGCAGTTGCCATGTTATGTGTTTCAGGTTTAGAGAAATAGCAGGGGCCTTAGAAGCAGCTCTTTCCAGTGACCTAGAAGAGGCTCCAGGTAAAGTTCTTCACTGTAAATAGCAGTCATATCAAATGGACTTAAACTGTGATGATGAAAAGCGAACATTCATTTTCCATCACTACAAAATTAAGTTTTCACAATTGTACTTGTTATGTAATGGTACCTTGGTTACTGCTGTGATGCTAAAAAAAAAGAATTGTTTATTTATTTATTTATTTATTTATTTATTTATTTATTTATTTATTTATTTAAGAAATTTTTACCCCGCCTTTCCTCTGCCAGGGCAGATGTCCAAGGCGGCTTACAATATTAAAAAAGATAAAAATAAAGTATAACAATTAACATTAAAAACAGTTAAAAACAGTATTAAACAATAAGCAATCAAGATTAAAAACGCAAACAATTTAAAAACAATTAAAAAATAAAATAAAACACAAGCCCCGTGGATCATAATAACCAGCCAGCCAACCTGTCAACAATTAAAAGCTTTTTGGAATAAAAAGGTCTTCAGCCCCCGCCGAAATGTAAACAGAGAGGGAGCAGTTCTCAATTCGAGGGGAAGGGTGTTCCAGAGTTGGGGGGCCACCACCGAGAAGGCCCTCTTCCTGGCCGCCACTCCTCTTACTTCTCCTGGTGGCGGCACAGTCAGAAGGGCCCCCCCAGATGATCTAAGAGTACGGGTTGGATTATATAGAAGAAGGCGGTCCCTCAAATACCCCGGACCCGAGCCGTAAAGGGCTTTAAAAGTCAAAACTAGCACTTTGAATTGGGCCCGGAACAGAACCGGCAGCCAGTGTAGTCGCCGAAGCAGCGGCTCGACAGAGTCAAACCGACGTGCGCCAGCAACCACCCGAGCCGCCGCGTTCTGTACTAGTTGTAATTTCCGGACCGTCTTCGGAAGTGTAGTACTTTTGCTTAAGGTCTCTAAGGAATAACACAATGAAATCCTGATTTCTCATAAGAAAGAAAGTATTCTGCTTTTGGCTGATGATGACAACTGTAGAAGAAACTTTTTCTGCTGTGCTGCTGTCTGCTGGGTAACAATGATGAATTCAAGTGTAGCAAGCATCATTGGAAAGCAGAGCAGAGCAGCTTGAAGAAAAAAAGCACAGCATTCAAAAACAAGTAACTTAAATACATAGAGATTGGGGCCTGATCCTAAAGACGCTGTGCCAGCAGTATGCTTGTACTGCCAGTGCCAGGAGTCGCAAAAGTGCCATAAGGCACTCCGGAGCTGGCTGTACAAGCATACTGCTGGTGCTGGGCCTCAGTGCCAGGAAGACCCACTGCTGGAATGGCCAGCAGTGTTACCGGCGGCTGGCAGAGAGGCTTCCCAGGGTGGGGGAAAGGCGGTGGGAGGGTGGGCTGGAGAGAGGACTGGGACTGAGAGGGGGGAGATGGCAGTAGACTCTGCCACCAAATCCAATGCCCCTCGTAAGCCTCAGAGGTTCTTCTCACAGATCCGAGGAGACCCATTGCCACCCACGGCAGTCTACTCAGCGTAAGGGAGCAAACATCCCCAGGGAGACTCTGGCAGCTGCCCCCCCCCCCGCCCCACTGGATACAGCAGAGTCCATTTTGGCACCACTGTTCCTCTGGGTGCCTCTGGGACTTAGGATTGGACTGTTAAAACATTGAGGTACTGAGGTTTCAGTTAATGGCAGGGCTTCCCATCTGGATACAAGGAAAACTGTACTATCTCAGTAGTGTTAATAAAGTAAGAGACAAAATGCGTTACATCCCCATCTTGGCATTATTTTGCTTTTATAAAGTCATGGACAGCGACCTGTGAGAGGCAAAAGGATGGTACCAACTGTTGAAGAAACCATTACCTCCTACCTTGACTCTTTCCAAGCAGATGGAAGCCACAGGCTATGTTTGCCATTATTAACGTGGGCGGAAGATGTCTACTATTTCTTCTTCATCAGGATTGATGAAAATTTCTAGTCCAGCACCAACAACTGGAAAATTAACCACAACCAGGACCCTTAATTTTCACCTTCTGTTGTTTATCTTTACTCAAGATACATTAGTGGATGCTGAGCACCATCCTTTCAGCATTACTGCAGAGCCAGGCATTCATTTTGTGAAGCCTGCACAAACTTCTTGCACAGTCCCCACTGAAATGTATGGAGATTGAACCTAAGGATAATTGTCAGGTAATAAGATGCCAAATCTGAATAGATGTTTGTATACTGTATTGGTAATGTGTTTTGTCTGATAAGAGGGTGGTTTTAAAATCATTCATATAGAAATGTTAGTATAAAGTTCACAGACCTAGTAATTATCTATTCCTGCTCCTTCCAGCTGGAAGTCCGTATTGTCTCTTGGCTACGCACATGGCATGGACGTGTCTGCAAAAATGTTGGTCAGATCAAATGTTTCTACCATTGCTAACGGATCGCCTGTGGAAGCTCTCTCTGCAGATTATAGCACGTTACTCTTTTTTTATTAGTGAGGTGAGGAAAACCACAGGCTTATCTCACTATTTTATGGTACTGCTCATCAAGCCTTGTATGTGGATCTTTAAGAAATTGCCTAAATCTGTTGTGGCATGCCCAATAAAGTTTGATTGTAATTTTATCAAATAAGATCATTCTCTGAATAGACTGAGGTGCATCTGTACTGTGTACGTCTCTAACAAACCTCTTTGTCACTATTGTTTTTTGATGCAACAGCTTTTACTCAGGCCTGTCTCCAATGAAATTACAAAGGACAATAAGAAACCCTTGCTAAATAGTGGCAAGGAATCTTCCGTGAATCCAAGTTCTATCGAGGACAAAGGAAACTGCTCTTTACCAGAAGCACAACCCTTACCATCCATATCTACCGCTCAGCTAGTTCTTATTGCTGCAGATTTGGATAAGCTTCAGTCCTGGGTTAGTACACTTGATTGCGTATTGAGTACTGAATCGGGTATAAGGACCATTCAGACCCCTATCCTTCCTCTTTTGTTGATCCTATGCAGGAGGTTTTGATCAGCATAGGGCTCTTGTTCAGTAGTGGTTTTCAGTCTTTCGGGCACTCTAAGAATTCAGATGGGTGTTCTGGGCATCTCACATAAAATGTATTAAGGTTGCCAATCCCTTGTCTTCATCAGTGAATATAGACTCCTTTATTCGTATGTGTAACTTGTGCTTGTTGATTGGCACTATAATGGCACATTATATTGCAGCGCAACACAAGAGACTCTTATGCATGGAAGAGTTGCTCTGTTTGAGAAAATGTATTTGTATGTATCTATAATGGTTTGCATATTTATTTTCACTTAGCTTCCTGAACTATTGGAAATTATCAAACTGAAACTTGAAACAATTGGCTTCAAGAATATAGCCTGCATCTCAGGTAAAAGTGAGTTCAGTTACCTGCACTTATTATTATTGCATGTATATGTTCTGATAAGTGTATTCTGCTGGGCAGTATATTTTTGCAACAGATAATAGAGATAAAAACATTGAATAAAGAACTTACAGAGCAGAGAATTCACTAGAATTACAGAGAATCACATGTTTGTGATTCTTTTCTTCCCCATCATTTCTAAGTGGTACTACATTGTATGTATGTAACTACCAAAACCTTTTTAGGGGTGGTTGATCTGTAGTTAGATCTGGAATGCCTATGGGGTTGCCATGCTCTTGTCTCTTCCTCCTCCCAACTTGTGTGGGAATGTTCCCCCCTCCCCTTTCATTTTCAGAGCTAACCAGCCAGTTTGCACTTGCATTTCACTAATTGTGGTTGGCTTCAAACCACAACTTGCAAATAGACTTCTGACCATGGTTGCAAACCATGGTTAGCAAAAATGCCAGGGAGCATAATATTCAGGGCTGGCCCATCCATGAGATCAACTGAAGCAGTCATCTCAGGCAGCAGATTGGCAAGCAGCACTTCTCCATCATCACCTCCACTCACTTCACTCGGAAGACCGAGGATGACGTATGACCTGGTAAGGGCAAGGGCAGCATTTGGCTCACTGCCTCAAGTGCTATTGGACAGCCTTGGTGCATCAGAGTTGGCTCTGGAAATGAAATGGGTGGGGAAATTTGCATAAGAAAGGGGAGGGATAAGTATATTCTTCCATGTCTCCTGATAGTCTAATAGTGAGTAAGACCTGCAAGTCTGCACTGAACCTGTGTGTGTGCGTGCGCGCGTAATATGTAATGTATTTGCATCCTGAGTTGTGAACACAACGTTCCACAGTCAGCAATGTCTTTTTTCATTTGTTTCATTATATTGTGACAAAGACATGAGGTAAAATGCATATGTCTGATCTGAGAAACTCTGAGTTTACCATGAAAACTGTTTTTCCTTAACAGGAGCCCTGGAAGATTCAAAGGATTCTTTACTGGGTTGCTGGCCAACCTTAAACAGTAAGATTATTCAGGATTTAAGTGACTCTTGCTTTAGTTGCCTGAAAAGCGCTCTAGAAGTTCCAAGGCTTTATAGAAGAACGAATAAGGTCAGTGTGTTTACATGTGAAAAAGAAATATTTGTTTGAACAAATCCCTCTCTGCACTGCTTGGGCTGCTTATTGGCAGATGATTCCCTCAAACCCCAACACCACCACCCCGCCTGCTCACACAGACATCTGATGGAGCACTGTAGCCTCATTTATCCATTACTGTATATACTTGTATACAAGTCGATCTCATGAATAACTCAGGTTTTAAGCAAAAAAATCATAGAATTTGCGATGACCTTTGCTCCTTTCTTTTTTAGATTCCACAGAGACCAAAGTACAGGTTGAGCCTAATTATCCACGGATTTTTAATCTGTGGATTCGGCTTGTACTGAAGCCTCTAAGGAGATCGGAGGCTCTTATGAGGCCCTAAGTGGCCTTGGCAGGCCTCAGAATAGCCGTTTTGGCCAAAGAAACCCAATTTTCAGGGAGAAGCAGAAGTTGCATTTTTAGTGCCTTAGAGACTGCTTGCGGTGGTGCACGGCCTTGGTGGGCCTCACGGCGTTCTCCAGATCCGACCGGAGTACAGCTGTGGTTGGGTCTAGAGGGTGGGGGAGGAAATCCCCCATTCTGAGCCCCACTGAGGCTGCATGCAAACGCGTGCAGCCTTGGCAGGCCTCAGAACGCCCTCCGGACCAAAGTACAGCTGTATTCCAGTCAGGTTTGGAGGGTGGGGGTGGGGCAAAATACGCAGGTTTAATTTCACACCATTTTTTTAATACGCGACAGTTCCGGGAACAGAATCCTCACAGATAAAAAGGCCCCACCTGTATATTCAAAGTATTAATATTGTGTGGTATAAGATTTTGCTGCTTATTGTGCTGCTTAAAATGTTCCTCCTCCCCATTTTTAGTGCAAAAGAGATGTCCTGGAGGGAGGATGCTAAACCCTACCCCCCCCCCACTGGTAGCCTACCTCCCTGCAGTCTGTTTCAGTCACCTGTCTCCTCTGCAGAATTCTGGTGCTGGAAATAAACCTGGTTGGAATACAGCACCTTTGTTGGGGGCAGGGTTGTGGCTTCATGGAGATAAGTGGAGAGCGCAGGGTGGGTTCAGCTCTACTGCTCAAACTTCGTGTTCCAAAAATCAGAATAGTCACCCTATCACCAACAGTTCGTAAGTGATCGTGGCAGACTCAGATTTCAACCATCATATTGAGTGGCCTTGTCAGTCAGTCAGTCAGTATACCTTTATATATACCAGTATACCAAGTCAGTGGCCTTGTTTTTAGCACAAAATCGGATGAGCTGAATCCACCCTGTGCCCATCGCTTACTATGCTGTTTCTCCCTCTTTCCCAGGGCTTGTTCTTCCAGACAAGCTTGCTTTTGATAGTGGAGCTTGGCTGAGGGGACAAGCACCTGGGATGACAGGCTGCAAGAAGGCAAGCGGTGGTTGCTTTAAGGGCCCCCATCTGTTTACCCGAAATATGTGTACTAAAATGGTAGGGATTTCCCAATGTGATTGGGACAGACTCGGGTTTAAAGAAATGTCAGAGATTGAGTCCAGCCTGCCAACACTTGCATCAGAGGGCTGGAAGAATACTGGCACCTTCCCAAAGTGTGTTTTTCCCACCCAGCAGTGATCTACCGAAGTCCCTTCTTTCCTATTGTATTTATGTAATGCAAGTTAACTGTTCATTAACATACTTACAGTGGCAGAAGGGGCTGGTTCCCTCCTCCAATGCATGCTAAAATATCTGGTATGATGCGAGTTGAACAAAGAATTATTATTTTTTAAGAGATCACATTTGTGGAACCTAAATTGAGATTTGAGTGGTATGCAAAGATTAATAGGCAACAACAGCAACAAAAGGCAATCACCTAACTGTTTTAAGTCTTATTTCTTGTTTTATGCATTGTGTTTAGGCTGATTCTGTTGGGAGAGGAGGAGGAGGATAGATGTAATCTTGGTTTACTTTGGAGGAAGTAAGGGTGGGGCTGCTGAGCTGTGTTTCTCTAGCAGTCTGGGTAACCTTGATGCTTATCACAAGTTATCCACCTGAGACAGCATGTTTCTGCCAATGTTGAACAATCCCAGGCTTCTGCTGTGTGTGAGCAAATAAGACATTACAGTTGTCAGTTGTCGCGTTCTGCTTATGAGCATGCTAAGGTTTGCTTGCTCTGGATACCAAAATAACAAGTTGTTCACTTTCTGGTTTTCTCTTTGTCATTAACCAGGAAGTACCAACCAAGGCGTTGCCTTACGTTGACAGTGCTCTGAAAACTTTCTACCAGCTGAAGAATGAGTACAAAGATACATTGAAGCCCGCTGTGATTGAGCAGTGGTTTGAAGGAGCCCTCTGCAAAAGCACACAGAAGTAAGCAGAAGGGTGATTCAATTCTATAGGGCTTTTTCAGCATTAAAAACCTGGCAGAAATTGTAGAGGGAGCTGAAATGTGAAGTTCAATAATAGCCAACAGGGTTTTTAAAATGGTCTCTTGACCCCCACAACCTGCGGAGCAGGAGCAATATATTTGCGATGACTCATTTATGTGATAACTTACCACAGCTGTTCACTTTTCCAGTGTTTAGTGCTGTCCTTCTGTCAAAAGTTGTTGTAACGTTAAAGCTTAGCAGGAGCACTTTCCAAGCAAGACTAATTTGGGATTCCTTGCATATCGTACACAGTCACAGCAAAACTCATAGGAAGCTGAAATGGCACTTGACCTCTTTGTCTCTTGTTTTGGGCATCTGCTTCAGCCACAAGCCCTTGATGCCCTCATTGCCACAGCTGTGCAGTGAAGAAGATGAGGGAAGCAGAAAGTGACATTGACTTGTGTATATGATTGAGGGGAGCCGGAGCTGGTAGCTGCTTTGAACTTTTGGTCTTGGGTACAAAATATTCAGTCTTTAAACAGCTGTTCTTTGGGAAGTGATGTTTTAACATTGATCTTACTGTCAATTAAAATGGGGTTGTAACTATAACAGGTTAGGGCAGTGGTTCTCAAACGTTTTTGCACCAGGACCCACTTTTTAGAATGATAACCTGTCCAGGACTTGCCAGAAGTTATGTCGTGGCCAGAAGTGGCATCAGTATGGTTTTCTGAGAATGCAGCATTGAGTGGGCTTATCTCTCAGCCATTTTCCAATAGCAAAATGAATCAAAAAGAAAAAAAACACACCTATTTACCTTGACACAAGCAAAACAACCGTATAGCCCTCCCCCTTTCCAGCATCCCATATTTTCAATATGGCTGTTCTAGATGCTTTGCGACCCACTGGTGAGTCCTGACCCACAGTTTGGGAACCACTGGGTTAGAGCATATTCTAGCCACAGGTCAGCATTTTTAAATCCCATTGAGTTCAGCATTGTATACGTTGGACTATGTTCTTAACTGTCCTGTTGAAATCAGTTTTGCTTAAAAGCGCATACCTTTGGCTAGAATTTGCTGATAATTTCCCAAAATATATTCCTTGGAATTTCTGTGAATTGATTCTGTGAAGAATCAATTTCTTGGAATTGATTTTTCGCAGTACAGTATCAGAGAGTCATTGCAGTGTAAAACTAAACAGTATCTGACTCATGTAAGAATTGGTTCCCCATTCATTAATCTCCTTTTCAGATACTTTGAGACAATATCTGATATTCTGAATTCTGTGAAGAAAATGGAAGAGAGTTTGAAAAGACTGAAGCAGGCCAGGAAGTCTGTGACAGCAAATAGTGCTTCTCCAAATGTAGGCATGAGTGATGATAACAAAATCCGCTTGCAGTTGGCCCTGGATGTCGAGCACTTTGGAGTCCAGGTAATGTATTTTTGTTGAAATAAAGATAATGGAACACTGAGAATTAAGTGGCCTAAAATAAGGCTTGCAGTTCTTTCCGACCCAGAATTCCCTTCTCTGCTGCCTTGCCTATTCTCCCGAGGGGCATTGCTTCTTGCCCTGACCAAACAACTGATAGTGTAGCACTGCTGTAACCCTGCAGCCATACTGCTGTTGGTGACAGCTTCTAGGCTTAAAAAAATCAGTATATGTTCAGTATCAGGTACATATGCTTCTCTCTGCAAATACACAACCTTCTGTCCTTTAATTACTTCTCCAGGGTCGTAGGAGATGCCACAATCAAGATTAAAACTAATGACTATAAGGCTGCTCCTTCAGTTACATAAGGGTTTTTTTCAGACTATGTAATTAAACAGAAAGGCACAGTATTTTTATTCAGTAACTTGTAATCATTGCAACCTCTGTTTCAAGATGTAATCGAAAATGGCAGCCTCAGGCTAGCTCAGTCCTTTTTTCCCCCCATTTTGTCTGAACAAAATGACAAATTGCCCACTTGTAACTAATTCTCTAGAAGCTGCTTTAGTATAGCAGCTGCTAGGTTTTGGAATGGATAGGCTTGAGTGTGTCAAGAATCAAATTCATAAAGGCCGTAATTTGTACAGCGTACTTTAATTTTATATAAAGCGGGATATCTTTAATGCTCTTTCTTATAGTACAGGAGTAAGCCATGTGCACTGTTGGGGGGGGGCAGGAGTGGAATCTTTGATGCAACACACAGACCATAATGTTTCTGAGATCAGTTGCTGTTTTCCCTGTGCTGTGGTTAAGAGGGACCACCATATATAGTTCAGCAAACAACAACCCTTTGCCTTCCTTGGTGTGCATGTGTAGTGCATATACTTTTTCATGCAGAAACCTTAATGAAAAGCAAAAGAAGGAGACTTAGAGTGCAGTCCTAACCAACTTTCCAGCACCGACATAGCTGTGCCAGTGGGGCATGTTCTGCATCCTGCAGTGGAGTAATAGTCACAGAGGCCTCCTCAAGGGCATGTTTCATTACGTCAGAGCTGCATTGCCATTACCCTGGTGCTGGAAAGTTGGTTAGGATTGCACCCTTAAGTTAGTTCCATTCCAGCTAGGTGTTGCTTAACTCTTTTTCTCAGCACAACCCAGATTCACTTTTAAATAAAAAAAAATGTTCAAGAATTGCTTCTAAAACATGGGTTTCAGGCATCCATATGCTTCTATCTACCATTTCCAAGAGATGGAGTGGGCCTAGGTACTGTAAACCAAGGGAGCCCAATGGTGAATGTATATCTGGTTCTCTCATTCTCACTTCTGGCAATTGGTTCTCTATTCAGAAGGAAGAATGACAGTGGTATATATCACCTCAGTCATTATTGCCATGTTTTAACAAGGCAGCACTCTGTATATGTAGCTCTATTCCCACTACTAGTCCCAGATGGGCATTTGGGATAGTGCAGGGTGGGGTGGGGTGAGAACAAAGCAGGAGGCTGCCATCCATTATCCTCACTATTCTTATTCAGTGGTTATTTTCAAGGTCAGTGCTTGCTCTGCAAACATTCAGGCATCAGGCGTCATCAGATGTTGTCAGTTTTCTACACACTACATTACTTCATGCTTAGTGAACATCAAAATATGTACATCCCCTAAGAAGTAATAATTGGATTATTAATCGAGTCTGATTCTCAGGTAATCAGGAATATTGGATTATTCCAGCTGCCTAAAAATAGCTCATCAAATGCATAGTAAATGAAAGGAGTGGTTGTCGCCACAAGGCAGGTCTCCACACGCCTGTCGCATAGTTCTTCTGATTGTACCGTAATCCAAGTAAGAGTCTTTTGCTTTTGCCAATAAAAATAGTAAAGCAGTTTAATTTATTTTTTTAGATGCAGAAGATGGGATTGCAGTTGAGCAACATCAAAAGCTTTTCAGCTCTTTCAGAGCTTGTTAATGCTGCCAAGGATCAGATATCAGCAGAACAAACATAACGGGATTTCCAACCGTCTGGTGAGAGCAGGTCTGGCTTCCAAAAAAAGGGGGGATTAATTTTCACTATTCTCTCACCAAATACTATGTAGCAATGAAGTGCTTCCTACTGCAGCTTCAGCAACGTTGCAAAGACTTGTTTCACCAAAAAGGAGACCCTCACAGGACAGCATTGACTCTAGTTTTCCATTGTATGGAAGACAGTTTATATTTCTAAACCTTCTACCACAGAGCGATGGAAGTCTTTTTATTTTTATTGTAAATCTTATCATGCAGGGAAACTGATTTAATATGATTTCAATAAACAAGAAAAGCATTGTCTTCCTTTGTAAACTTTTGTCCCTGGGGAAAACGAGATGTAGTAAGGACGGGAGTTCATTTGACTCTTTTGTTGTTGCTAATGTCTGCAGACCATGCAAAAATGTACTGATATCTAGACGTATGTTTGACATAGAAATTGGAGCTGTATTAAGAGAGTAAATCAAAGGAGTGCTTTTCTTGAATTTTAAAACAAAAAAAAAGCATCCTCCTTGAACCTTTCTCTAAAAGATGTCACACATCTCAAAGTTATTCCTGATGTTTTTCTACATCAGGAAAGTTTATCCTAGACAGTGAAGAAAATGACACTTCACTTGAGTGCTTATGCTGTTTTTGTCTGGAAGGTTCTTCAAGCATCTAGCGGTCACTCTCAGGTGAAACTTAGGGCCACTTGGGGTTTTGATTTTTCATTCACACCTCTAGGCTCTGTCTCATTATACTAGAAGCAGGAAGTATGAACTCCTAGGAAGGTCCCATGTTCCTGTTTGCCTATGTTGGCATGACCTGTTTTGCACTAAGATTTTTGTTCCAGTTATATAAAGCTTGTTTTTGCACTGTTGTCGTTCTCATTTCCAAACTGAGTGTTGAGACGGTTACTGCTGCTTTCTGGTTTGGGAAGATAGGGTATGCATGCTTGGCCTTGCTTTTTATCCAGGGAGAGGTGTGATCCTAGTGAGTAACAGAGAATGAAAATTCACTGTATCTTCCTCACACTGAGGTAAGCAGTTCACCTCTTTCACATGTGGGTTGAGTTTGGATGGTGAACTGTGTTGGGTGTATGTGACTGCACAGATACGTTGCAGTGAATCACCACACAACCTGTGCACTTCCATATCCTTTCCCCATTTCCATGGCTACTTGAAAACCATTGTCTGAATCTATACTGCGTGGTGGTTTGCTTGCTAGGCTTGCAGGTTTCAAGATGCCTGTATGAAAGCAACATCAGAAGCACCTTTCTCCAACAGCTCCAGTCAGGGTCAGCATGGCACATCTGGGTAGCTCCTCCCTCTCCAGTAGGCAGGTCAGATGAGACATCTTTGGAGATGGGAGGGGCTCCTGGATCCGCCCCAGTCTGGCCTTGCCTTCCAGCAAAGCAGGTCGCAAGCTTCGTTGCTCTCTCTTAAAAAAAAAAAATACGATCGCAGCAGCGAACTGAGACATCGCACAGAAGACTTTTAAAGCCCTTTTCAGGGCTCCTCTGGGGTCCCCTGCCTCGCGTGGGCCAAGGGACACCCCAATCTCCGCTCAGGCCTGTCCCAGCACAGCGCAGAGGCTTGAAATCACTGGCGGCGGCCATTTTGTTTCTGGATTTTTGGCACACCAGGCCGAAACAGCATCCAGGGCCATCGCGGAACCAGCGGAGACCATCTGCCTGATCCTCCCCGTTTCTGGCAGGGTGAAGGCAGCGCCAGTCGCCACTGCAGCGACTGAGGCACCGACCCTCGCCCTCACTCACGGGCGCGAGGACGGTAGCTGGCGTGGGCATCATATTCCATCTGCACTGAGATCCAGGCCGAAGCAGCATGTCTTCCCCCGAGGAGGCCCAGGAGGCCCAACAGACTGGTGATGTATTGATGCCCATGCCCTGGGGGGAGCTGGAGGCACGGATTCAACAGATGGTCACAGCGTGCCTGGATTCAGCCCTTGGGGGTTTCCAATTGGCCCCTCGTCAGCCCCCCCAGCAACCTTTGGACCCCCCCACGGGCCCTAGTCCCCTGGTGGAGGGCGGTGTGGAAGCAGGAGCAGTTCAAGGGGCAGAGCAGGAAGCGTCCCAGGACAGAGCTTCCCAGATTGCTGACTTCATTTCTAACGAGAGGAAGAGGCCCAGATCCTGTAGCCAAGACAGCCTGGATCTGATTCCCTCTGCGCAAAGGCCCCGGCTGTTGGAGTCCAGCGAGACTGCTGTGGATTCCGAGGAGGGAGAAATATCTGAGGAGGATTCAATCTCAGAGACCTCCAGCCCTAGACTGTTTAAGAGCGAAACGTTCCCTCGTATGCTTCCTAAGGTGCTCAGAGTCCTCCGTTTGCAGGATGACCAGGAGCCCTCCACATCTGCGGCTTCGGCCTCGGCGAGGGGCAACCCCACCGCTTTCCCAGCCCAGCAGGAAGCCCCCAGAGGGTTCCCCCTGCAGGAGCATTTCAGGTCCCTAATAGACAGGGAGTGGGAGAACCCAGCCAGAGGGAGGGACAACTCTAAGCCTTCATTAAAGCTTTATTCTTTGTCCCCCTCTGAGATGCAGCGCTTCAGGACTCCTGTGGTGGACGCCCCTGTAGCAGCTATTGGGTCGTCTTCGGTCTTACCAGTCGACTCTGATGGGCTCCCCAGAGACCCGGTGGACAGACGCATAGAACAAGCTGTGCGGCGTGCCTTTGATGCGGCGGCAGGATCCTTGAGAGCTTCAGTGGCAGGATCCATGTTCTCCAGAGCTGTGTTCCTCTGGATCCGTGAGCTGCTTGCTGACTTCGATGTTCCAGCCGAGGTCCGAAAAGACCTAAAGAAAATTGAAGCAGCTTCTGCCTTCGCCGCCGATGCTACTGCTGATGCTGTTCAGCTATCTGCATGCTCTATGGCCGCCTCCGTGACGGTTCGCAGAAACACCTGGCTTCGTCACTGGGATGTAGATGCAGCCTCTCAGTCCCGGGTCATCGGCCTCCCCTTCAAAGGAGGGAAGCTCTTCGGTGAGGCGCTGCAGCCTCTCCTTGTGGAATCCAAGGGCAAGAAAGGAGTACTTCCTTCCCGGGAGAGGTCCTCCAGACAACAGCCCAGATCGTCACCGCAGTTTTTTCGTGGTCGCCGATCCACTTTCGGAGGAGCCCAACCCTCAGGTGGCCCCAGCTCCTCGAGTACTTACCCTAAGGGTTCCAGAAGACCCTGGCAGAGGAAGTCTTCCTTTCGTCCCCGTGGTCAGTCGGCCCAACAGCCCACCAACAGGGGGCCCAAAGACACTTCAGCATGACGCCACCGGACATCCCAGAGTCGGCGGCAGACTCCAGCTGTTTGCCGATCAGTGGGACCAGACCTCATCAGATCGATGGGTCAGGGACATTGTGCGTTTCGGATACTCCCTGGAGCTCAGGCGTATTCCTCGAGACCGTTTTGTACACGTCAACAGACCGGCGTGTCCACTAAAACACGCGCAGATTGTCAAGGCCCTACACCGCCTGCAGGACGTTGGAGCCATCGAGAGCGTCCCAACTTCTCAACAGGGAACGGGAGTCTACTCCCACATCTTCGCAGTCCCCAAAAAGTCAGGGGACACGCGCATCATTCTGAATCTGAAGTGGCTCAACCGCTTCATGATTCAGCACAAATTCAAAATGGAGACTCTGCGCTCCATCCTGATGGCCCTCAAGGGGGCAGACTATCTATGTTCTCTGGACTTGCAGGATGCTTACCTTCATGTGCTCATAAATCAGGCACATCGCAGGTTCCTTCGCTTTTGCTACAACGGGCAGCACTGGCAATACAAATCGCTCCCGTTTGGCCTGTCCTCAAGCCCCAGGGTGTTTACAAAGGTACTGATAGTACTAGTTGCTCACCTGCGGTTGCAGGGTATCGCCCTGTACCCGTATTTAGACGACGTGTTACTCAGGAGCACCAGCCCCCAACAGGGGGCGCTTCACCTCGAGCAGACAGTGGCATGCTTCCAGAATCACGGGTTTGTAATAAACACCGACAAGAGCCATCTAAGACCTACCCAGGTCCTCTCTCACCTGGGGGTGACAATAGACACTCGCAGGTTCACTGTCACTCTCTCCTCGGAGAGACAAGGAAAGATTCAGGAGGTAGCAGCGCAAGTGCTCCTGGCAAAGTCAGCCGATGTCCTCCTGTTAGCACGCCTCCTGGGAATGATGACATCGTGCCAGGACGTCATCCCGTGGTCCAGATCGAGGGCCAGGGACCTGCAACTCCTGCTCCTTCCGTATCAGGACCTGATTGCGTCAAACCGTCACAAGACAATCCGGCTAGATCGCCTGTCCCTGGAGGACCTCCAATGGTGGCTGGCCCCCTCCAGACTGTCACAGGGCAGCCCAATACAGGTACTGGCCAGGACCCCCATCTTCACCGATGCCAGCCTCTTCAGATGGGGTGCTCATTCCAAGGGCAGAATAGCTCAGGGCCAGTGGACTCAGACCGAGTCAACTCGCAGCATCAACTTCCTGGAGCTGCGAGCAATCTTCCTAGCTCTTCGGACATTTGCGTCCAACAGCAGAGCCCTCAACATTGTTGTTTACACCGACAACATGACTGCTCGGGCCTTCATCAACCGGCAGGGGGGTACGAAATCCCCCCTTCTTCAGAGGGAAGCCAGAGCCCTGTTCAGGTGGGCAGAAAACAACATAGCCTCAGTAAGGGCCGAGCATGTCCCAGGCGTGGACAACACAGAGGCAGACTGGCTAAGCCGCCAACAAGTGGACCAGACAGAGTGGAAACTCCACCCCTCGGTCTTCCAGATGATCGTCCAAGCCTTCGGTCTTCCGAAGATGGACTTGTTTGCATCACACCTGAACAATCAAGTTCCAAGATTTTACACAAGGGGGCGTTCTCCAGGCGCCCTAGGCATAGACGCTCTGCAGCAAACTTGGCCCCAGGGCCTCCTTTACGCCTTCCCTCCAACTCAGCTTCTTCAGAGAGTTCTAAACAAGCTCAGATGGGAACAGGCAGAGATCGTCCTCATCGCTCCCCATTGGCCGCGCCGTCCATGGTTTCCGGACCTCAGGGAGATGTCATCGCAGCCCCCGCTCCGCCTGCCGGACCGACCGGACCTGCTGTCACAGGGACCGATTCAGCACCCAAGCCCAGCGTTTCTTCGCTTGACTGCTTGGCGATTGAGCGGCAGGCCTTGTCAACTTTAGGTTATTCAGAGGCGGTTCTGTCTACCATGCTGGCAGACAGGAGGGAGTCCACAAATCGAATTTACAATTCGACTTGGAGGATCTTCTCCTCTTGGTGTTCAGGTAAGGGAATTGACCCCCAGAAACCCAGAGTCAGAGAGCTCCTAGAGTTCCTGCAGTCAGGTTTACAGAAGGGCCTGAGTACAGCCACCCTTCGGCGTCAGGTTTCGGCCATTGCCTCTATCCTGGGATACCCTAGGGGAAGACGGTTGTCCTCTCACCCCCATGTGCGGAAGTTTTTGAAGGGAGCGGCCCTGTTAAATCCCCCCACTGTGCACAGAACACCCTCCTGGGATTTACCTTTGGTGCTAAAGGCACTCACCGGGGCTCCCTTCGAACCCATGGCCACTAGTTCTCTTAGGGACCTGACTACTAAAACGGTTTTTCTAGTAGGAATCTCCTCTGCTAAGAGGGTTTCTGAGCTCGCCTCCCTTTCAGTGGCGAAGGAATTGTGTTCCTTTTCGGAAGACAGAGTGACTCTCAGGTTGGACCCATCTTTCCTTCCAAAAGTGAATTCTATTTTTCATAGATCTGCGGAGGTCGTGCTCCCATCTTTTTGCCCTAATCCTAAACATCCCAAAGAGGTGCTGTGGCACTCTCTGGACCCTTGCAGGGCCTTGAAGTTTTATATGGCCCGAACAGCCCCGTTTCGTAAGACCGAGGCTATGTTTGTACATTTTCGTTTGCCCAAACAGGGCACCAAGGCCTCATCCTCCACTATTTCCCGTTGGCTGAGGGAGGCTATTGCATCGGCATACAGGGCACGGGGTGCCACTCCTCCGGTGGGTATTCTGGCTCACTCCATTCGGGGAGCCGCTACTTCTGCGGCCTTTAAGGCCTCCCCATCTATGGAGGCGGTGTGTAGGGCGGCCACATGGAGCACCCCCACAACGTTCATCAAGTTCTACAAGATTGATACCTACGCGGCTCGAGACGCTGTCTTCGCTAGAGGCGTGCTCCAGAGCGTGGTCCAGGATACCTCAGGTTAGTTTCCCTCCCTGGCTGACCGATTATGTACTGCTTTGGTACATCCCAGATGTGCCATGCTGACCCTGACTGGAGCTGTTGGAGAACGGGAAGGTTGGTACTTACCGTGAACTCCCCTTCTCCACAGCTCCAGTCAGGGTCAGCATCCCGCCCTTTGGAGAAGCCTGAGGTATCCTTTGTTGATTTGTTCTCAGTGTTAGTGGGATTCCCCTGCCGTTTGGTGGTTTTGTTTGGGGGATACTGAGTGTGGTTATGCAGTTAGAGCAGGTTAGGGTTGGCCTGCTGCTTATTGCCACATCGTGGAACGTCGTGGAGACAGCGATTGGCGTACTGCACGTTGGTCTGTCTGGATGTTCCTGCCGGATGGAGTTGGGAGTTTGTCTTGAGGCTTTGGATTGACTGGGGGCGGATCCAGGAGCCCCTCCCATCTCCAAAGATGTCTCATCTGACCTGCCTACTGGAGAGGGAGGAGCTACCCAGATGTGCCATGCTGACCCTGACTGGAGCTGTGGAGAAGGGGAGTTCACGGTAAGTACCAACCTTCCCGTTCTTTTTAGGTTAAGAAGCTCCGACCACACTATTACCTTGAGTAATAAAATGGGGAAATGTCTTGCTTTCCATTTGAGTTCTCAAAATGTAGGCAGGAAGGTTTTCTAGATTGAAATTGATTGTGCCGACAAAGGTAGTGCTAGAATAAATGAAGAGACATTGTATGCCTTTACAATGCTGACAAGAGAGCCACCAGATTTATCAGTGTGACACAGAGTGTAACCATGAAAACAGAAGAGTTGAATATATTTATCTAGGCTTCCTGCTCTGGAAGAATTAACAAGGCATCCTTTGCCTAATTATTTGAATACTTAATAGGATTTCAAAGCACAGAATTGAGAATATTTTGACAAGGCTTGCATGCTAAAGTAAAGAAGGGAGACTTGTAAGGTACTGAACTCGGAGCCCAATTGGATAACAAAGGTTAGTAATAGCAAAGGTTCATTTGACAATGGGGAATTGCTACTGACATTTATGTCTTGCGTCTTCCTTCACCACAAGGCTAGAAACATTTGCCCAACAAAGACAGATTTCCCAGAATTCAAAGTATGGGCAGAGATTTCACATTCTGCTGTCAAGTGTTCCAGTGCATATAAACCTATAACTCAGGGATTGATTATAGCTCCGCATGGACAGTAGCCACATCATTGGTGGAAGGATTTGTGTATTTATTGCCTCACATTTATGGATGTTTTTTTTACACACCATTCAAGGTGGTTTACATAAGCCGGCAAGTTATAATGGAGTTTTTACAGTACTGTTCTGTGAGAGAAAGTCGCAGAACCCCCAATTCATCAGAGGTTTTCCTCCATAGTGTGGTTATCTCTTCAGGCAGTGTGCCATCAAGCTTCCACAGGCAACTGTAAATTAAGCCCAGGCAGGCTTATTCATTATTCTTATTCATTGTAAGATTCATTCATAAATTCATTCTAATTTATTCTTATTCATTCTAGCCAGCTGGCCCCAACTCTCTCAGCACAGTGGCTCATCAGCGGCTCCCTCCTCTCACAACAGGTTATTACAATTTTATCAGCTGGGCTTCACATCTCCCCTAAGGCACAACCAAGTTGTTTCTGCTTAAGCTATTTAAGCAGTGCAACAGTTCACTGGACCACATCTCTTGCTTGTGCACCTTTGGAATGGGAGATCACTGGCACCAATTGGAGGCAATTGGCATTACATGTACAGACTTAATAACGGATCTGAAATGGTTTCTTTGGGTTAGAGCAAGATGCACATCCAAAGTCATGCATGCCTTTTTGATTTGGTCTTTTATTGTTTGGTTTTCTTGCTGCTTTTTATTTACATAACGCATGGACATCTGACACAAAGTAGGTTCCACAAACCTGAGGCCTACCCACTTATTAGACTTATTAGGCTGTAAAAACCCTACTGGACACATAGCCTTAAATAGGAAAATCATCTCTGAACAGTTTGTTTTGAAGAGATTCTAGTCCACCTACTTCTGTCCACAGTGCCTCTTGAGGTTGTGGCATGCTTTCTAGCTGATTTGTTATTTGAAGGGCTTGGGATGTCTGCCTCTTACTATTTAGTCCTTTTTCCTCTGATGCCTGACTATAGGATTGCATTTAGGGACAAATTAACAGCTTCAAAAGAAGTCCCAGAGACCCCAGGTAGTTCAAGTTACATCTGAAGGGGGGCAGGATATCCAAAGCATTTCAGCCCTGATACATGTGCTAAGGCTTTCATGGCTGGAATCTATGCTGGGACAGTAGAAGGCTTTCCGGGCTAGTGCGGTGGTCTAAATTTGGACCATACAAAATAAACCCTAAAAAGGGACATGGTGGCGCAGCGAGTTAATCCGCTGTTGCTGGGCTTTCGACCGCAAGGTTGGGAGTTCAAGACTGCGTGACGGAGTGAGCTCCTGTTGCTTGTCCCAGCTCCTGCCAACCTAGCAGTTTGAAAGCACCTAAATGCAAGTAGATAAATAGGGACCACTTTGGTGGGAAGGTAATGGCGTTCCGTGCGCTACAGTGTATAGTCATGCCGGCCACATGACCACGGAAGCTTGTCCTCGGACAAAAACGCCAGCTCTACAGGCTTTGAAACTGAGATGAGCACCGCCCCCTATAGTCGGTCACAACTAGACCATTCGGTCGTGGGGAAACCTTTACCTTTAAATAAACCCTAAAAACTAAAACCTTCTGCTGAAAACTAAAAACAAAACAAAACAACTTTCCTCCTTTAGTTTTTAGCTTCAGGTTTTAGCTTTTAGGATTTATTTAGTGTGGCACAAATTTAGACTACGGCACTCAACCTGGAACACCTATTTTTCAGCCCTACCTTCTGTGATAGGAGAACAAGGACAGGTAAATATTTTCAAATGCCTATTTTCTGGGGGAAGGGAGTGTAATTATATTCACTATTGTTAAAGTAACTATTTTGTTACTATTCGGTTTTCATTGCATATAATAATGTTTCAAGTACCTTCACCAACTTTCTAATTCAGTGGATACTGCAAAATAATCAGATCCTCCCATCCCTGAACTTCAATGGCATTTCAGACAAGAAGAGTCAATGCAAATTAGTCTTACAGGATGATATACACCAACATGGTTATTGTGCGAATCCAAAGTATTGTGAAAATTTTAATAAAAAAGGAATAGGCAGAGTTATTAAATGTTGAGATTGAATAGCACCTGCAATAGGGTCTATCTTGATAAGTGAACAGGAAATTATGAAAAGAAGAATTATCTGAGAAAAAGAAACTCATCACTCTTACGTTTTTGTTTCCATAAAAATAGAAAACACCCTAAAACTAGGCTTTCTCTACAGATTTGCTCATAGAAGAACTACATAGAAGAAAGGGCTTGCTCAATCTGGCCAAAAGCCCATCTGGTGCAACCTCTCATTTCTACATTGGACAACCCATTGTACAAATAGATGGTAATGCCACATCTTGTTGTGGATTTGTTTTGTTTATAGCAGAGTTGGGGGCTTGTGGACC
>JAJKFI010000018.1:9613804-9653305 GCA_029204185.1 Lerista edwardsae | reverse complement strand
CACACACACACACACACAGACAGAGACAGAGACAGAGACAGAGAGATGGCCCACATCTTGTATAAACTCTACTTCACTGTCAGCAAACTGGGGAAAAAACCCAGATGTATAAATACTGTGTGTGGATGATTCTGCCAGTCATTCTTCTTACTAAATAAATGCCTGGGAGGGAGCCGGAGATCGAGAATGAAACAGCTGCCCCAACCTGTGTCCTGTCATTACTGTCAAGAGACAGTAAACATTTTCCAGATGTCAGGGCAATTTTCCAAAGATTTTTTCAAGGCAATTTTGAGTATACCATGTGGAAGAAATGAATGCAGGTTTCACTCTTTTGTGATCGTGTAAAAACTCAACTCATGAATTATTTCAATATTATCAATATGTTATACATGATATAATGTGTCTATTTAAATCTTTAGTTTGAGTAGAGTACTAAAATTTCAAATCAACCTCTTAATGCCAAAAAGTTCTTGTAACATTTTTAAGAGAGGATGCTTTAATAAACGGAGCCCCAAGATGCAAGAATGTGTTTGTGTTTTCCTCACAAACACAATTCCCCTCCCCATGGAATGCAGTAAACCAGGTTATATTGCAAGGAAAAAGGGGGCTAGGGGTTGTTTCAAATAATGGGAGTGGTCCTTAGCCTTTTAATGCATATATATGTTTACTTACAGGACATCCTGCTGACGTTCTGTATTTTAACTGGAGTAAAACACGAAGGTCACTATATTTGGAAGTTAGTTAGCCAAAGCTTTATTTCTCATGCATATTAATAAGCTAATTCATATTTTGCATGGACTATAAGTATCCTTGTGGGTCTTGATTTGGTGGGCATCCCTTTCCTTCATCTCTAACAATCAGAGGTGCTGGAAATGTGCACCCAAGCAGCTGTTTGAATGTAGTACTGAAGAAGTTTTGATCCAGAAATTCCCTATGTCTGGAGTGTTTGACTATCATTTGAGAACTTGGAGAGAAAGAAGTCTCATTAAATTTCCTTCAACAACACTATGTGATTGTGACTCTACACTCCAACTTTGGAACGTAACCAGTGGTGGTTGCTACCTGCACCAACAACCGGAATGCAGGATGTAGCCACCGGAATGCAGGACGGTTGATTGGCAGTTCCCCACCCCCGTGCGGAGCCCAGCCACGCCTCCCTGTGCTGGAATACCTCCATTTCAGAGCGAACCGAGCGCAGGGGAGGGCGGGCAGGCAAAACAGCATGCGGCATCTGCCACGCAATGGCACCTCGTCTCTGCCAGCCCCATTCGCATATTGCAGGGGTGCACGGCAGCGATGACGGCAGTGGGCGGAGCCAGCCCTTACCCGGAACAACCGGGACAGCGTACCGGAGTGTCCTGGCCACATGACATCACTGAACGTAACTCTTGTGTCTGATGCGGGCCGACTATATGTGCATGTGCAGAAATTTAGTGAACTATGGCACCTCTATTCCCTATATTTTGGATAGCTTTACAGTTTCTATTTTTCAAAAAAATTACTAGTTCTACATTGCTGAGCATTCCCCCATACAATGGACATCAGCCTCATTGATATGACAAAAGAAGCACCTTTTTGAATCCAATTTATATATAATGTGTTCAGTTTTGTACAATATATTACCCAAACGAAGACGTGAGGCATCATGTTTAATTAGTACCTGCAGAACTGGCCTTTGCTCTCAGTGGAGAGTTACAAACAGCTCCATCACAATTTCAAGTATGGAAGTAAGTGCACATTGTGAAGCTGAGTTCTCAAGCAAAACTGAGACCTTAGCAAAGGTCTCAAGTGAATTTTAAAACATAAAGTTGGGCGTTCCATTGTCGCAAATACAATGAAGGCTAATACGATTGAAGCGACCTATCTTTTATGGCAGACCTTCCAAGGCCCCTCTTGAAAATAACAGTGCTGGAAGAAGAGAATCCTTGCCTTTTTCTGTACTAAAAACCAAGAGATTACTAACCTAATTAGGATAGCCCAATCATAACCTGCGCAGGAGCAGGCTGGCCAGCTGGCCTGTGCTGAATCCTACGCAGGTTAGGCAGCAGTGGGAGCTCACTGCATGGCGCTTGTTCCCATTATTCCAGGGTAAGCCCCAGGCAGCTCTATGGGGCTGCTCAGATCCTGCACCAGCTAAACCACTAGTGCAAATCCAAGCCCCCAGATTGGGTCCACACAGCCGGGGCTGTCCCAATGGCCAGATCTGCGCTCCAACCCCTCCCTGGGCTGGCCCACCTGTAGCCCCCCCCTCTCTCTCCTGCCCATTCCACCACCAGCCACCTTCCCCCCACCTTCCTCAAGCCCTTGTGCTGGCCAAATGTAACCAGCACAGGAGCCACTTACCTGGGCAGTTCCGTGGCTTAGCTGGGTCAGTGCAAGTCCCCACACTGGCCCAGCACTTCTTGTTGGGCCTTATGGCATGTCTGCGACAGCCTTGGGCCAACGCAAGAATAGAATAGAATAGAATTTTATTGGCCATACATGGAATTTCACCATACATGGAATTTTACTTCGGCCCAAAAGCTCTCACATATACCTTAAACTAATAAATAATACCATCACATTAGCAAGCCCCCACTAACTCTAAACTTATCCAAATCAAAACCAAAACCAAGTGAGATTCATCAGCCCTGCACCCCATGTGGATTACGCTCTTAATGCCACAATTCTCTACATGTGGAGACTATCCCACACCAGACTGGAGGATTGGAAGCCAGTGCAGTTACGCAATTAACGTCTGGTGCATTCAGCGGATGAAAGACTGGGTTCGACCTGCTGACCTCTGGGACTGCCATTAGAGGCGCCACGTGAGGATTTCCCCCTCCACTCCTTACCTTTGAACTTAGTGTAAGTCGCAAACAGCAACGTGGTTTCTGGATCGATGTCTGTCAGCAAACTTTTTGATCCATGGGTGCTTTTGTCTCCAACAAATGCATTGATTTGTTCCACTGCCTTTGCGGGGTTTGTAAAATCAACAGCTCGGACATAGAAATTAATGTCAGGAGAGGCCAAATCATAGACAAAGGACTCGTATAAATGAATATCAGGGGCCGAGAAAAGGTAGAAATGCTTAGAGAAGCCCAGGCCATCAGCTTCCTTCGGGTGGAGTGGACCACTGATGATCCTCAGGGTAGAGAGAACTTTGCGCCCATCAATTTTGGAGGTGCAATTCGGATCGCTGGATGGAGTCTGAAATCCCAACAAAGACTGCAAGTCTCTCGCTGTTTGTCCAGAGGCCCCTAAGTAGAAGGACAACAGGGACTCATAGATATTTGGGGGGGAGAGAAAAATATTTTCTCCCTGGTATATGTCTCTCAGCTCTTTATAGAAGCGTGCACCAAGAACATAAACATTGCCTTTCAAGATGTTCGCCCCAGAAGGTTTCAGCCCAAGCTCTTCAGTCTCGTTTCTAAAGTCCACTTTGTAGGGTGTAGTAATGTGACTCCCTATTGAAATGGGGATGAAAGTCTTCTCCAGCTGTCCCCGAGCCTCCACCTCTATGCAGCCTCTTGTGCCCTCAATGGTAACCAGGTAGAAGGGGTGGACATACACCCGATCACAGTCAGCAGTCATGATGCAGACAAGGACACAGAACAAATTCACTATGGGATTCATGTTTAGCTGGAACGTCAGCAATGTCTATTGAAGGGAAAAAAAGAAGAAGAAATTTATTACATGCTTGTTAGAGTTTTATCCCATTTATCCAAGGAGCTCAGGTTCTCGTCTCTCTCGTTTTTAATCTCACAAAGACCTTGTGTGATCGCTTTGGCTGAGAGCAGTTGACTGACCCAAGCAGAGCCGTCGCTGGAAGCAGCAGTGCCTAGGGGAGCAACATCATGATGTTGTGACATCACTTCCGGGTTCCACCTCCAAGGAGGAAATGGTGGTGGCGGCGGCTCTGCAATCTGGCTGCTCCCCATTCCTATCTACTTCCTTCAGTGGTGTAACAGCCGGTGCTAGGCCTAGCTACTGCCTTCCATTTTATGCTTAGATCTAGCCACTGTTTCATATCTTGTGTGCCTGTCAGCATTCTTCTGTGTCTCTGTGTGTGAGCTGCCTGTGTGCCCACTAAGCAGTTCCCACAAAAAGCAAGAGAGACTCAAAACAGTTAAGTTTAGCCACCGTCCTTGGTCAATGTTATGAGAATGGGGCGATAAAATGTTGTCCACTTCAAAGCCCCAATTTACGTTTATGTTTTATATGTACCAATTAAGCTAGGTACCCTTCTCTTTACCGAGGAGGACATCTTCTGTCAACCTCCTTGGTGTCATCAGTCCATTCTGTTTTCTTTGGCACATGACGGATAACATGTCCCTTATCCGTCACAGGTACATGACAAGAGGTCATCTAATGAAGGGAACATCTCCCACTTGAAAGGTCCCTTAATGATATGACCAGTGGTGGGATTCAAATAAATTAACAACCGGTTCTATGTCCTCCTTTCTTTGTACTGCTTCTTACTACAGCACTACTTTTTGTATATCAGTAAATTAGCAACCGGTTCTGCAGAACTGGTGAGAACTGGCTGAATTTCACCACTGGATATGACCCACGTAGTACTTTGCCATATCTTATTGTGCTGTCAAATAGTTTGTTTTTGCCAATTAGCACTGATTTCCTGATAAGCAGATATCTAGCCTATATAAGCTTGCTGTAACTTAAGTTAGGGAGCGACCTGACTTCGGACGCCAGCACCCCACAGTGTCACTCCAAGCCACCTGATAACACTTCGTAAGTTTTGCATTGCTTGGTGATATGAGTTTTGTTTTAGACTTAGGAGAAATAAAATGCCTTTGCATCCTGACTCTGGACTGAGCATAGTCCTTCCTTTAATATCCCAAAACAACCTCTGGCCTGTGGCTTGAGCTGCCCAGGCGGAACAAATGGTGACTCCTTCAAGTGGCAGCCGGGGCATTTGCCCTACATGCCTAGATATACCTCTGGACCCCATTAAACTTCACAGATGAAGAGAGACTTGAATCTGATTCTCCCCCGTGGTTCCTATGGTTGGCCCACACACAAGGCAGCCTAAGGTGGTCACTGCCCTCACTGCTCCAGACAAAATCTATGAGGCTGTAATCCTCTACACTCTTACCTGGGAGTAAGCTCCATTGATGTTAATGGGACTTACTTCTGAGTAGACATGCATAGGATTGGGCTGCAAATTAGGTCTGTTAGGGAAAAATAATCCAGAATCCACAGGGAACTGCCTCAATAACACCAGCTCAAAGCTCACAAAGGAATGAGCAAGGTTTTGAGTTTATCAACATGTGTTGTGCAACCTGCGCATTCTTTTTAACCAAACATGACCTAACCTAATTAAGGCTGCAGGCCTGAGCCCTGTTAATCAGGAGCAAGCCCCATTCAACAGACTAGCAGGACTCTCATCCAAGGAAACCTGCATAGGATTATGCTGCAAGTCTGTGTACCACTATCCCCATTTCACTTTAAGCCCATTGCAGATGGAAGGCTAAGCTGTTCGTATTGTGCACAGCAAAGTCCTCTTCTCTTCATCCCACCCTAGTCACTCCTGGTTGTTGTTGTTGTCGTTGTTGTTGTTGTTGTTGTTGTTGTCGTCGTCGTCGTCGTCGTCTAATCAACCAGCTTCAGTCTGGATTAACTCAAAAACTAGCTCTGTGATTTTTTTTGTTGTTGGTCTTTATAAAGGAGTTATGCTATCATACCATTTTTAATCACTCACTTTACATTTATTTGCTGTTTCAGTGCGCAGTTTCAGTTAATCCTCCCTGACTCTTAGAGTGGTCCAAACGCACTTTAGGGTGTAACTTGTGCCAGCCTAACTCCAGGTTAGGATTGTGCTCTTAAGAGTTATTGAGATCAGAATGAGGAGTTAATGGAGGAGGCTATCCTTGGCTTTTGTGAAACGTTAATGGTTCTCTGTGGTGGCAACAACCAATGCTGAACATGAAAACATCACACAGGCTAACCTGTTTTTCACCTGCCTCATGCAAATAGTTATTCTGTTCAATTTTGGACATAAAGTAATGAACATGCCTAAGACTTTATGGTGTTTTCCATGGAGGAGGACTTCGGTAAAACAAAGGCCAAAGATCAAACTGGAACAATGAACTATCTGAACAAAAGAAGGTAGCAAATCACTAGAATGAGAAATTAGTGATCAAAAATTATGCGTAAGTTCTGGCATGCGTATCATTTCCTATCAACCATTAAAAGGGAAAAAATGAACACCCACCCACCTTTCCTTCACGTGCTCTCTCCGAAAAGGGATTCCGTACAGTTTCCTGTGTTCAGGATCTGATCCCAAGTGACAATCTGGGTTCATGTTATATTCTCCTGCTTGCCTAACCTAAGTTACACATTAGCTGACCCCTCTGCTCTGGCTTCTGGCCACAGTCTTCTGGGATATGTGTTTTTCCACTTGAATTTGTGGCTTTTTCCTTTCCCAGTGAGAAGAGCAAACACTGACCTGGCTGAACATTTCATCAGTGCTGCCTTTGTTATCTCTGCAGGGTCCTTGTTCCTTGTGTGTTCTTGCTCATCTGAAACGGAAGCAGATGAGGCTGTAATCCTGCAGTATAAGCAAAGGGTGGTGTGTTCTAACTGAAAGTTGTGTAAAGTGCCTCTAGTACACAATTTGGATACTGTAACCAGAATACACAGATGATGAGATCTGGGGTGGAAGAGAGGACAGGTAGGGAAGCTCAGGTCTTAAGAGTCCGTAGATTTGGAGACTTTGCATCTTCTAAGCTATTATAGGATTTTGCTTCCCACCGTGTCTTTCTGGTTCTTTTGAACGTGGTTCCTTTGAACGGGGCAAAGAGAAGGTGGAACTGGGCAGGGGAAGGCGGGCAACAGGCAGGCCTATGGGTGGACAGGCCCAGGGAGGGGGGCTAGAGACAGGACCTGGCACTTGGGCCAGATCCTAATCCCCATCCCTGGGCTGGGTAGTCCTGAATTGGCCACTTGGAGTTGCGTCAACAATTTCGCTGGCGCAGCTCCAAGTAGCCCCATCTGGTCCGCTGCACATTATCCAAGGTAAGGGGAATATTTGCTCCTTTCCCAAGGCTGCCCTACAGCCAGTCCCAACCCGGGGCTGGATACGGGGCAAGTGTGTTGGCCTGCCTATTCCAGCCTGGGGTTAGGATTGTGCTCCCACTGAGCCACAACCCCTCCCTCCCTGCTCCTTACCTGAATCTATGGAGAGGTGCTGGGCCAAATTAACCAATGATCAAATGCAGGAAGGGTTGTTGGTTATGATAGACCAGCAATCAGGCTCAGTTTATGGCAACTTGGTATGTTTGCAGCAGCAACGTTCGACTGAATGGATTTCCTCTTGGATGCTGCATAGCAGAGAAGTGGTGAGGCATTTCTTATCAGCAATTTCGATTCGGCAGACATCCATTCAGTCTCTGTAAACTACTAGAAACACAGACCATTCACACAAAGGTTATTTAAAAATCATACATGGGGGATATGATAAGGAAGACAACTATGATAGGTCAAACTATTAAAACCACCCTGCTGCAGTTTCAACCCATTATGTGGACCTCCTATGTTCCTATTTATGTTTACATCTTAGCCTCAATTGTGGCTTTAAATCTAAATCCCAAGTTATGCAATTCAGAGCACAATCCTAAACTGGAGTTAGGCCGGCATAAACTAAGCCAGTAAAGTTTGGCCAGCACAAGGGCTACCATAAAATGTTTTTGGACTACTCTCGGAGAGAGGGAGGATGGCTCACATCTGCGTGCTGGCCTCTCTGACTCCGAGAGTGGTCCAAACATACTTTGCGGTGTCCCTTGTGCTGGCCAAACTTTGCTGGTTTAGCTTATGCCGGCCTAACTCCGTTTAGGATTGTGCCCTAAGTTCACATGTACATGGACCCTCATTGAGCTTAATGAGATTTTATTTCTGAGTGTGCCTACATAGGCTATTTATTGGGCAGGAAGGTGCCCAGCCGTCTTAAATCTATGGTTACATGCTGCAAAGCAAGCTTCAGATCAGCTTCTCCAGGATATTATCTTTTTGGTTTGTTTGTTTTGCCCGCTGACTCCGCCACACTCCACCCCTCCGCACCAGTGGCGTTTCTACAGGGAGGGCAAAGCTCTAAGTTTTGCAAGAAGCCTGACCTTGCAGTGGAAATCACTCCTCTCCTGCACTGTTCTAGCCAATCCTCACAGGGAACAGCAACATCTTGGCGTTGCTTACTGGCTACAGCAGCAAGGGAGAGGAGGGATTTACATGACAGGGTAAGGCTTCCTGCAAAACTTAGAGCTTTGCCATCCCTGTAGAAACGCCTCTGCTCCGCACAGACATGCCAGCAGCTTCTTGGTCTCCCATCCAGGCAACCAACCCTGCTTGGCTTTTTCAGCTAAGGGTCTCGACCTGCAGATCACAACTCCTGAATATCCTATTTTTCTTAGGTGCTTTTCTTATAGTTTCATAACAAATTCAGGGAGGGTCTGTTTATTAATAGCTATTTGACACAGTAGCAAAATACAGCCGCCATATTCAAGGATAATGGCCGTTGTCTTCGTGCTTTACTTGTGAGCTTCCCACAGATATCTACTAACCACTGGCCTTTTGCTGAAACAAATGGACCTTTGCCCTGAACCAGCAGGGCAGTTCTTATATTGTTAAATAAACATAACCTTGAGAGTAGAAAGCTTGTAAAGCTATATTCCATGTGGAGAAAGGTTGCACAATGTTGAAATCTGCATTTCTGCACAGGTCTGAAATCTGGGACTCTGCACACTTCACATCATAATCTAATAATTTACTAACCACCACGTTTGTCAAGACAGTGGATCACATTGTTCCATTTTGGGCTTGCATTTGATTTCCGATTTCATAAGAGTGCAGATCCAGGCCAATCGGGATTTCTTAACAGCTCTGCACGACATTTACTCTTCTGATTACTAAAATCCACCTGTCTGACGATCAAAGGCATGTGTGCAACATGGTTAAACATAGCTGGTGTGCAGTGGGAAATGGGTCATGGAGCAGCAGGGCTGGCCTGAACATCTTCATGCCTGAAGCAGCATGCAAACCCTTAGGGTAGGCTCCAGGAGCAGCGGGACCCAATGCAGGGCATTCTCGTGGGGCCTCCGTTCTCTCTGCAGGGCCCTCCGCTCACCAAGAAAAGTGCTTATTGTGCCATGTATGGGACCTGGAAATAGTTGTTGGCAGTGGTGTCATCTAAATGATTTAAGAACAGGTACTCACTTTTGATTGGCACGTGTCAGGACCCGCCCACCGGAAGTGACATCATAAGCCAGAAGTGATGTTGTGGCAGGAATTGACATGAAAAAAGCCCTTTTTGAGGCCTCAGATGATTTTAAACTGACCCAACAGTTGCAACAGTATTCCACAGCACCCCCAGAACATGTTAAGGAGGCCTGGCATCATGTTAAAACCCCAGAGCAACTCATTTTTCAGTGGCAAGGAAAGGAAAGGCTCCGCTCACTGCCTGCCTGCCTGCCTGGCTCTGAGAACATGCAGGCAACTCAAACATGCAGGAAATTCAAACGTTGCAGAGGGCGGAGTCGACGAGTGGGCGGGCGAATGGGCAGGGCCAGCTGTAATCCTTGAAACCGGTACTCACGTACCCCTGCATACCCCCTGCATAACATCACTGGTTGTTGGTGGCATGATGGTGTCACTGCCAACTGCTACCTGGAGGCCCATTTTGGAGGTTCAGAGGCAGGTGGAAGGGGCCAAAGTAAAGCTGCTCTGCTCGTCCCACTGACTTACAGCCAATAGAGATCCTGGCTGCAGCAGCAAGCAATATGCTAACTGCGGGGAGCCCCAAAGCAGGGGAGGGCAATTGACAATAATTAGCCCGTATTATTGGCTTAAGGCTAGCCCTGCAAAGCCAATGACGTCTCAGCCTCTGCTCCTCCTCTGCTCCTCTGCTCCTCCTCATGTAGAACTAGTATTTTGAAAAGTCAGCCTTGCAGATAAGTCCACAGCACTGTTTTCTTCTTTCCTACACATACCTATTCAAGTGGTACGCTTTTGACAGATTGGAAAAAAGCTCTAGCTCTAGCTCTCTCTCTCTCTCTCACACACACACACACACACACACACACACACACACACACATACAGAGAGAGAGAGAGAGAGAGAGAGAGAGAGAGAGAGAGAGCAAAACCTTTTTTGATTCTTCTCTTGGAAGCATTTTTGTCTTCTTCAAACTATTAGGTGGAGAGAGGTGATGGAGAGACCACTTTCACAATGGAGAGAGGTGAAAAGCGGAGTGCTCCAGGCAGTGAGGTCATTCAGGGGGAACGGACCAGAATGGGCGTTCCGGATCCTAAAGGGCAATGTGGCTGCTTCCGGGTTTTTTGTTTTGTTTTTGTTTTTCAACATTTGAATTTGAACTCAAAAGTGAGTTCCTGTTCCTAAATCATTTGAATGACACCACTGGCTCCAGGTATCTGTCTTGGGGCCGGTTAGGTGCTTTTCAACTTGTTCATAAATGACCTGGAGACAGGGATAAGCAGCGAGGTGGCCAAGTTTGCGGATGACACAAAAGTTTTCCAGGTGGTGAAAACCAGAAGGGATTGTGAAGAGCTCCAGAAGGATCTCTCCAAGTTGGGGGAATAGGCAGCAAAATGGCAGACGCTTTTCAACGTAGACAAGTGTAAAGTGATGCACATTGGGGCAAAAAACCAAAACTTCACCTATAGGCTTAAGGGTTCTGAGCTGTCTATGACAGCTCAGGAGAGAGATCTTGGGGTGCTGGTGGACAATTCAATGAAGGTGTCGACCCAGTGTGCGTCAGCAATTAAGAAGGCCAATTCCATGCTTGGGGTCATTAAAAAAGGGGTTGAGAATAAAACAGCCAATATTATCATGCCATTGTACAAATCGATGGTAAGGCCGCACCTGGAATATTGTGTCCAGTTCTGGTCGCCGCATCTCAAAAAGGACATAGTGGAGCTGGAAAAGGTGCAGAAGAGAGCGACAAAAATGATTACGGGGCTGGGGCACCTCCCTTATGAAGAAAGACTGCAGCGTTTGGGGCTCTTCAGCCTAGAAAAAAGGCACCTGAGGGGGGACATGATTGAGACATACAAAATTATGCACGGAAGGGATAGAGTTGATAGAGGGATGTTCTTTTCCCTCTCACAAAACACCAGAACCAGGAGACATCTGCTAAAACTGAGGGTTGGGAGAGTTAAAACAGATAAAAGGAAGTATTTTTTTTACCCAACGGGTAGTTAATCTGTGGAACTCTTTGCCACAGGAGGTGGTGATGGCATCTGGTCTAGATGCCTTTAAGAGGGGATTGGACGGATTTCTGGAAGAAAAGTCTATCGTGGACTATAGGTCATGATGGATTGTGCAGCCTCCTTACATTAGTAGTAGGCTACTTCAGAGTACTGGGTGCAAGGGAGTGGCAACAGGATCCAAGCATCTTGTTGTCTCGTGCGCTCCCTGGGACACCTGGTGGGGCCGCTGTGAGATACAGGAAGCTGGACTAGATGGGCCTTTGGCCTGATCCAGCAGGGCTCTTCTTGTGTTCTTAGGTGACTAGGTATTCAAATGCCTCATATAAACGGAGGGCGCAATCTTAATTTGCGCTGGAGCGGGCAGACCAGCGCGCCTGCGCCATATCCAGTGCAAGTCAGGAGTTGGTTTGAGCCTCCATGGGGCAAGGGCACATTCACGCCCTTACCCTGGGGTAGGCACCAGCTGCCCTGATGGGCTTGCTCAGGTCTGCACCTGCTGTTTAGCAGACACAGCTCTGAGTAAACCGCACAGCCCAAATTGGGCTTCGCACGGTCTGGGGACAGGGGGTTGGATGCAGCCTAACGGTGCCCTGGGCTGCCTAACTGATCTATTATGGGTATTTGACTAATCTTAAAATGGCATGGTTTTATTGGCTTATATTATTAGCCATATCTTTCCACAGAAAAAGAAAGTGTACATTGTAAAAAAATTAATGAAAAGATACATTGGACCTTTGGTGCCAGTTTTAGTGTTATCAGGACTTACTTGCAGTCAGTGAGAAAGTGAGAATGGTGAAAAAGAAAGTCTGTTACACCCCGTGGAGGGAGATGTCAGACATCTGGCCCAAAACGAATGCATTACATAAAGAACATTTTAACAGAGTTATGGATATTAAAGAGGTAAACAGTGCAGTCCTACATGTACTCAGAACCCCATTGAATTCAATGGAATTTACTCCCAGGTAAGTGTATATAGAGATGTGGTGGCGCTGCAGTTTAAACGCTGCTGCTGGGTTTTCTGATTGGAAGGCTGGGAGTTTGAGACCATGCAACGCGTCGCTTGTCCCAACTCCTGCCAACCTAGCAGTTTGAAAGCATGTAAAAATGTGAATAGGGGCCACTTCAGTGGGAAGGTAACGCATTCCATGTGGGACAACGCCAGCTCTTTGGCTTAGAAACGGAGATGAGCACCGCCCCCTACAGTCGGTCACGACTAGACCATTCGGTCGTGGGGAAACATCTATCTATCTATCTATCTATCTATCTATCTATCTATCTATCTATCTATCTATGAGTGCAGCCTAAGTAATGGATAATATGAAGCGTTAACTTGCATACAAACACACAGGCACAGGGCATATAGGGACACATGCTATTATAATTGTATGTAAATTCACAGACGTACACCCCACCCCATCCCCCAATCCACACACTCAAAACAATGTCTTGGGGGAAAACTGGTTTGGCTGCTGTGGATCTAATGGTTTCCGTCTTCTTGCATGAGTCTGCCCCCTTGTGAACAGGAAGTGTAAACGTGAATTGTTTTGTAGGTACAGATGCGCTGCATAAAATAACTGCTAGCTGGCAAGTTGCCGTCACAGGCGAGCGGGAGCGGGGCCGAGAGTAGGAGCAGGAACGGGCCCCGCCGAGCAGGCAGCGCCCGGTGGCGGCAATCACCGCCACTGGGGAGGGTAGGCGGGCGGCGAGTCTTGGGGAAGGAAGGATTGAATTTCCTCGCCGCCTAAGGGCGGACGCCGGCAGAACTTCAGCCTCCCTCTCCCCCAGAAGCTCCAGGGAGTGTGTCATCGCTTGACCCCGCCCCCCGGTGGTAGACGGAGCTCGGCTCCAGCGTGAGTGGCCTGAAGACACCCGCTCCTTCTGCGTCCCTTGTCTCTCGCCCAGGAGGGCAGGACTTCCAGTTGCGCGCCCCCCGCCAGCCTTCCTGAGGGAGTGGAGTGGTCTGGTGGAGATCGGCTCTGTTGAATGGGAAGGGGAAGGGGTGTTTGCCTGTGCGACGAGGGAATAAACGGAGTTTCCTGACGCTCCGGTCTCTTCATTGCTGCGCGCCGCTCCCACGTTCGCCGCCCCGCTCCCTGATGGGGAGGGGGCCGCTGGGGGCCCCGCTGATGTCACACTAGCCATCAAGGATATTATGGTACATTGGATTTTGGTCTGCACACTTTTGTATGGGTGGGAGAATATAAGCCTTCCAGCTGCTGTGTATTATATAGCATGTTGTATCTTCCTGCTAACCTGAATTTAAAAATTAGTGTTTCAGAATGAGTACATATGACTTTGGCAAACAAAACAATACACAACACAAACCACGGCCAGGAGTTTTTAACCAGGAAGGTTTTGGTGTCACACCTGAGACCCCAGTCCTGAACTCACCGGCTCTCACAGGAGCAGCGGTACCAAAATGGCAACTGCTGCATCCCGCAGGAGCTGGGCAGCTGCCGGAAGCTCCTCAGGAGAAGGAGACAGTTATCCCCTTCTCCCGGGGAAAGCTCCATCACCCGCAATGGGATTCCTCCGCTCTCCACCGGCTATTTTGCCAATGGTGAATCGAGCAGCCCCATGTTGGGCTGCCTGAGCCACCACTGGGGATAAGATCCCCAGGAAGCCATCGCCAGGAATAAGATTTGGTGGTGGAAGCCACCGTCAGGTCCTACCCCCTCACAGCCAACTCCTCCCCACCCCCACCTGGTTCCTCTCCCCTCTCTGCCTCCCCCCCCCCCGCCCCAAACAGGCTTGCCGGCACTGCTGGAGCATGGCCTGTCCACTCATGTGGGGGCCTGGTGCTGAATGAATGCAGCCATTTTAACTGACATTTTGGAAAAAACAACACCCCTAACACCAAAAAACAAACACCCCTACCCATAGGTGGTAGTAGGTAAAACAGCAATACACAACAAAGGACCCAATCCTACAAAGCACAGTGTTGGCACAGTACTTGCACCGCTGGCCCTAGGTATCATAAGGGTGCCATAAGGCACTCTGGCACCACCAGTACAAGCCAGTGCTGAGGTCAGTGCAAGTTGGTGCTGGGCTTTAGCACCAGGAAGACTCATTGCTGGAGCATCCAGCAGTACGTGATCCGCTGGCTAGTGGTGAGACTTCTTGAGGGCAGGGGGAGGGTGGCCCAGGAAGGGGAGTGGGCCCGGGAGGGGCAGAGGCTGCTGTCAAATCCCAAACCCCCTCCCAGGCCATGGAGGCTGACAGGAGCCTCCTCGGTTCTGTGCCTGCTCAATAGCTGGTGAAGAACCGAGAAGACTCCTCCGGGCCACCAGAACTCAGACCTCTGGCTGCTTCCCTGGCTCCAAAGGATACAGCGGTGGCCATTTTGGGCAGCATAGGATTGGGCTACCCAAGTACTGTATGAAGGCAGCAAATTTATAAGCGCACAATAAAAGCATCAGGCCAGATGAAAACAGCCAGGAATATCCCACCCACCTTACCCATCCCTGAAAGCCAATGTAAATAAAAATGTGTTTAGGCCTCACAGGAATGTTTATACTAAACATTTTGAAACTGTTCCACCTCAGTATAGTTAAGTACAGCAGGTGGATTAAATAATATCACCACATAAGTATTGCTACTCTGTGGAGTGACATTCTTCTTCTTGGAGTAGAATGTAGAAATGTGGAGACATGGGATTATTAAGAGGACCTAGGGAGACTATGGTGTTGGGTCAGCCTTACGAAAAAGCAATGCACATGAATCTGTCAGAGAGTCATATTCCAGAAGAATTGGATGCGCCCTGTTCCTATCTCTAGCCTGTATATCCATATTTTATAAACGTATCTGAAGAAAGGGTGCCATTTCAACTTTCGCTTTAGGTCCAAAATTATCAAGGGCAGGTTCAAGTGTTGTATGCTTATGGGTAACATTTCATGGAGTGCAATTTTTGTCCTAATATTGCTTTCTGTTAGGGATGTTTCTGTTAGGGATGTTAGGGATGTTTCTGTTAGGGATGTTTCATCACCATCAATTGTGCAATTGCTGCAATCCAAGCATGGCAGTTTGCTTTCCAGGAGTGCCATTTGATTATGCCACGATGACAGCACTTCCTGCTTGATGAGGTCACTTCCAACTATGACATCACTTCCAGATTAATGACATCACTTCCGGTGAGTCCCGACATGAGTGCCATTCAAGAAAGTGGGTCCTGGTCTAAAAGGTTTGAGAACTACTGGTCTAAGCAGTTTTTTTTTAAAAAAAAAAAATCACTGTGAGAATATGTAGTACAGTTATGATGTAATTTATTATCAGTAAGTGATGATGTTTTCAGCTAACAGTATCACAAGTGATTTTGACAGGATGAAGGAATTTCCTCTTTCATTTTCTTCCAATGAGGAATTTTGCAAGATTCCTGCTTTTTTCCTGCAAGTGAACAATGGTACCTTTTCAGTCCTTAAGTAGCCTTATAGTCCTTAAGTAGCCTTATATACCTACCTAACAATCTCTGCCCATTGCAGATTTTCCAATCTCCTAACCAGTTGGTTTCAACATGAGCTCACATGGGTCAGAGGTATTTGGAAATTGTTGTTCTTTCAAGTCCATCCATTCCTGGTTTGGCAAGCCAAGATTGGTCTTCTCTAGAGACCTTTTCCTACTTTTACCTTATAAGGAAGCCTCTGCTTTAGGGCCCAGTGTTGTAGTGCAGACAAGAATCAAGGGTTTCAGTCCTTCTGCATGCTCATTCATCGGCCAAAAATAATGAGGGTGCTAGTTTTACATTTCTTATTCATTGCCTCTCTACAGTTTTATTATTAGTCTCAGAAGAATGATGAAAAAGTGTTATCTGCTACAAAGGCACAGCTATTTATTTAACGGCAACCATAACAGGGAAAGGGAAAACAGAAAGATGAAATTCAATTTAGATCAAAGGAAGAATGAATGGGCAAGGATTAACCAAAAACAATGTTGCTTGACCATCAAACATCTGTTGTATATGCCAGAACAATTTCAGAATGCAAACAAATCCTTTCCTTACTGAATCCATGAAATCCAGGACAGGGCATCACTAATGAAAGTGTAGCCCGGTGCAGAGAGCAAAATGATGCCTCAGAAGTGACATCACAAAAGTAAGTGACATCACAGTTGTCTTTCCATTTTCTTGGTTTTTGGCCATAACTTTTGATAGAATTAGAATATTACACTCCGATTTGTTTCTTTGTATTCTGTGTGAAATTCCGCATCAAATGGTATACAACATGGTTTCCACAATTTTGGCCATTAGTGTCAAGCTTAGCTTGTTGCCCCCCTAAAGCTTGTTGCCTGGTGTAACTGCACCCCCTGCACTTATTTAGCTACGCCCCTGCTGCCTTTCTGCATGTCTTTATAACCTCTCACTGTCTAAGGAGCCTCCTGCACTCTCCAAACGTACTGTGCTTCCTAACTAATAAATTTCACAGTGTCCCCAATTAACAATTCCCTCACAGAACTCTTTTCTTCTGCATCACTAGGGACCACGTCATAGTCATACATTCACACAGAGCACACCAGAAGCTCTTTACTGTTCGGTGGAGCTATCTGTGGAGGCCATACTATTCCATAATATTTGGAATGTTTGGAATAGGCACGCATAATGTTTGAATGGGTTCTGTTCACCTTCCTCCTGATTATCAGAACCAGTACGTAGGACATGAAAAGAGACATCCGAGAGGCATGGTCTCAAGAGCATTGTTTCTCAGACTGTGAACTAGATGTCACTTCTGGGTTGCATCAGCACACAGTCCACTTCATTGGCCGCATCACAACGTGTCATGTTCCAGACAGCTTCTTGGTTCCAAAAATCAGATCATGAATCAGGTGGGTCACAACACAGAGTTTGAGAAATGTGGCACGGCGCAACCACTGAAGGTTGCCAGCGCAACCTGAAAGCAACTTCTGGATTGTGTGCCATTTTATCTTGCAGCTTCCTGGCCTTGGCGAGCCCCAGATCTAGCACGGATGATGGTTCCCAAGGTCAAGAGTTTGAGAACCCCTGGTCACGAGAGCTGAGCCACTGCAACGAAGTGAAAGTGTTCTGGGTAGCCTTGATGGGACAGTGGAACTTTCAGATGGCCTTTCATTTGTAATAGGGGGCCTGCACGAGTTCCTGCCCAGTAACATTTCACAGAGTCATCGACCTGCAAAGGTCATGCTGCCACACCTCCCCTTATCACTCAGTCACAAAGGAACAGGTTTGGGAGTGCCCCTTCTCTTTGTTTGGGTGGAGTCGATTCATACTCCATGGTCAACAGAGAGCTATCTCTCAGCCACGCATTGTGGTTTCTGAGTTCACATACCAGGTATTGAGCTGCTGGAACGCCTGAGGAAACCAAATAAGTTTCCTTTTCTGTTTGTTCTCAGGGTGTTCCTTCCTTTACAGTTCTTGGTGGACAGGACTGTCAATCTGCTTTCAAACAGGTGGAAAAGAGGAGGGACCAGCATGTACAGAAGGTTTTATCACTTCCCTGTAGGTCTTCTTGCTGGCTGCAAGGGGCAAGTTGATCCTATCTCCTTTTTTGTTGTCGTTTTGTGGGATTTGGGTTGTGGCTTTTTGAAAAAAGATTTTTTTCCCCCTCTCTTCACTTGCTCCATCTCAATTACCTGCTGCAGGTGAAATAGAGCAATGCCTTACACCTTCCGGGACTCAGGCCCACGGGCTCCCCCGGTGCCCCAGAGTGCACGTGCCACCCACTCCACTGGCCAGACATACCAGGAGCTGAAGCTGGAATGCCAGCAGAGGGGGAAGCTCTTTGAGGACTGCGACTTCCCAGCCAATGACTCTTCCCTCTTCTTCAGTGAGAAGCCTCCGGTCCCCTTTGTGTGGAAAAGACCTGGCGTGAGTATAGAAGCTTTCAAGTAGACTTTTGTGCAGAATCAGATTTGTCCATTTTTGAAAGGCAAGTCTCTCTCTCTCTCTCTCTCTCAGTGTTGAGAAAAGCCCTGTGTTCATGAGGAGAGGGTGGGGTTCAGGTGACTTGTGTGACTGCTTGTCCTCCCTGTGAGCCTTCAAGGTGCAATCCTAACCAGGAGGTAGGCCAGCAAAGTTTGGCTGGCACAAGGGACACTGTAATATATGTTTGGACTACTCTTGGAGGCAGAGAGGCCAGCACACAGATGTGTGCCATCCTCCCTAGCTTCAAGAGTGGTCCAAACGCACTTTATGGTAGCCCTTGTGCCAGCCAAACTTTGCTGGCCTAACTGTGCCGGCCTAATTCCAGGTTAGGATTGTGCCCTCAGTTATGTTTCCTGACACCCTGCGCCTGCAGAGCAATGTGTGTGAGCAGAATAGAACAGAGGCAAGAAGAGCAAACAGGGAGGGGATTGAAAGAAATGTCCTAATGGCTAATGTATATATGTTTGTGAACAGGTCGGAGAGTAAACTTTTGAGGGCATTTGCAAGACTGTGTTATAGGTATCCTTCACAGAGTGGGAGGGGGGGTGAGTGTCTTGCCAAAGCCCCTGCTCCAAACTTTCCTCCCAAATGCTATGCTCGCTTAGGCTACTTAGTCACCCAGATACAGACAGTCCTGGCAATATCTACAAACTACCGGACCCCAGCACCAACAGAGAGCTCATCCCACCCAGTGACTTTCCTGTAGGCCACAGGTCTCCCCCTGGAGCTTCAGAGCAGGTGTCCTTCAATAATGGCCAGTCCTCAGTCCAGTAGTCCTTAGTCATCAGTCAATCAGAAGCCAGTAAGTCAGTCCATATATCAATTCACCACACAGTCTTTTAGTCAGTTAGCCAAGCCAGTAGTTCAGTCCGATATGTCAGCAAAAACCTCCACTCCTTCCACCACTCTCTCCACAACTACAACCCACAGCTTCTCCTTCCTCCAGGTGCTCCTTATATCCCTGCCACAAGCTCCTAAGTGGCTGCAGCTGTGCAGCCCAGCCTCTGCTACTTCCCTGGTGTTAATCCTGCACTTTCCTGCACCAAGGGTCTCCTCGGGGTTGTCTTCCGCATTTTCCCGTACAGTGAGGATGGCTTTCATCTGAATTTTTCACCTCAAGTGTTTTCTGTTAGCGAATGAATGCCCCAACTTCTACTAAGGGTGCAGTCCTAACCAGCTTTCTAGCACTGATATAGCTGTGCCAGTGGGGCCTGTGCTGCATCCTGCAGTGGACTAGTAGTCACAGAGGCCTCCTCAAATTAAGGGAATGTTTGTTCCCTTACCTCAGAGCTGCATTGCCCTTACCCCAGTGCTGGAACATTGGTTAGGATTGCGCCCTAAAATTAATAGCAAAATCCCCAAAAACTTTGGTGGGACCAGGGTTTCTCAAGATCTGGTACAGATACTGTACAGTGGTTAGAAGAACATCCCTAAGGAGAACTGGGTTCAACTCTCCACTCAACCATGATGCTCACTGGGAGACAGGGCAAGCCTAAGCATGTCTATTCAAAAGTAAGTCCCATAGAGTTCAACAGGGCTTACTCCTAAGAAAGTGTGCATAGGATCATGGCCAGGGTCATCACTATCTCTCAACTGACTGCACGGGATTGGTGTGGGAAGAATCTTGTATACTGTCCTGAGCTCCTTGAAGGAAGGTGGGATTCCCCTTTGAGAAAGGGGACCATGCATGTTGTGCAGAATACAACTTGAAATGTTTTCACCCTCTTCTTCGCACCATCTCTAGTCTATAAAGGTACCTGAAATGCCTTATTCTAACTATGTTTTAGAACAGGAGAGTTTCAGCAGTTTTGGTCTACAAACATGTATTTCTGATCAAACCAAACCTCTGTATATTTCTTACTCCAAGTCCACACATTCAGTGCTGCAAGAAAATTTACACTCAGTTTAGTGATTAATTGCCTGTTACCTACATGCTTTTAGTTTTCCTTCCCATAAGAAAAATAATTCAACAATCTTTGCTTCACCTCTTAACCAGAAGAACATCTCTCCTGAGGCAGTGGGCAGATACAGTAACTGGGTCATGACTTGGCAAGCCTAATTACTTCCCATCAATATAACTGTCACTATCCCCACCCCATCTAGTTCATAACTGATTCCCACAAGTGATAAGCTGGGCAGTGTGTTCTGCGATTCTGTAGTTGCAGCACGGAAGTATGAAAGTTGTTACTGAATCCAAACTACAGCATCTTGAGAATATCAGATTTCACTTTTTTAAAACAATAAGGCTGTTTACTTACTGCATATACTCATGTATAAGTCAATCTCATTGACTTATACAGTACATACATGCATATACTCATGGATAAGTCAAGGGCAGGTTTTAAGCAAAAAAAAAAATCATACGATTTACTATGATCTGTGGATAAGCTGAGGGTAAAACTTCAGAGGAGGGGGTTATGAAATTCTTTGAAAATAACCTACCTGTAATTGTTCTGAGGCAGCACCAGACAGCCAACCAAAAACCAGAACCATTTCCCTTTCTTCAGAGGTAGCACAGAAATGCAGCTATTCTTCAAACAAGAAGAAAGATGAAGGTGCTTATGGGAGTTGTAGGCTTTGTAAGGAATACAGTATAGCACTTCCATAGCAGCAGCCCTCATACCTACTACAATTTCCATAAGCAGCTTCACCTCTCTGCCAGTTTGGAAAAGAAGGAAAATGTCTACTTTTTCTCTCTCTTTTTTTTTTTTTTTTTTTGCTTGCTTGCTGTCTGTTGGTACCTGAGAACAATTACTGGTAAAATTGCTCCATTTTTTTGTACCTGCTTTCTGCTTCTTGGACCAGCTCCCCATGCCCCAGCTACTGTTTAATTAACCATATTGACCTATGTATAAGTCAATCCATGTTTTCAAGGTCAATGTTCAGACATAAATTTTTAGATTTATACATGAATATATAGGGCAAGTAAGACTTTAAAGCAGTAAGGCTGTAAAGAGAGATCTGAAAGCATGTGACTCAATGCCTATTAGTAGTTCAGAGGCTGGGGAGGAGGTTTGATGAAGGATTTGCCATGGTCAGGGGCCAGTACGCCCTACATACTACTATGCCCTACATACTTTGCCCTACATACTACTTTAATCCTCCCTAAGGAGAGCAGAATAAATGGCTGAGAAGGAAAAAAACGATGAATAAGAGCAAGCGTATTTAATCAGCATTACTTACGCAGGTGGAAAGATGTCATTTTTCTTAATAATATTAACCTTTGTATAGCACGTTTAAATATCCAATACCTCTATGAGGTTTGTCCTGTTATTCTCATGTTACTGTTAGGGGGCTGAGCTAAGAGGAAGAGGATTGCTGTCTAGTGAGTCTATGACAGGCATTCAAATCAAGGACTTCCTGGTTCACGGCTTACTTTATTACTCACTAGGCTTCACCAGCTTCTCTTGGAACAGATTCTGGCTTCTCTTGGTACACATTGATTTTCTTTCTCTTATTTCAACACAGTATATGTATGTATGTCCTCAGTGTATTTGAGGACCACCCCTTGGGCTGTGTATACTACTTATCTTAGATTGATATCCGTACACATATACATCACCCTGCCTAGAGGAAGGAATAGCATCCAGAAGAAACTCTTTGCCAGTCCGCCTACATTTCAGATGGATTATCCCTTATCTGGACATCTGAAACCCAGACTATTCTGAAAATCCAGACATTTTTGTCCAAGAGGTTTTTTCAACCCTCTGTCATGTGAATACTAGAAGACCTTGGGCTCAATCCCACACACAGGCTGGAAGTTCTATTCTCTGCTCTGTGGGGTGTGCCATTGTTGAAAAACGTCAGAGGCCAGCAGACACCCAAATGGGTAACAGTGAAAAAAGCAAGAGGAAGCATTACATTCATAATATATAAATATCTTATATTTATAATATTATCAGAGGAAGCTTTCTCATTATATCTATGCAATTATTACAAAATCCAGGGCGCAATCTTGCCCTATACATAGCGGTGATGCAATGTGCTTACATTGGTGCTATGTCATTAGCAGACACGCCAGCTCCGGGAGGGGGCGGGGCCAGGATGCGGCTGTTAGGCCTCATCCAAGACCCCACTGGGAGGCTGTGCAGCCCCAATTCGGGCCACACAGCTTCCTCGGACTTATACCTGCTATGCAACAGGAGCAAATCCGAGGAACCCAATGGGGCGGCCAGAGCCTCCCCATGGGGCAAGGGGATGAACTTGCCCTTGCCCTGGGGAGGCTCTCCAGCACACCTAAGGTGCGCTGGATTTGGCGCAGGCCCGCCAGCCTCGCCAATCCAGCACAATTTAGGATTGCGCGGCCAGACAAATCCAAAATCCAGGCACCTTCCCATCCCAAGCAGTCTGGTAACAGGTACTCAACCTATATTAATACTCCAAGGGCCAGGAAGTACTTTTGTTTTATTCTGTCCGGTTCCAAACTCCTCACGTGCGTGTGGCTGTGTTGAACAAGCAGGTGGGGTGGCATTGCCTTTTGTTCTGCAGATTCATGACACACCGACCTCAGTCAGGTTCTACCCACGGAAAGGCACTGAGCAGCAGGAATGCAGCCAGGTCAACCTGCTCCCCCTCATTCTGTGCTCTTTGAAGCAGCAAAACGCCCTGGGGAGAAAACATGCCAATCTTGGCCCTGGATTCGTTTTCAAAGTATCCGTAGCGAGCGCAGCGACTGCAGGCTGAATTAATTGCCTCTGCCGCCAATGGATATTAACACTACCTGTTGTGTAGACAATGATTGGCCTCCTTACCACCCATTGTGAAGAAAGGGTTTGCACAACAGGCCTGTTCTTGTAGTGCTGGAGCAGTGTATTTTCGCCTTTTAAGTCCTGTTTTGCTTGTACTGTCTCATGGCTTATCCAGGGTTTAATTTGAGCTCAGGTCTCAGCAGGGCTTATCTCCAGAATCTGGCTGTTAATACTCAGATTTATCATGGCGGCTCGTAAAGTTATTTTATGAGGAAGCATTACTTATGCACCACCATCAGTGTTTCACAAAAGTTTGAAAGTCAGAAAAATAAATAGGTCCCTGCCGAGAGATGCCTGTTGACAACCCGGAGAAATGCGTTGCCGTTAAACTGGCTGATATGGGGTGGGGAGGGAGAGGTTAGGGGAAGGGAAGCTCAAGGCCTTTCCAGAGGCTTCAAAGAGGCAACATGAGAGCTTGAGCCGGATGATTGCACCCAGCACAGCCCAGTCTACTGGTGTCCATGCACAGGGTGCTCCTGGTCCCAAACAATATCATCATCAACATGGGAGCCACTTTGCCCTTGGACAACCCCCAGTACTGGTGCCTGAGTAACATGGCTGGCCGTAAGCCAACGTGGCCTATGTCGACACATTGGGCCTCGCTTTATGGGGCCCAAGTGCTGGGGGAGCAAGCCAATTGCTTGCTGCTATAGCCAGGATCTCTGTGGGCTGTAAGCCAATGGGGCGAGTGGAGCAGCTGCTCATTGGGCCATCCCACCCGGCCCTGACTCCAAATAGCCTGAAATGGGCCTCTCAGAAGCAGTTAGCTTTGACGTTAAACATGTCACCACCAACTATTTCTGGGTGCTGCACTTCGCATGTGGAACCAAAGTGTTTTTCTCACTATGGTTGTATGGTGAGTGGGGGGGGGGCATGGGAAGGATCAGGGGCTCCGTCCACGGGAATGTCCCACATTGTGCCCTGCCACTCCTGCGGCTGACCCTGCCCAGCTGCACTGGCTTATTTGACGGCACAATGTTGCTCTGGATTGTTGACAGTCCAGCCCTGCCCTGCTGCAAGGAGCTTAAAACGTACGTGTGTGTGTGTGTGTGTGTGTGTGTGTGTGTGTGTGTGTGTGTACTTAGGAGGGGACAACAGAGGAGAAGGAGATAAAAGGCTAGGAAGGAAGGAAGAACACCATTTCACAATGGGGATTAAGTGCTTAAGCCAAAAGAAGGGACAAGGAAGAAGGAGAGAGTGGTAGCACCACATATACTGTAAGTCTGGGGGCAATGTAATGCACAGGGAAACATAATTTATTCTAATTAGAATTAGGGAAGTGATGGCTTTTAAAAGTGGAATATTTGCAGAGTGCATTTCCCTCACTGCTGCTAAACCACAAATGCTAAAATTAGAGTAGAGTCAGGGAGAAATTCACATTCTCTGTTTCACTGGGAAGCTTTCAGACAGACTGACCCTCCCCCCCCCCATCACCCTCTGAGGATGCTTATTTTTTTAAACCATTCCTCACACTTCAATAGCCAACATCCTCAAAAAGGCATCAATAATTGCGGGTTTGATTGTATGCAGCTGTCTTGAAACGTAATCAGTGAGGGCGCAATCCTAACCTGGAGTTAGACCAGCACAGTTAGGCCAGCAAAGTTTGGCTGGCACAAGGGCCACCATAAAGTGCATTTGGACCACTCTTGGAGTCAGGGAACATGGTGCATGTCTCTCTGACTCAACAGTGGTCCAGACATACTTTACGGTGGCCCTTGTGCCAGCCAAACTTTGCTGGCCTAACTGTGCTGGCCTAACTCCAGGTTAGGATTGCACCCTGACTTAATCAACAAGTTGGTTGAAAACAGATATAATAATTCATCACATCCTTTAATGCCATTATGTCTATTATATGTAGCATGTAGCTGTGTTCTGTGATTTGTAAATGGGAGCTTTGCTAGAAAGAGACTGCCATTTGCCATTTTCTTCTATAGCTGAAAACAGCAGCAAAAAGCCTAGAATTTTGTTTTGAGAGCTAGAAAGAGAAAAAAGGCAGAGCTTGGCAGAGCTTAATATCTGTTAAACGCCCAGGGCCTGCTTCCCATTAGGATAGACACAGAGTTCCAGCAATGTGAGTGCAATATACACTGTTCAGTGTACTTTTCTATATTCTTCAAGGACATCGTTAAAGACCCACAGTTTATTCTTGGCGGCGCCACAAGAACTGACATTTGTCAAGGGGATCTTGGTAAGTATTTTTCCACGGTGCAGGGTAAGAAGAATCTCTTCAGAAAAAAACAAATGTTTCTAGTCATTATGTTCCTATTTGATGTCAAATTCTGTCTCCAATGTTTGCAGTGCATTCAGCAAGGCACAGCAGGTGATTAGCACCACACAGAATAAAACCACACACAGTGACTCAGAACCCAATCCTATGTATGTCTACTTAAAAGTAACTCCCATTATAATCAATGGGGCTTACTCCCTGGTAAGTATGGATAGGATTGCAGCCACATCAGATATGGCTAAGGGGGGAGTTTGAGAGGTGGGTTCTCCCTTGTGGAGGGAACGTGCCAAGGTCACATTGCACATGATACATTAGCAAGCACATGACTATGTGTACATGGTTTACTTGGAACTGTGCAATTCAGTTGGTTTGCCTGTGCACAATCACATCCAAGATTGACTTGTAGATTTTGGGATATGCCCTATTTTGGCCTATACATTGTGCATAGGTATGTATGGAGCAATTGCCTTTTGTACACCAAGTCTCTGCCGTGCATGCAGGATGGTAGCTAGGTTGGGGAAGTAGAGAAGATCATATTCCAAATCTGAAAGAGCAGGAGTTGAACCTATGAAATAATGAGCTGCCTTCTCCGTTGTAAGCATGTCAGGGAAACTTTGCAAATGTTCTGCAAGGCACTTCCAATATGTATAGCTCAACTGGGATGTTGCTTAAATAAGATATTGTTGATGTGCAACTAAAAGGAGAAGCATTAGCAAAACTGAATAACCAGAAGATTAGTCAAGCAAGAAAGATTTAGGGTGCAATCCTAACCAACTTTCCAGTACTGACATAGCTATGCCAATGAGCCATGTTCTACATTCTGCAGTGGAGTTCAAGTCACAGAGGCCTCCTCAAGGTGAGGGAATGTTTGTTCCCTTACCTCGGAGCTGCATTGCCCTTACCCTGGTGCTGGAAAGATGGTTAGGGTTATGCCCTTAATAGGAATTGTTTCAGAGGGGACAACTGAGAGTTTTGATCTCAATTCGTAGGTGTGGATGGGGAATAATTCCACTGATTTGGGACCAGGTAACAATTGTAATATCTGGTTGTTCTTTGCTATTTCCAGGCGATTGTTGGCTGTTGGCAGCTATTGCATCTCTGACGCTGAATGAACGTACATTGGCAAGAGTTGTGCCACAGGATCAAAATTTTGGACCAGGTTATGCTGGAATATTTCATTTTCAGGTAACTTAGCTCTTGCAAAAAAATGTCTGATGGTGCAATCCTAACCAACTTTCCAGCACTGGGGTAGGGCAATGCAGCTCTGAGGTAAGGGAACAAACATTCCTTTACCTTGAAAATGCCTCCATGACTGCCCCCCAACTGTAGGATGCAACACATGCCCCATTGGCACCCCTGGAAAGTTGGTTAGGATTTCACTCTAAACGTTAAGGAAAACATAGCTTTAGGGCAGTGGTTTGGAGCAACTTCTGGAATCTTATAACACCTGATGCTACCAGAGCCCAGGCTTGGAGAGAGGGAAAACAAATACATTTTACCTAGGCTGAAAACCCATTATTATTAGCGGGGGAATGAGGCCCACTTTCAGTTTATGCTTGAGGGCGATTGCTAATGTTTGTGTATGCAGACTTCTTTCTCTGTAGCACTTTTCATGCATTATGTTGAATGCACATAGAGGGAGGAACAGCTCATGCTTATATGTAACTGTGTGGTAACAAAGTAAGTGGGCATGATTCAGTTAAAAAGAAGTCTTAAGAAAGCTATGCTTAATTTATAAAGGATGTAGGATTTTTTTTCTTGATGCAGGGACTCTAGATGACGTTGAATCTTGGTACTGTTTGGAGTTCTTAAAACTGAAAATACATGCAGTTCAGTGGCTGGCATGCTGGAGCAGTTGCCATGTCCAGACCCTTGAAGACAGCAGCTCCCAAAGTCCTACTCAGACTTTAGGACCATGCTAAGTTTGCCGGGGGCGGGGCCTGGGGCTAGGGAGTGTCTTGATGGCGGCACTGTTCTTGCAGCACCATGAGGACCCAGGGACTTTCCCCCTTACCTGGGGGGTTGTGCTGGCCTCAGGGAGGGTCCGAAAGGCCCGCAGCCCCTTCTGTGGGCCTCCCTGATGTTCAAAGTAGCTCCGATTAGGAATTGGAGTGCACTTCCTGTTTTTGCGCGATTGCTGGGGCACTGTTGGGGCACCCATTACTGGGCCACTCCCCTTAAGGGTGAATGGCCCACTTCTGGTTCCCGTGGTGGGCCGTGACCCACTTGACCACGTGACCACTGCTCGAAGAACTTCTCAGACTGAGAGTTGATGCTGCTATCTTGGCTCTTACTTGGCAGGTTCCAGCTCACATTGTCTCCAGTCCAAGTCAGACCATTGCCCAGAACACCTTGATAGAGCTCAGGGCATAAAGAAGGGTCAGGGTTTTTTCTCAGTGTGTCCTGCTTCCTTCACTGCCTAATTCCCCCTACACCTCACTCCAAAAGCTGAGGGGCCCTCTTTGTTGTAAAGAAAACAATCACAGAGGTGAACATTGATCCTACACGACTCTGCCTATCACCTTCTGGTAAAAAATCGGACATTCTTTATTCCTCAATGGTTTGTGCCTGCCTGCCTGCCTGCCTAGAACACCACTTTCTTCCCTGTGTCCTATCCAAGAACGGAAGCATAGCATGCCCCTCTGGTCCTGCAGGAACATTTATGCAGACATTATTGCTAGATATGCAGATTGTAGCCTAGATAAGATTTGCCTTTTGACTTTCTATGTGCAAATACATGTTTCTGGTTACTGAATGTACAAATAAATTGGCCAGCGAGTTCAGTAACAGTGGTGTTCCTGGGGGGGACGTCCAGGGGCACACCTCCAGGGGTGACGCCCCCACCTGGAGGTGGCTCCCCCCATTCACCCACTGTCTTCCCAAGAGGCATTCTGAGGGTCAGAGAGGCTGCACATAGAAGGTCCTCCAGGCGTCCCCCAGAATGGAGTTGTGATGGGAGGCAACCAAGGGTGAGAGGGGCAATTTTGCCACCCCTCCTGCCTGGCACCCTGGGGCCTTTGCCCCTGCCCCCCAGGTATGCCACTGTTCAGCAACCTCCGTTCACATTACAAGTAATCAAGCTATTCCTGTTTTCCTTTATTGCACAGTTTTGGCAGCACAATGAGTGGCTGGATATTGTAATTGATGACCGACTGCCCACTTTCAAGGACCGTTTGGTTTTCCTGCACTCAGCTGACCACAATGAATTCTGGAGTGCATTGTTGGAAAAAGCCTATGCCAAGTAAGCCACACAAACGTGGATATAGTTTTCCATTTTCTCAGCTCTCGTACCTAGTTGGCTGTCTAAATTTGCCTCTGCTATAATTATGTCTATGATCAATGAAAAGGTTCTACAAGAAGCTAGATCAGAGCACATTTTACCTGGCATTTTGCCTCTCCCTGTCATAACACCTAACATACTACTGCTACTATTTTCTACTTTTATTATTATTACTGTTATTGCTGCTCTGTGAATAGTTTATGATAGTCCTTATTTTATTTTATCTTATTAATGCTTCATTGTATGATATTGATTTTTATTGTGTACCACCTTGACCAAAGTTGTTACTCCAGAAAGGTACTTGATAAATTTCAAAATAAGTTCATCATAATGCCACTACTATTACCATACAAACCGTGGTGGATCGTAACTAGCAATGTGGTCTGGGTAACCACTGTTACTTCTTCAATGGGTTGTTCCATGACAGATCACCACAATTTTTAAAAAATTAACACTACATCTCAGACTTTGGTTAAAATGTATTAACATTTAAAAACAAACAAACCTCATTTAGTAGACCTAGATTTTAAAAAAAATAGGCCATATATCCTTCGTCTAATGGATTGTTCATTTCTTCTGAAATGGACAAGATTGCTCCCTCCCTCCCCCATGTCCTGGCTGCCCCCACTTTCTTTTGGCTCCTTCCCCCAGCCTCAGTTTGCAGTTAGCCAAAACAAAACTCTTGACCCTCCTCCTCTCCACCCTTCCAGCCCCTGCCTCTTGGCTGGAACTAATCTCTCTTGCTGTTTGCACCGGTCTGTATACTGGCTTCCAGATTATCCCACAAGGTCTTTTTTGTGATTCAAAAGTGGTGAAAAAAAGTAATCAAGCGCACCCCAACATCGAGTTGCAGGGAGAAAATTAACAAATCTCCATTACGTAAGTCTATACGAGTCATGCCTCGTTTGCAAGTCACTTCCACGAGTCGTGAGTTACAGCCAAGTCGTTTGACATGTGTAACTCAAATTCCTATGAGTGGTAGGAAAACATGTGTTTTCACGACTCAGGTCCGAGACATGGAACTCAAGTTCCCATACCTGCACATTGATCCAGATTTGGCCCCATGAAGAGAGGTCAGGGTTTAATACAGAGGAACAACAAAGCATGAAGTAATTCAGGAGGGGCAAGAAAGATAAGTTTAGTTTCATTCCAGGAAGGCTTTGTTAAAGAACTGGAATGTATAGCGGAGCTTGAAGGAATAAAAACTATCAGAGCACAATCCTCTACTGTGCCGGCCTTGTAAGGCCGACATAGCAGGGCAATATCCTCAAGCCCATTATGAGGCAGCAGCAGCGAAGTGTGGGCCAAGGGGAGGTTTTTTCCTTACACTCGCGTAAGCGCTAGTCACCCCTATGGGCCTGCAATAGTGGGAGTAATAATGTCAGAAAAAATCCTCTTGTGTCTCATATTTGCCTCTAAGCTCGGAGGTAATTTTGGGCTAATAGCCTCTGGGACATCTGATAAATTTCAGTAGGAGCAACATGAGTTTTTCTATGAGTTGCAACACTTCAAGTCCGCACACTAGTGGACCACAACCTGGGCAGTGTACCTTTTTATTTTGACACTAGCCATCCTTCTATTGTTGTCTCTTTGGATGCTTGTGAGAATAAACAAGACATAAAGTACAATATGACTAGAGACTCTGCAGCAGAAGCCTTTCAAAATGAATAGAGCTTGTGCTTGGTTATTGCTTAAGGAAGCAACTCTTTGTTCAGAACTTTTGTAGTAGAGTTCCCTGTAGTAGAACTTTTGTAGTAGAGTTCTGCAATCAAAAACCATATACAGTCAGTCCTCCTTATCCACTAGGGTTAGCTTTCTTGAAACTCTGATAGCAAATTCACAGATAACGAACCATTGATCCTATGGGATCAATGGGGTTAGGTGCAAGGGGTACCTTATCTGCCATCAGACAAATCCAGCAGAGACCCTCAGGAAGCCAGCAGAGTGCAGCAACGAGTGCTAAAAGAACTCTGAATGCTGCAGGGACCTTCCAGAGGCTGCAGAGACCTTCGGAATGGTACCCGCAGCCAGCGCAGACCCCCTTAAACATGACTGGCAGATGCTTCTGTCAGTCATTTTAAAGGGGTCTGCACTGGTTGCCGGTGCCAGTGAAGACAGAAGTGCAGATAATGAGGTAGGTAACAATTCTGCCCCTCGCAGATAAGTGAATTCACAGATAGCGAGTTCACATATAAAAACAATTGGTTGTAGCAGTTTGCACCCTGGAAGTGATATATAAAATGAATATTAACACTGCCAATAATGCTGTCCATTATACTTGGATGATTCCTTAAATATGTTTGACCATATTTTGTGTGTGTGTTTAATGGAATTGTCAATGTTTACCAGGTTGAATGGAAGTTATGAAGCTCTAAAAGGAGGGAGTACAATAGAAGCCATGGAAGATTTTACTGGAGGAGTTGGTGAAATGTATGAAGTTAAAAAGGCTCCAGAAAACTTCTTTGAGATCTTAGAGAAAGCTTTGAAAAGAGGTTCCATGATGGGCTGTTCAATTGACGTAAGTAAAATAATGAAGCTGCGCTTGAGGTTTGGTTTGGCTTTGTGTCCAGAAATGCAGGTTTATTTGTTTTGTTGTAGTAGGTAATTTTCCCAAGTGATTGGATGTCATGGCTACCTCAGCGAAACATGATGAGGGACAGAAACTGAGTTGGCTTGTAGGGTATCATAACACTTTTCAGAATGATGTCAGGATATAATCTAGTTTGTACTTACGGTTATTGAGGAGCTGTTCCTACAGCCCTACCATCATTGCCTCTGATGTGGCGTGTGCTACCATGAGAATTTTTCTGAGTCCCTCTATTGTTAATCCTGGTTCCATCATGCAGCAGTGACATAGCTGAGTCATCAGAGCTTATTTTGCTGCTGACATGGCATTCAGAATGCTGAGGTTCTGGGGTAAACTGGGCAAGGATAGGTCAAAAGGACTGTCTGTAGAACTAAGAAGTTCCTGTGTTAGTGCCTGCCTTTGGATGGGGTTGGATTCAATGATCTTGTAGGTGATCCCTTCCAATGCCTAAACAACACATAAATATAATGCATAGGACTTATTATTTCCATTCCGCAAAGGTTAAAAATAATTCCTTCTTGTAGATCAGCAGTGCAGCAGAGACAGAAGCTCGAACCCCATATGGCCTTATAAAAGGTCATGCATATTCAGTAACCGGCATTAATGAGGTAAGTGGTTTTGTGTCTCTTCTTACCAGAGAGAGGGCTGGCAGAAGAGAAGGGAGAATGAACTTTTCATTAAATGGAAGGCAAGGATGATTTTGGAAACCAAGCTTGCCACCCCATTCTCAGTGGTAGGTTTGACAGAATCAGGGAAGTAATGCAACATGTTGTAAATTTGCTGAGATGATACTATGTGTTTCAGCAAACAAAGAAGCCCTTTGGTAATATTATCTGCATGATTAACAGTGTGTGGTTATTGGTGCCAAGAGTTCACCAATAAGCCCTTTCCCATGCCAATGTGCTCCAGAAGCTCTTACTCCAATCCCCACCCGTATTGTGTTTGACTGCAGCAACCAATGTGGTACCTCCTCATGATCAGGACTAGTAGGCACATGGGGGGAGCATGGTCCGGGTTCAGGAGTGGGTCGTGGAGACACAGCTTGCCACAGGCTCTCAGCTCCCACCCAACCATGCTGTTAATTATTGCCCTGGCAATAACTTTTGCATAGGGCTGTATGCTTGCATAGAAGAGTATATGTGATTTCTGTAGATTGGGGTGCCCATAATTTTGTGTACAAAAAGAGAATCAATTCTTTATGTCGCACCATGTTCAGCTATGAAGAGAGGAGGCTCCTAGGAAGGAAATTATTTTAATTTCCTAGAGATTATTTGAGCTACTCAGTATTATGAAGAAAAAATATTCCTCTGTTTATTGTACTGTGATGCTTATGGCTGTCTAGATTCTTAATACGAGCTGAATTCAGTAGCACCTTGCTAGACACTGCAATGCAAAAAGTGCACAATCAGATTTATCCGGCTCTCTTCCAGCTGACATTCAGATACTAGGTGAACCATGTCTTATTTGCTTTTGCCATGGGCAACAGTGGAGATTTGCTTTTCCTCTACGTTTTAGGCTGGCTTCTGTTATGCTGCTTTGCAATTTTTATTTTGATCCTGTTTTAACTCTTAATTGTTAAAACTGCCTTGCGAGTCAGCTTTGTCAACAGAAAAGTGGAGTGCACATATGTAAATAAGCAAAAACGATTTCTTGCTTTAATGTCTACTAGGTCAACTATCAAGGCCGGAAGGTGAAGCTCATCCGAGTTAGAAATCCATGGGGTCAGGTGGAATGGAACGGCGCTTGGAGCGACAAGTTAGTATTTCGTGGTCAAAGAACTTTTAAGACTGAACAGATAAGTTATCTCTTCACCTGTGCCGAAGAAGTCTCAAGCTGATGGAAAACACACATGCACTCTACAAATAAGTGCTTGATACTGATGATGTGAAAAATACCAGATGGTAAAAGCTGAGGAATTTCTGACAGTAACTAGCTATCTGAGAACAGACTTGTAGCTAGAATCCACAAAACCTGCGGCCAGGTGCATTGGAGCTGCTGACACAAGTGGTTAGCAACTTCATGCGCTTGCCACCAATGGACCAGATAAGGCGGCAGAGGGGGCGGGTTGTGGGCAGTTTGGGGGAAGGTTCAAGGAGGTTTGGGGTGCAGGAGGCAGTTCAGGAGCTGGAGCAGGTGGATCCTGGCAGCAGCATCGTGTGCCAAAGATGCTATCCAATTTTCACTGGTTAACATACCCCCTTCCTCTTCTCACCAGCAAAATCTCTAGTGTGGGTTGGAGGAGACACCGGGTGCAATCCAATGTGTGCCCTTGGGCCAACACTAGCCACTTGCATCAGCCCTGCGCAGCCAAAGCCCTGTTGCGTGCACAACAGGGAGGCGCACCACTAGGCCACATCCAAGCTCCCATTCCCAGGTCGTAAGGCCCCGATTCCAGCCATGTGGTGTCCTCCGCTCTGCGCCTGCTGAATAGCAGGTGCAGAACCGAGGAGCCCATTGGGCTGGCTGGCACCTACCCCAGGATAAGGGCGCAAATGTGGAGGCTTCAGCCTGCTCCCAACCCGCCAGCCTGCCTGTTCCAGCACAGCTTCGGATTGTGCCCACATTGCCAACCAGGCAGACTTCCACTTTGCTGACACACCTGTATGCAATAAGGTGGCAAAGGATTGGATTGGACTGTTTATGTCTTTGTAAGCTTACAAAAAATGGCTTCAGACTTTGTTAAAGAAACAAAATTCCTGATTTTGAATCTACTACTGCGGCTGCTGCAGCTGCTAATATGGCTCTCATCAGTTAACATTTTGCCAGTTGGGCATATGATAACAACGTTGAGCTCCAATCATTGGATTAAAATATTAAAGATTGACTATTTTCATATGAAACAATAGACGCTTTGAGCAAAGTGAAATTAAACACTGAAGCACTGCATTTAATTAGGATTGCCTTTTTCTTTTCAAGTTCCCCAGAATGGCGTTCCATCAGCCCATCTGAGAAAAACCGTTTGTTTCAGACAGCACTAGATGACGGAGAGTTCTGGTAAGTGAATATTCTCCTTAAATTGATAAATGCATTAAAACAAGAGCAAAAATGTATTTTAATTTCAAATCTTCTGACAGGATAATGAACATTTGTTTTAACTGAAAGAGAAGGCAGGCATAATTTAGGGCGCAATCTTAATCAGCTTTCCAGCACTGACATAGCTGGGGGTGGAACAGTCACGGAGGCCTCCTCACGGAATGTTTCTTCCTTTACCTCAGAGCTGCATTGCCCTTACCCCAGTGCTAGAAAGTTGGTTACGGCTACACCCTCAATTTTTCAGTCCTTCGCTATGATTGAATCCAAACTCAGACTTACATGTGAATTGTCTCTTGCGTGCACAACAGGGAGGGGCATGATTTTCACCGTTCCTCCTCCTCTCTTCAGTCCATTGTATCCCCTACAAATATGCTGCTGAGGGTTTGCTGAGGGAACAAAATGCTATGAGGCAAAGAGGGCAGAAGAAGAAAGAAGGAATGTTTGAAAGTCATTGCTAGGATTGGGCCAGAAGTCCAGTTTGTGCAGGAAGGAGGGGCAATTTTTAATCTAGAACCCTGGAGGGGGAAAAAAGGGTTTTAAGAATATGCTTATTAAGAGGTACACATATAGCTTGTGCTAAGATTTTCAGATTGTGGGAGCGAAAACACAGAAGTGATGTAAATTTCCAGCATTTTAAAATGTCTAAAATTCGGTATTACAGTGGATCAAACAGTTCAGACTCAGTGCTATGACAGTTAGGAAATTGTTTGGGAAATAACCAATAACAGTATTTATAATATGTGTATGGGCTGCAGAAACCCATAGAATGTTCTCTCTCCAATATGTAGGATGAAGTTTGACGATTTCCTGTCCCATTTTGACAAAGTTGAGATCTGCAACCTCACACCTGACGCCCTTGAGGATAATGCTGTCCATAAATGGGAGGTGACAGTGCACCAAGGCAGTTGGGTCAGGGGTGCCACTGCTGGAGGGTGCAGAAACTTCATAGGTGTGTGTGCATGTGCATGCCTCTTGCTGTGACTACTGTAGTACTCTTGGGGAAAAGTTCAAAAGAGACACAAGGTTTGATTCTCTTCCCATCGTTCTTCATAATTGCATACCAAGTACCTAAAGCAGTTAATTGACTGAGGGTGCAATCCTAAGGTGCATTTAGGCCGGTGCATGTTCCCTGGGCCAGGCTCAGAATGTCACAAATGTGCCATAAGACTTGTGCAGGAGTCTGTTTCAGGAGAAGGAATTAAGGGAGCAATCACTCTTAGGATGCAATCCTAGCTTTGAGTTATGCCAGCACAGTTAGGCCAGCAAGGGGCTGGCACAAGGAACACTGTAAAGTGTGTTTGGACCACTCTCAAAGTCAGGGAGGCCAGCACACAGACGTGAGCCATCCTCCCTGACTCAAGAGAGTGGTCCAAGCCTGCTTTACGGTGGCTCTTGTGCCAGCCAATCTTTGCTGGCCTAACTGTGCCAGGCTAACTCCAGGCTAGGATTGCATCCTAAGAGTGATTAACAACAAGTTCAGCAGTTGGTATATTTCAAGCACTTTGCTGTAAAATGAATAATTATGTACACAGTATTTATTGAAACAGGCCTATTTTTTTTATGAAACAAGGGACGTGGTGGCGCAGCGAGTTAATCCGCTGTTGCTGGGCTTTCGACCGCAAGGTTGGGAGTTTGAGACTGCGTGATGGAGTGAGCTCCCGTTGCTTGTCCCAGCTCCTGCCAACCTAGCCGCTCGAAAGCACCTAAATGCAAGTAGATAACTAGGGACCACTTCGGTGGGAAGGTAACGGCATTCTGTGTGCTACGGTGTAGAGTCATGCCGGCCACATGACCACGGAAGCTTGTCCTCGGACAAAACGCCAGCTCTACAGGCTTTGAAACGGAGATGAGCACCGCCCCCTACAGTCGGTCACGACTAGACCATTCGGTCGTGGGGAAACCTCTACCTTTATTCTTTTTATGAATGTTCATTATTACCATGAAAAAAGAAAACATGCTTGAGGGGGAAAATGAATTTTCTTTGCCTGCTCATTTATTCAAAATTGTCTCATTTCCAGAAACATTTTGGACAAATCCACAGATCAAACTCCAGCTGACAGAAAAGGATGATGGTCAAGATGAATGCACATTTATAGCAGCTCTGATGCAAAAAGATCGCCGTAGATTGAAGAAAGTGGGAGCTCAAATGCTAACAATAGGTTATGCCATCTATGAGGTATTTCCCTCTGCAACAATGTGAGGGTTAGCCCTGGAAGGGCTGTGCCAGAAGCCTGACCGTACGCATCCTGGTGGGGTTATAGCGCATGCCTACCCCCCACCATGCCTCACATTTGTAGTGTGACTTGGAGATGACTCTCCTCATTATTGACAAGTGCATGTTTTATCGTAATAAGTTCTCATCTTGCAGGCACATGAAGATCCTTCCTTCACTCTCTCTCCCACTTAAAGTTCACTATGGTTTTATTCATAAAACGCTGTGGGTAGCATTATGGCTAGCACTCCTGCTATCAGAAATTCCCTCTCAAATGGAAGGAGACTTGGCTTGGACACAGAGTCCACACAAAATCGGAATGTCCCTTTTTGTTCGTAGAGGGAGCTTCTGGTGGCAGAAACACCAGTCAGGATACTACCATGTATATTTACCCCCCCCCCGCCCCAAAAGAAAGAAATCCACTGGCAAAATTCACCAGATAAGGTACAAAACTGCCAGCACAGATATTGGATTTTCTTACATTCTGTCTCTTCTACAACTTTGAGAGCGCAATCCTAACTTGGAATTAGGCTGGCACAGTTAGGCCAGCAAAGTTTGGCCAGCACACTGGACACCATAAAGTACATTTTGACCACTCTCAGAGTCAGAGAGGCCAGCACGCAAACATGTGCCATCCTCCCTGACTCTGAGGGCGCAATCCTACCCAGCGCTGGAATAGGATTTAGGATTGCTCTGTCCGAGTGGTCCAAACACACTTTACAGTGGCCCTTGTGCCAGACAAACTGTGCTGGCTTAACTGCGTCAGCCTAACTCCAGGTTAGGATTGTGTTCTGAGTGGTATTCATTGTGCTGTAGCTGAGGTAAACATATGGCAGGTCATGAATAAGCCAGTGGCCTAAATGGCTGCCATTCTGTCAGATTCCATGCTTCAAACTGGGTATGGAGAGGCAAGACAGCCTGATGTTTCTGCCAAGCTGACAAATGAATAATGGATTCATTTGACATCCAACTGCAGAGCCCCAGTAAAGAGGAGCACTTGACGAAGGACTACTTCCGCTACCATCCTTCCAAGGCCAGGAGCAAAACGTATATCAACTTAAGGGAAGTCTCTGACCGATTCCACCTACCACCTGGGGATTACGTGGTCATCCCTACCACATTTGAGCCACATCAGGAGGCAGATTTCTGCCTGAGAATCTTTTCTGAGAAGAAAGCTGTCACAAAGTAAGTACGACCTTTCAACAGATCCAATCTGAGGGAAATTTTCAAGGTGTTTGCTACTTCCTCCCGCTGAAGGGCTAAAATTGGCACCTGGAGACCCTCCGCCTAATTCTGCCTCCTGGGCAGCTGCTGGATAGCTTGAAGAAGACAGTTGAATATTGTTCACTTTTCACTTAGAGTAACTTGCTCAGTCACCCCACGTTCCAACTGCCTTCCTCCTGGGTGGGTCTGTATATTGAGGAGGACTAAGGCCTGCTCATATATTACCTGGAGTGGTGTAATTACCACCATCATCTTGATTGCTCTTATCCTACTCCCATTAACATCTGAAACTTCTGCCCATGCAGCAAGGGCAGATTGCTTGGTTATGAGCCAAGCTAGTGGTGTCCAGGTTCCTCTAACGTGACAGGTCACCATGCAATCCTCCTAGCCTTAAATCCTTAAAATTTGAAGATTGGGAACAGCGTGGAAACAACAGCAAGATGGCAACTCTCAAGTAATGTATGAAGGTGGCAACTTCCATGCTCCGTCTAGGAATATATGAAGCCTATCTTGGGCTGGAACATACCAGTGATTCTTTTCTGGTCTCTCCCACATGTACCCTCCTCAGGGCTGGCCTTAGGAGCTGCGATGCAAAACATGGGTCCTGTGGGGCTTCCTGTTCACCAGGATGAGTGGCAGCGGTGAGGCATCCAGGATGGGGTGGGCTGATTGCAAGCCAATAGATACTGGCGCGAGTAGGAAGGCCATCCAGTGGCACTGTGCTCTCCTTGTGACACCTGGCATGGAAGATTCCATGTTGGCTCATCAGCTACAGAGCGAGGTGCTGGCCGCGGCTGCAGGTGCTCCACCCATTGCCCCAATTAGGGGCCCCTCCAGGCAAGGAGCCAAATTGGTCAAATTGCCCTAAAGCCAGCCCTGCCGCCCCTTTTAGACAGTTTGATTCATGGAGGAAGAAAAGGGAACTCGTTGGACTTGGCCCTTCCAACTGTCCCACTGGTAAAAATAGTAGCTGATGTTGTAGACGTTTGGTTAGTGATGCCCTGTTCGACAGCCGCCGCCACGAGCACTCAAATACTGTAAGCAGCACGGTATAAATATTGTAATCATACCACTTGGCGATGACCTCGTTCTCTATGCAAAAATTACATTATATTACACGGAGTAAGGTAATATATGAAAATATGAAACTGCCTTGTAATGAAAAGCCAGTGGTCCATCTAGCCCAGTATTCTCTACAGTACTGAGCTAGATGGCAGCATCTCTCCACAGCTTCAGACATGAACTTTACCTTATCCAGAGATGCAAGAAAGGAATTGGGTGTGTTACTTAGGACTCAGCTACGATCTTTACCAAAAATTATAGTCTTTTTAGGAAGCACTGGACACATTCATAGCTATGAAAGGAGCGTTCCTTCAAGCATATCTCTCCTACGTGAATCATTTGTTCATTAAAACAATGGCTTCAATTACTACAGTTACTGTACTGTAATCAGTACAGTATAAATACTGTCATCATACCACTCAGCTACTATCCCATTCTCTATGCAAAAATTATCCCATTCTCTATGCAAAAATTACATTATTACAAAGATTATGGTAATATCCTGTGCTCCGGTACATTTGCTTAACTTTTATTGATTTCGGTGAAAAATTGTGGCATCATGGGGGGAAAAAACCCTTGAATGACATCATTTTATTCTAGAATCTGATATTGTTTTCGTTTATCAGTAGGATCCGGCAGCCCCCACCTGTTTCCTACACTCTTTCTTTAGGAAAGCAGTGTGTGCAAAGAGGAGCTGCAGTCACACATCTGTCATTGTGTATTATGCTTAAGCCTTAGGTACATTTAACTTGGATTGTGCCCAGTCTTTTTCTTGTGTTCCAAATGGGAAGTTTTCTCAGGTCACTTTTAAAAAAACTGAATTCATGTTTGTTCCTCACAGAGAATTGGATGGAAATGTTGACATTGATCTGCCAGAGGTACGTTACCATCACTAGATTAATGAATGGTAAATCAGCATGATCAGATACATTATTTTTGCACTAAGGGTGCAATCCTAACTTTCCAGTAGTAGTAGTAGTAGTAGTAGTAGTAGTAGTAGTAGTAGTAGTAGTAGTAGTA
>JAJKFI010000018.1:9592508-9613794 GCA_029204185.1 Lerista edwardsae | reverse complement strand
TAGTAGTAGTAGTAGTAGTAGTAGTAGTAGTAGTAGTAGTAGTAGTACCAGTATTTATATACTGCCTTTCTGCTCATTGGATTTCTCCTCTGACATTAATCAAGGTGGTTTACATGGGCAGGCTTTTTCAACCCCATACAGGGGTTGTTACAATCACAAGTTCTATCTTTCAAGAATGCTATAGTAGAGGTGGTCTCCTTCATAGTCCAGCATCTGTCTGGTTGCTCACACTCCCACACATGACTTGACAGGCACTCCTCCATTCTCACTGGAAGGGTAGTCATCTCCACTCCTCTCACCAGCTGGAGAGACTCATCTCTGTCAGCAGTGTTTATCGGTCACGGTTACTTCCAGTTGGCTCGAACTGCCATCCGAGGTGACCTTTAGGCTTCAGAGGCGGCAACTCTTCCACTCTGCCAAACCCTCCTGTCCAATGGTGCATGTCCTGAATCCTGCAGTTGGGGGAGTAGTCACAAAGGCCTCCTCAAGGTAAGGGAATGTTTGTTCCCTTACCTCGGAGCTGCATTGCCCTTACCCTGGTGCTGGAAAGTTGGTTAGGATTGCATTCTGTGATTAATATCACAGATTAATATTTCATTCCATTTGAGTTTATGACAGCATCAGTTGAAAAGAAAGAATACCTCAGCCTGTCCAACAAATGTTGGAGAGCTTGCTTCTTTTTTCAAATTCCAATTGACAGCCCAGTCCTAAGCAGCACCGACATAGTAAGGCCGACATAGCAGGGCTGCATCCTAAGCCCATTAGGAGGCAGCAGCAGCACAGCGCAAGGAAAGGGGAGGTTTTCCCCTTGCCCCCAGGTAAGCCCAGCCAGCCCTATGGGGCTGCTTGCATCTGCACCTCCAAAATAGCAGGCGCAGGGCAACATGCGCAGCAGCGACCCAAATCGGGGCTGCCCTGGCTGGGGACAGGGCTTAGGATATGGTGCTGTGGCTGTTGGCCATCGCTGCCCCTGTCGCCGCCTACTGCTCTGCCCCGTTACGCCCCCGGCCAGCCTCTGAAACGCCCTTGGTGAGGTCCTGCACCGACCGAGCGCTGCCAACTCTCGACCGGCACACGCCCGACACTGCTACTTGTGCTGGTCCAGCCCCCGACAAGCTGGTGCAGATGCGCTTGATGGCACATTTGTGACAGCACTGGACCCTCTGAATTAGAGTGCCAAAAGGACATTTTTTTAAAAAAAAAAATTCATCTTTTACAATGAACTTTTATCATCTTTATAATTACATTATGTTATTTATTTATTTATTTATTTATTTGTGTGTGTGTGTATTTATTGTGTGTATGTTATATATCTATATCTATAACACAAGAATAATTTATAATCTATTTACAGTATTATCCTCCCATTGTTCTAGCTTCCTGAACCAACTGCCCCTCACGAAGAAACTGAAGAAGAGAAACAGTTCCGCACATTGTTCCAACAGATTGCAGGACAGGTAACAATATACAAATAAATGAGAAATCACATCCTAAATCATATCCTAGGAGTACTTTCAATGAGTAGCAAATACAACGGGCAAGCCAATCCTAACAAGTGCTGAGGCAGCCATATCCCATGCTAGTTTGGAGCCTGCTAGAGGTCTCTTCTGGGTAAAGGTGTATTTTTTCCCCTTACCCCAAGTAACACCCCACCCCTGTGGGGCTACTCAGATCTCCGCCAGCTATTTAGCTGGTGGAAGTCCAAGGGGCACTGTGTAATGCTGCCTGGCCTGGGGAGTGGGTTAGGATATAGCAGAGGAAGTATCTTCCTGCCCTTAAATGATCTCCTCATGCCCCTGTGCCAAGAGGCACACCTTACCTGCTTGCGCCAGTGGCCAGGAGTTCCGAATATGGCATTGGTGAGTCTCTCTGCCCATGCTGCTTACTCATGCTGTGTTGCAATGTGCTTTATGGCACCTTTGCGACTCCTTTGGCGCTGGCAGTTAGTATTGCGCAATCCACATGAGCAAAATTCAACATGCTACATACAGTGAATCTTGCTGGCAGTCAAGTACACATAGATCCTATCCCGCTTTTGATGTTCCTTGCTGGATTGTGTGCATACTTCTAAACTGATAGTAAGCACTGTCAGTGGAGCCAGGCACCATCTTCCTTCATCCTATCATGGGATTAACACGGTAAAATTAGCAGTGCCAACCATCTCTTTGGCAGACAGAGCCTTGCATGCAGGAACATGCATAAAACCTACTACGGCAGCTGAGAATATGAAGATTAATGGCGCCATGTCTGAAAAAAAAAATATTTTTCTGTTCCATACGAACAGGTGCAGGGGCAAATCAATTTGAAAGGGCGCCCATGGCGCCCAATGAAAATGCGCCCCTAGGGGCACGCAACGTCATGATGTCACATGGTGACGTCATGACATAGCGCCCCACCCCTTCTAAGAGGCACGTTCTGTTCGCTGCCGCTGGCCCTTTAAGGCCAGCGGCAGCGAACAAAACACGGCCGGGGCGCCATGTTCTGTTCGCTGCCGTTGGCCTTAAAGGGCCGGCAGCAGCAAACAGAACGCAGTGCCCCAGCAGCTCCGCAGTGAATGTGGCGCCCCAGCCGCGTTCTGTTTGTTTGTGCCAGCTCTTTAAGGCAAAGAGCCGGCACGAGCGAACAGAATGCGGCCGGGGTGCCGCATTCTGTTCAGAACGCGGCGCCCCGGTCGCGCGTTCTCTTTGTTTGCTTGTGCCGGCTCTTGCGTTAAAGAGCCGGCACGAGCGAACAGAACACGGCGCTGCCCAGCGCCCCGCCCCCCTTGAGAAGCGGGAGGGGGCGCCGGGTGGCAGCGCATTCTCCTTGCTCCAGCTGGCTCTTTAAGGCCGGCCGGAGCGAGGAGAATGCTGCGCAGGCATGTGCGCAGGGCCTAGTCGGGAGCGGGCGGGCTGTGAGCGCCATTTTGGGGGGGCGGGCGCCATGTGAACGGCGCCCCCTGCAAGATGGCGCCCATGGCTCGTGCCACCCCCTGCCACACCCTAGAAACACCCCTGACAGGTGAAAAAAGAGACAAGAATCCTATTATACTGCAAATGCAACACCTCTGAAGCCTCGGCATGGGGCATTTCATGGTTTTCTTTTAAATGTTGTTAACTGCAAATTTGGACAGGGACAAAAGATCCATGAAAAGACAAATAGGTCTCATTTTAAACACAATAACCTAAAAGCTGACTTTATGACTTTAATTGTAGGACATGGAGATCAGTGCAGAAGAACTTGAGTATATCCTGAATGCTGTATTGAAAAAAAGTAAGTGTGTGGTGATGGGGTGGGGAGGTGCCTCCCTCCTTTACCTGAGGACCGAGAGGACTTCTTATCCCGCTTCATTGATAAAGCTGTAGACATAAGAACATAAGAAGAGCCCTGCTGGATCAGGCCAAAGGCCCATCTAGTCCAGCTTCCTGTATCTCACATTAGCCCAGTGGTGTCATCTAAATGATTTAAGAACAGGTACTCACTTTTGATTGGCATGTGTCGGGACCCGCCCACCGGAAGTGACATCATAAGCCAGAAGTGATGTCGTGGCAGGAAGTGACATGAAAAAAGTCCTTTTTGAGGCCTCAGATGATTTTAAACTGACCCAACAGTTGCAACAGTATTCCACAGCACCCCCAGAACATGTTAAGGAGGCCTGGCATTATGTTAAAACCCCAGAGCAACTCATTTTTCAGTGGCAAGGAAAGGAAAGGCTCCGCTTGCTGCCTGCCTGCCTGCCTGGCTCTGAGAACATGCAGGCAACTCAAACATGCAGGAAATTCAAATGTTGCAGAGGGCGGAGTCGACGAGTGGGCGGGCAAATGGGCGGGGCCAGATGTAATCCTAGAAACCGGTACTCGCGTACCCCCGCGTACCCCCTGCATGACATCACTGCATTAGCCCTATACATAGACCTGCAAAGTTGAAGTACTGAAGGGGTGTGGTGTGATGACACTGAATATCACTTCTAATGGTTATGGCAATTCTCTTGCAGCAAACAACATCAAATTCAAGAAAATAAGTGTCCTTTCCTGTCGAAACATCATTTCCCTAATGGATGTATCCTTTGCACTGCTGAGTGCAAAACAGGACCACATTTATATTACAGCAGTGTTATAATTGCCTCCTATGGTGCTGTTTCACACAGCACTCTGTTTTCCAGGATCACATCAATAGCATTAAAAGAGCTACTGTATTACTGTGTATACAAATGAAATTTGTTCAGGCACCAGCATTGTTTTTCTTGACCAACATGACTCAGGGCGCAATCCTAATGTTCCAGCACTGACGTAGCTGTGCCAATGGAGCATGTACTGCATTCTGCAGTGGAGTACTAATAAGGGAGGCCTCCTCAAGGTAAGGGAATGATTTTTACCCCAGTACCTCTTACCCCAGTGCTGGAAAGTTGGTTAGGATTGCGCCCTCAGTGTACTGCAACAGAGGCACAAGGGACACCATAAAGTATGTTTGGACCACTCTCTGAGTCAGAGAGGCCAGCACACAGACATGTGCCATCTTCCCTGACTCAAGAGAGTAGTCCAAACACGCTTTATGGTAGCCCTTGTGCCAGCCAAACTTTGCTGGCCTAACTGTGCCAGCCTAACTCCAGGTTAGGATTGCACTCTTGGTGTTTTACATAACCAGTATTTTCCCTTAATGTGGACTGTATCAGACCAGTGGCAATGGCAAACTGGAATTCAACGAGTTCAAAATTTTCTGGGACAAACTGAAGAAATGGATAGTAAGTTGTGATGTAATCATTCTTGTTTTGTCTGTTGTTTTATTAAGCATTTTTGAAGCAGCATTTTATTAAGATGCATAACATTTTGATTTCATAAGGATGCTTCCTTAAAATAAGTTGTTTCTAGGAAAAAAAGTTTTGTTTTCTATAGTTCAAACCACAATAGCTTACAGGGAACATTCTTTTCTTTTTTAAAAAAAATAGGATAAAAACTATTTTTGAGGTAATCCATGTCAGAAACGGTCCTTAGAAGGAGGCCAAGCAAAATAAATCTTGAACATAATATGCAGCTATTGGTACAGGCAAGAAAAAAAAACTCCTGAGTCATGAGAAGAAAGCACTCTTGATGAGTGATTGAGTTTCTGTTGCTTATATTTGAGGCTCATCTTCTCCAATCAACAAATGGAATTTGTGGTAGCCAGTGAGAATGCACAGGCAAATGAAGCCCAAACATACAGGAGCATTTGGATGTCATATCTAGATTTCTGCAATCATTATGTGACCCATGAAACCGCCTACTTGCTCACTCGGGTTCAGTTTTCTCTTGATGTGCCTTTTGACCACAAAATTGTGTGTGTGTGTGTGTGTGTGTGTGTGTGTGTGTGTGTGTTGCAAATACAATACCCATGTTCCTGTTATCTTCCTATTGACTGTACATATACTGAAAGCGCAATCCTAATCTGGAGTTAGGCTGGCACAGTTAGGCCAGCAAAGTTTGGCCTAACAAGGGACACCGCAAGGTATGGCCCACTCTAGGAATCAGGGAGGATGGTGCACGTCTGTGTGCTGGCCTCTCTGACACTGAGGGCGCAATCCTATACTGCGCTGGATTGGCAAGGCCAGCCGGCCTGTGCCAAATCCAATGCAGTACAGTGGAGGCTGGAGCCTCCCCGCGGCAAGGGCACATTCATACCCTTACCATAGGGGAGGCTCCAGTCTCCCCTATGCGCTCCTTGGATCTGCGCCTGCTAAACAGCCTCCTTGGATCTGCGCCTGCTGTTTAGCAGGCGCAGTTTTGAGGAGACCACTGGGCCCAAATCAGGGCCACTCGGCCTCCCAATTGGGTTTAGGATTTGGCCTTATGGCTGTTTCCCAAGCCTGCCAACGGGACGTTGGCCCACAACCTTCCACCCTGCCAATTCCGTGTCTGGACGGAAACTGAGCCTCCCTTGCACCAGCCGGCTTCAGCTGCAGGCAGCACTGGTCCCGTTGTTCGAGCTCCGACCCGGGGGTGCTGATCGGCGCCACCACATCGGCGCTCACAGAGTAGCTTTGACGCTATGACGAAGCGTCGACGCAACGGGCGTGCTCGGATTGCGCTGTGAGAGTGGTCCAAACATAGTTTACAGTGTCCCTTGTGCCGGCCAAACCTTGCTGGCCTAACTGTGCCGGTGTAACTCCAGGTTAGGATTGCGCCCTGACTGCAAAGCATCACTACCATCCTTTTGTCCAGATCAAATTCAATTCAAATTCCTAGTGATAAGGACTGGAACACATAGCTTTGGGCAAGATACTTGAAATGTAAAGTCTGACCAAGACATGCATAGATGAACCTTTAGCACATAAATGCATCATACATGTGGCTCATTTAAACAGGAGTGGCTATGGCTTCTTGCTGAGTGTACTTCCACTATGTGTGCTTGCAGTAGGTGTACTTCTAGTATGCACTCATTCCATTATGAGTTTCCAGGGCACAGCAAAGGAAGAAAGGTGTTCCCAGATCTATTATGCCTTGAACAGATGGAACTTTTCTTGCTTCAGTGAGAATTCTGCTAGAGCAAACGAACAAAACTCAGACTTTATATATCCTTATTGAGAAGCAATTCATTTCAGAGTAATTCAAAGTTTCTTATGTGATTTTGCAAACTCATTACTTCTGAAGAAAGACACCTAGAAATTAGTTCAGTGCTTTACCGAATGTGATTTTTTTTTATTCAACTCTCTTTTTCTCTTTGTTTTGGTCAGGGTATCTTCCTTCATTTTGATTCTGACCATTCTGGCACCATGTCTTCCTATGAACTTCGTCTTGCTTTAAAAGCAACAGGTACACATTTTCTCAAGGGCCCAAATGGGATAACAAACATGGAATGGGAGAGTTTAACTCGGTTCACCACTCTGTTTTTCCATTTGAATCGCATACATAGGGGAAAGGCAAGTACAGCAATACCTTATATTATGCTTTCATCTGGTTAAGGACTAGAGCATGGATAAAAGTCAAAAATGGATCACTGTCAAAGCCTTATTTAGCTTGCAAAATTATTTTGACCATAACTAACTATATAACACGTGCAAATGCACATAAAACCTAAATAAACAGAAAAAGTAGAAAAATAAACATAAGAACATCAATGAACATCATGGAAGGTTGGATGAAATTTGACGAAAGAGGTGGACAAAATTTGAAATGTAGTTATAATTGAAAGCAGTTGAAAGAGCAAAGCGATGAAAGTCAAGTGGATGAAAGTTAAAGTATGCCTGTAGACAGGACCGGCCCCCAGGAGCAGGACCCAATGCCTCCCACCCTTCCGTAAGGCCCTCCTATTCACCAGTGGCAACAAGAGCACTTTCGGTGCTGCATGCGGCATCTAGAAATAATTGGTGGTGATGTAATGATGTCACCACCAATTGCTTCTGGGAAGTCCATTTCAGGCTGTTCAGAGGCAGGGGCAGGCAGGAGGTCCAATGCAAAGCCGCTCCACTTGTCCTGCTGACTTAGAGCCCACAGGGATCCCAGCTGCTGCAGCAAGCAATCCACTCACTGTGCCGGCGCTGTGCCCTCCAAAGTGCGGGGCCCAATGTGACAACATTGGCCACATTGGCTTAAGGCCAGCCCTGCCTGCAGAATAGGTGTATCTGTCTGTTTTCCTTCCCATGGCTAATATTAATTTGAGGGAAGCAAATTTTCATACGGAAATGGAGCAGGAGAAAAGATTAACCCCCTCCTGAAGTTTCTCGTTTGACCCCCCTCATATCTCGTTTGACCCAAAGTGTCCATTCAGATGACCAGGGGCTCAAAGTGGCTAACTGGTGCCTTCTGAGTCTGTGGCACCTTCCAGCTGGAGAGAAATGGATTATTTGAATCACCTTAAATTGAGCAGATGACACCAGTTTTACAAATCGCCTGGTATGGGTGACACCTGGCAGTTTCTGTTCTATGCTGATAATTAACACAACCAGCGATGGGATCTACAAATGAACAAGGGGAACACTGGGCGGGACTTATGCGGGGCTTCAGTGTGATTGGCTGCCCGTTCGTAGTGTTCCGCAGCTGTCTTGGCCTTGGGGGGGCTGCCCCTGGTTAGCGCGCCCCCCGCTGCTTGCCCAGGCACCCGACGCGACCCTCACCTGACCCCCGCGGCAAGCAGGAGCCCTCCAGAGGCCAGGGCAGCCGCGGAATGCTACTGACAGGCTGCCACTCAAGCGGAAGTCCCGCCTACATCCCACCCAGCGTTCCCCTTGTTCATTTGTAGATCCCATCACTGAACACAACCCATTTCCTCCAAGCAGCATGATAGGGAATTCATGTACCATGAACCAACTAGGCAACTAGAAAAAAAATGTTGTGGTTGTTGTTGCTTTTGGTTCAGTTGCCCAAAGAGAAATAGGTGACCATCATCAACAAGACCAGCTTCCTCCCTTTTTTTCATTTCTATATGTAGCTGTACAATTTTACTTTAGCACTGCATTCTGCCCCCACCATCTGGGATCCATACCTTTTTTACTCTGACCTATTGGGCTAGGACCAGGAACAGCCTATCTGTGGAGCCAACCGAGGTACTCACCTTAGACAGCGTATTGGCAGGAGGCACCCATCTCTGTCTGCCCTCTTGCTTCCATTGCTCTTCTTGAAAAGGTAAGAGGGGGAATTGAGCAGTTCAGAAGTGCAGAGTGGTGGGCTAGAGTGTCTGTTATAGACAACCACTCTTCTCCACCCTTCCTCTTCCACTCCATCTCCTCTTGCTTTTCCAATCCAATGAGTAGGAGGAGCAGAGGCTTATCTTCAGGTAAGGAGGTGCAATTTGACACATTGCTTCAGGTTTCAAGAAGTCTTCATGCAACCATTTTCCATGTCAACGCATTTTCCATGTCAACACCTAGCAACCCCACCATGAACCCAGCAGCCTCGTGTTTCAATTTTGACAGGCATAGAATAGAATAGAAAGGCACATCAGCAAAATGATGTGCCAAGCTTTACTGTGGTGAAGAGTTTGGTCCCAGAAAATCACAAGGCAGTAGGGTGGAGAGCGCATATCACTTGTGTTCTGGACCACGAAAGAGCCTGCAGCCAAATCTGGTTTGCCCCACCCCAAGGCTGTGCACAATTCGGAAGCCCTAGTTTAGCGTTCTTGCCTCCACAGAATGACAAAGTATAATTAAATTAAGTTACTAAATGTTCTAGTTTATCAACCTAATTTGATAATGCAGACAGAATGGTGGTCTTGTTCCTTCAAATAACCCACATTCTTTGTTCAAAATAAAATAGGTAAATAACACTGAGCTGTCTGAAGAACATTTTCTGCTTTCAAGAATCAGGACTCCAGTGGAAATTTTTTGACCAGACTGACTGGCCAAAAACAAGCACTGAAGGGGATAGAAAGAGGCATAATTATGGCGATCAGGGCAGTGGTTGAATGAAAATAATGTGTCTTGGGATACATCACAAGGAATTTAAAAGGACACTGAAATCTCAGTCCAGAGCCCCTCTTTTATTTCCTCAGGATTCACCAATCTATTCTTCACAACCATGACAACAACAAAAAAATTGATTTTAAAAATGAGAACACAGGTTCTCAAGCAGTGCTGTTCCTAAGGGGGGGCGGAAACACTAAGTTTTGCAGGAGCTTGAGCTCCTGTGTAATGTAGCCCCTCCCCCTCACCTCCAGAGTCATTCACTGCTTGGAGAGCTTGCAAATGACTCTGTAGGCAAGGGGGAGGGGCCATGTTACACAGGAGCTCAGGCTCCTGCAACACTTAGCATTTTGTGCCTCCCCCCCCCCCCGTAAGAATGCCACTGTTCTCAAGATGCCAACTTGTACAGCAATACCAAAACCTGCACTTAGTAGATAGTGGACAAGAGGGTGGAGTAGTTGCAGAATTGCAGTAAGTTCTTTTTAAGACATTCTTATTTCTGTTTCTTTAAGGGTTTCAGCTCAACAATTACCTGCTTCAGCTGATGGTTCTTAGATACTCCGATGACCAGTATCAGATTGAATTTGATGACTTCTTGAACTGTCTGATTCGTCTAGAAAACGCAAGCCGTGAGTATCATCACTCTCTTGGTACCTTTATTTGTAATTCTTATTAACAAGGGGTGGACAGGAGGTGCAATTTCTGGGTGCTAATTCCTTTGGCTTGGTTCATTGCTTGCTTTGGTAGCCTGCCAGACCCCTCTTAGGCATTCTGTAGCTACTCTTCTGTGTCATTACAACAGTACTAATCTGAAAGAAGGCTTACCTCTGGCACTCTCTGACAACATAATCTCCATATTCCAGTGGCATGATTTACTGAAAAGCTTTTCATGCAGCACAAAGGCCCCCCCCCCAAATCCAGATTTCGACTGGAGTGGTGGTGGAAGGGTTCTCTCCTTCCACTCATCCAAATTCTCCTCCCCCCGCCAGCAACTGCTATTTGCATTAAAGCAGGGTTTCCAAACCCTGGCCTGGGGGGGGGGCAGATGTGGCCCTTGGAGAGCCTCTATCCAGCCCATGGCAAACCTCTTGTCCCTATGAGCCTCTGGTCCTCCTGACCTTGCTGGTTTGTCCTGCACCCTACAAACTGTGCTCTGTTGTGTGCAGAGGGTGTTCTCCTGGCCAGAAGGCCTCCTTGCCCTCAGAAGGCCTCAGAGGCGGATCTACAGGGAGGGCAAAGCTCTAAGTGTTGCAAGAAGCCTTACCCTGTCATGTAAATCCCTCCTCTCCCTTGCTGCTGTAGCCAGTAAGCAACGCCAGGATGTGGCTGTTCCCTGTGAGGATTGGCTAGAACGGTGCAGGAGAGGAGTGATTTCCACTGCAAGGTCAGGCTTCTTGCAAAACTTTGCAAGAAGAGATTTGCCCTCCCTTAGATCTGCCTCTGGAAGGCCTCCAGAAGGCCAAAAATGGTCTCTTCCTGGTTTTCCAAAGACCCCAAAATGATGCTTTTAGGCCCTCTGAAGGGCATAGACAGCTTTCTGAGGGTCAGGGAGCCTCCACCCCCAGCCCACAGAACATGCTCTGGGTGTTTCCTTTCCTGTGAGATATTTACTCCAGCGTATTTAAGTAAGCTGCTTGTAGGGTAGGGGAATGGGAGTCCATTTAAGAGTGTGCTATATTTCTGTGGTGTGTGTTGGTGCTTGGAGGAATCCTGGAACTTTGAGCCCATTCATTCCTTTATCTAAGTTCCATCTCTAATGTATTTATTTAAATTTTATATTTAAATTTATTTATTTTTCCAACCATCAATACCGTGCCAGATATTTGAGACGGCCCTCTGGCTAAAAGGTTTGGAGGCCCCTGTATTAGAGGAAAAAATATTCAGGAAGTCAAACCACTCATTTCACATGCAAAGCAGTTTGGCCCTTTGTAACATTTACTGCTACAGAGTTTTTGGTTTGAGATCCTAAGTGTTTTAGCAAAAATGAAATTAAGGTAAAATCTGTTTGTCATCTTCTGATTGTTCTTTCAGGAGTGTTCCAAGCATTAAGTGTGAAGAACAGAGACAGCATTAGCCTGAATATAAGTGAGGTAAGCACTTAAAAAAAATTTTTTTAAAGAAATTTACCTACCACAAAGTCTGTAGAAAGTAAATATTAGATACAGGATTCTCAGATTGATTTTTCATTTTTGTAGTTGAATTCTCTTTTATCTCTTCTGTTTCCCACCCCCCTTTTCCCCCACTTTCAATCACTTTTCACTGGACATATTTCTAGCACATGAATGGCAGGAAGGGGACTGAAAGTGGTCTTTTTAAGCCCCCAAACAGTTGTGGCTAGGGGCTTATTTGGTATAGGAGTAGAGTGTATCATGAGAGGGGTTAATGCTGTCCCCCTCACTAATTTCACCGAAAATCCCATCTCCGTCCCATAGTGGCAACGTCCAACAAATAATTGTTTTGATCAGTTTTACATTGTTTGCTGCTTTTGGACTTGCTGTACAAGCAAGAGTAAAATATATATTCCAAAAGAAACAACCAAATTTTAAGCAATCGATATTGTGGTCCTGATAAGAACTGCCGCAGTGTGTCTTTTACTTTTGAGAGTCTGTAGAAGTTCTGGTCTAACGAGCCTTCCTTTTGGCCTTTTAGTAATTCCCTACTCAGAACCACGCTGTGATTAGTTGGATTTCAGTGCTCCCCTTCCCAATGACCAGAACAGGAAGAGGCGGCTGTCTTGGCTCTGGAGTGCTAATGGATTGGTTTTATCAATTGAAACATGGTGTCTTTCTTCCTTCTTTAATAGTTTATCAACTTGACCATGAACATCTGAAGACATCCACCCTGCCTTGCAGCCAGCCATCAAAGTGCCACCCAAACCAAAGCTTCAAGTTATAATTATGTTGTTGCAAACGGGAGAGTCTTATATGTTTTTTCACCTTTTCTTATCTTCATCCTGATCACAGACCTATACAGAACGTGTGTACAAAAGAAACATGGATAAGTACTTAACTTGTGTGTGTACTGTATATTCCAGCAGTTCCCATCGTCCTACTCGGATGTTGGGACTACAGCGCTGCAGCGATCACGGCACTGTGGGCACTCTGGGGGTTCTTACCTCATCTCACTGGCCTCTGGCAAGTTCTGGGAGGCCCGCGTCTCCCTCTGCAAGCCTCCTCGCTGGGATAAAAAGCCCCATTTTAGGTGTGCAAAGCACTTCCTTTTTTCGCTTGCAAGCAGGAAGTGCTTTGCGTGCACAGAACGGGGCTTTGTATCTCAGTGGGGAAGCTCGCAGAGGGGGATGTGGGCAGGGACGGACCAAGTCAAAATGGCGCCCGGGGCACCCAATAGAAGTGCGCCCCCATGGGAGCCCAGGTCTACCCACCAGAAGCAGCCCCGGGTAGACCTGGGCTCCCCTTGAGAAACGGCCCATTAGAAATGGCTGTGAGTAGACCTGTTGTTGTTGTTGTTCAGTCGCTAAGTCGTGTCCGACTCTTTGCGACCCCATGGACCACAGCACGCCAGGCCTCCCTGTCCTCCACTAGCTTCCTGAGTTCGCCCAATTTCATATTCATTGCTTCGGTGACACTATCCAACCATCTCATCCTCTGTCGCCCCCTTCTCCTTTTGCCTTCAATCTTTCCCAGCATGAGGGTCTTTTCCAAAGAGTCCTCTCTTCTCATCAGGTGGCCAAAGTATTGGAGCTTCAGCTTCAGCATTTGTCCTTCCAGGGAGCAATCAGGCTTGACTTCCTGGAGAATTGACCGATTGGATCTCTTTGCAGTCCAGGGGACTCTCAAGAGTCTTCTCCAACACCATAATTCAAAAGCATCGATTCTTCGACGCTCTGCCTTTCTTATGGTCCAGCTTTCACAGCCATACATGGCTACTGGGAAAACCATCGCTTTGACTATGCGAACCTTTGTTGGCAGGGTGATGTCTCGGCTTTTGATTAAGCTATCTAGGTTCACCATAGCTTTCTTCCCAAGAAGTAAACGTCTTTTAATTTCATGGCTGCAGTCACCATCTGCGGTGATCTTGGAGCCCAGGAAAATAAAGTCTGTCACTGCTTCCATTTCTTCTCCTCCTATTTGCCAGGAAGTGATGGGAATGGTTGCCATGATCTTAGTCTTTTTAATGTTGAGCTTCAAACCAATTTTGGCACTTTCCTCTTTCACCTTCATCAAAAGGTTCTTTAGGTCTTCCTCACTTTCTGCCAGTAGAGTGGTATCGTCTGCATATCTGAGGTTGTTGATGTTTCTCCCAGCAATCTTGATTCCAGCTTGTGAGTCATCCAGCCCTGCCTTCCTCATGATGTACTCTGCATATAAGTTAAATAAGCAGGGTGACAATATACAGCCTTGTCGTACTCCTTTCCCAATTTGAAACCAGTCGGTTGTTCCATGTCCAGTTCTAACTGTTGCTTCCTGACCCGCATAAAGGTTTCTCAGAAGGCAGATCAGGTGGTCTGGAACTCCCATCTCTTCAAGAACTTGCCACAGTTTGTTGTGATCCACACAATCAAAGGCTTTAGCATAATCAATGAAGCAGAGGTAGATGTTTTTCTGAAACTCTCTTGCTTTCTCCATGATCCAGCGAAGGTTGGCAATTTGATCTCTAGTTCCTCTGCCTCTTCGGAAACCAGCTTGTACATCTGGTAGTTCTCGATTCACATACTGCTGAAGCCGAGCTTGTAGGATTTTGAGCATGACCTTGCTAGCATGTGAAATGAGTGCAATGGTGCGGTAATTCGAGCAATCTTTGGCATTGCCCTTCTTTGGGATTGGAATGTAAACTGATCTTTTCCAGTCTTGTGGCCACTGTTGGGTTTTCCAAATTTGCTGGCATATGGAGAGCAGCACTTGGACAGCATCATCTTTTAAGATTTTGAATAATTCCGCTGGAATGCTGTCACCTCCACTAGCTTTGTTGTTAGTGAGGCTTTCTAAAGCCCCCTTGACTTCACTCTCCAGGATATCAGGTTCGAGCTCAGTGACTGTACCACTGTGGTTATCAGGAACATTTAGATCGGCCTTATAGAGTTCCTCTGTGTATTCTTGCCACCTCTTCTGAATCTCATCTGCTTCTGTTAGGTCCTTGCCATTTTTGTCCTTTATTGTGCCTACCTTAGCATGAAATTGTCCTTTGACATCTCCAATTTTCTTGAAAAGATCTCTAGTCCTCCCCATTCTGTTGTTTTCCTCTATTTCTTTGCATTGCTCATTCAGAAAGGCCTTCCTATCTCTCCTTGCTGTTCTCTGGAAATCTGCATTCAGTTGGGTATATCTTTTCCTTTCTCCCTTGCTTTTGGCTTCTCTCCTTTCCTCAGCTATTTGTAAAGCCTCGTCAGACAGCCACTTTGCCTTCTTGCATTTCTTCCTCTTTGGGATGGTTTTAGTTGCTGCCTCCTGTACAATGTTACAGACCTCCGTCCAAAGTTCTTCAGGCACTCTGTCTACCAAATCCAAGCCCCTAAATCTATTTGTCACCTCCACTGTATATTCGTAGGGGATCTGATTTAGGTCATACGTGGAGGGCCTAGCGGTTTTCCCTACTTTTTTCAGTTTAAGCCTGAATTTGGCAAGAAGAAGCTGATGATCTGAGCCACAGTCAGCTCCAGGTCTTGTTTTTACTGCCTGTATGGAACTTCTCCATCTTTGGCTGCAAAGAATGTAATCAATCTGATTTCGATGTAGACCATCTGGTGAAGTCCATGTGTACAGTCGCCGTTTGTGTTGCTGGAAAAGGGTGTTTGCTATGACTAATGTGTTCTCCTGACAGAACTCTATCAGTCTTTGCCCTGCTTCATTTTGTACTCCAAGACCAAACTTGCCTGTTATTCCTCTTACCTCTTGACTGCCTACTTTAGCATTCCAATCCCCTATGATGAGAAGGACATCTTTTTTTGGGTGTTAATTCTAGAAGCTGTTCTAGGTCTTCATAGAAGCGGTCAACTTCTTCCTCATCAGCACCAGTGGTTGGGGCGTAGACTTGGATTACTGTGATGTTGAAAGGTTTGCCTTGGATCCTAATGGAAATCATTCTATCATTTTTGAGGTTATACCCCAGTACTGCTGTTCTCACTCTCTTGTTCACGATGAAGGCTACTCCATTTCTTCTAAGGGATTCCTGCCCACAGTAGCAAATATAATGGTCATCTGAATTAAATTCTCCCATTCCTGTCCACTTTAGTTCACTAACTCCCAGGATGTCGATGTTCAGCCTTGACATCTCACGTTTGACCACATCTAGCTTGCCTTGATTCATAGATCTGACATTCCAGGTTCCTATGTAGTATTGTTCTTTGCAGCATCGCACTTTCCTTTCACTTCCAGACACATCCACAGCTGAGCTTCCTTTCAGTTTTGGCCCAGCTACTTCACTCTTTCTGGAGCTACTAGTACTCGTGTTCTGCTCTTCCCCAGTAGCATAATGGACACCTTCCGACCTGAGGGTCTCATCTTCCAGTGTCATATCGTTTAGCCTTTTTGTTCTGTAATCCATGGGGTTTTCTTGGCAAGAGTACTGGAGTGAGTACTGGAGTGAGTACTGACTAAACGTGGTCCGCTGGAGAAGGAAGTGGCAACCCACTCCAGTACTCTTGAGTAGACCTGGGCTCCCCTCAAAGGAGCCCAGGTCTACCCATTAGAAACAGCCGCGAGTAGACCTAGTCTCCCCTCGAGGGAGCCCTGGTCTACCCATTAGAAACAGCTGCGGTTAGACCTGGCCTTCCTTCAAGGGAGCCCAGGTCTACTCGCGGCTGGTCCCAATGGGTAGACCTGGGCTCCGGAGCCCAGGTCTACCCACACAATGTTGCGGGGGCCACTGGCGCCCCCTAGACGGCCCCAAGATGGCGCCCAGGGCTCTTGCCACCCCTGCCACCCCCTAGATCCGCCACTGGATGTGGGCCTCCCAGAACTTGCCAGAGGCCAGCGCAACCTCTCCCCCCCCCCATGAGGTAAGAACCCTGGGGTGCCCACAGTGCCACGATTGCTGCGGCACTGTCAGGCACCCATTCCTGGGCCACTCCTCTTAAGGGGGAATGGCCCAGGAACATTTCCCTATGGAGTCACAACCCCCAGGTTAGGAAACACTGGTATATACCATACGGTAAGTTTGAATTCAAATTGCAGTGAAGTACCATCTGCCACTGATAGCCCTAAGCAATCACTGCCTTTTAATGCAACATGATTATTTCAGTTCCCAGCAAATTTGCCACCCTCATGACTGTCTCCCATAGTGTCCATATTTTGTTTTGCCTGCCTTGTGCAGATGTTTATGAGAGAAATAGAGCTCTGTGAACTGGAGATTAGCCCAGGAAATTGCCATGGGGGCCAGTTGATTGTGATGCTGATAAAGTAGAAGAAGGGACCACACAGAACAAGCTTTGTTTCAGTATTTGTATGCATAGTATGCAGTGTTGATGGTAATATAACTTGGAGGCTGGTTAACTGTACACAAGAAGAGCTCTGCTAGATTAGGCCAAAGGGCTGTCCAGTCCAGCCTTCTCTTTCCTACAGCAGCCAACCAAATTCCTCCAGGTAGCTCCATCGTAGGGCCTGAAGGTAATAGCTCTTTCCATCATAGTCTCTCAATAGTCTCATAAATCTCTCAATAGTCTCATAAGTTTCTCAATAGCTTTCTCCATGTCCTAGTCTTTGAATGCTGTGTTTCCATGCAGCCATCGTGACAGGGAGCCACTGAGGGCTCAATCCTAACCTGGAGTTAGTCTGGCACAGTTAGGCCATCAAAGTTTGGCCAGCACAGAGGCCACCGTAAAGCACGTTTGGACCACTCTGTGACTCAGGGAGGATGGTGCACATTTGTGTGCTGGCTGCTCTGGCTCCAAGAGTAGTCGGAACATACTTTACGGTGTCCTTTGTGCCAGCCAAACTTTGCTGGCCTAACTGTGCCAGCCTAACTCCAGGTTAGGATTGTGCTCTGAGAGACGTCTCCTCCCTGAACATGTCTGACCCTTGTTTAAAGCCATCTAAACTACCTTTCAGCACAACATCTAGAGGGAGAACATGCTCTGAAAAATTGCCTGAAGCACTTAGGTTTGTCTGAGGATTTCCCTGGGTGACCCTTGCACTCTAGAATTAGCAGACAGGCATCAAAATTCTCTATCCATTTTTCTCCGCGCCATGCATCATTTTATAAACCTCATATCAGTTATGTCCCTCCTTGGGCACAAATATGTACGTCTTCCCTTCTAGGACAAGTGCTCCAGCCAAGCTTATTGCTTGTCTTTCTCTGCACCCCTTTTCAGCACTTGGCTTGGCTTGGCCTTGCCCATTCCAACAGAAATGGTCTGTTTACCGGTGGGCATATCTATCCCTGATACACAGAGAAGAGGAAAGGAAGAGCTAATATATCAGATCCTTAACTGTCTCTCAATATCTGGCTTAAGTTCATTACCACATCTGTACTGATTTGTATAGTGGCTGGTCCTCCTTTTAAAGGAGGTTGACACATTGTACCTCTGGACCATTCTCCCATTAGGGCAGCCAGACCCTTCTAGTTCTATAATTATGGGGCAGGAAGACTGGGAGCTGAGCACCATCATCCAGATTTCCATCCATCAAGAAAAGGCAGTGACAGTTAATTTCCACACTCCCCCATCACTGTTAGAGAATACATTAGCTCCCATCCATTTTTGGAGGCCATCTCATTCTTCCCAGCATTCTGTGGTTGTCCTAGCAACAGAGGAGGAATGAACATGTCCTATAATAGCCTGTCAATCATATGACTGAACACCCCACCCCACCCCACCCCTTTATCAGCTCCACAAAGGGGTGCAGCTGCTTTATCAGCTCCACAAAGACTGCGTGGCATAGGGAAAGCAGAAAACCTATCTGCTTAGAAAACCCATTTTCTGGGATGATCAAAAGGTGTGTTATTCTTCTGATCTCATAATCAGTTGATTCATGAAACCCTACATTCAGCATTGCAATGGCCTTCTAGGCTGTGACACAGCAAACTGTGTCATTTTTATCTATTTATTACCCTCATGGGGCTCCAAGAGATTAAATTGGGCTACCTCACCTACATGTCTTTATGCCTTGATTTACTGACCCCTGAGAGACAGATCACAGACAGATTGAAAACTTCCGGAGTGCATTTTAGGTTGAAAACAGATTGCCTGGTGCCAGAAAGAAGTGGCTTTGTAATGCTGATCTGATTCATTTCCTAGAGGACAAGTGTGACCGAAATAGAAAGGAGGTCGGATTAAAAGGACATGTCAGAACCAGTCTCCATATGTTAATATTGTTAGATAGAAGGAGTGCAGACTTATCCCATGGTTAAAAAAAAATGAAAAATTTTATGTGGGCAAATTTCAAGGACAAGACTCAACAAAAAGGAAAACCGGACTTGAAATGTGATGTTGAGATTTGGGTCAGAAAGCTTTGCAAAAAGGTTATAATTTGTCAAACTCTGAGTTATCTGCCATTCAATTCCAGCAATCCAAATTCAGTCTGGATTCAGCTACCTTATTGCTTACATTTACCTGGCACAGTACCAAAACTAGGGTGGTTGGTGTTTGAATCATGTGCTAGTAAACAGGTACCCAGATTCTAGTTTGTGTGTCATATATGCCTTTCACACTAGCAATGTGGAATCTGGATTCTTGCTCGCCAGCTAGTATAGTCAGCAGACACTCAGCCTGAACTCAGGAGTGCACCCCACTGACAGTACTCACACCTGCACATTTGAGGATGTGACATCTGATTACGTTAATTCTTGTGATGCAAAGGATTCTGGGGCACACACTCAGTTCATGCACTGCACCAATCCTACCAGAAACAAATGGTGCAGAGGGGATGCTACGCTCAGGAGATGTGGGGAAACAGCTGAAAACTGACCCCACTGGATCATCTAGTCCAGCCCATCATCTAGTCCAGCTTCCTGCATCTCCCAGCGGTCCACCAGATGCCTCAGGGAATACACAAGATATGTGCATCTCGTTGCTACTCCCCTGCATCTGGCACTCCGAGGTAGCCTACCTCTAAAGTAAGGAGGTTGCACTAACTATCATGGCCTGTAAACTGCAATGGACTTCCTCCAGAAATCTGTCCAGTCCCCTTTTAAAGGCATCTAGGCCAGATGCCATCACCACCGCCTGTGGCAAGGAGTTCCACAGATTAATTAGCCGCTGGGTAAAAAAGTATTTCCTTTTATCTGTTCTCATTCTTGCAACACTCAATTTTAGTGGATGTCCCCTGATTCTGGTATTGTGAGAGAGGGAAAAGAACCTCCCTCTATCCACTTTATCCATCCCATGCATAATTTTGTATGTCTCAATCAAGTCCCCCCTCAGGCGCCTTTTTTCTTGACTGAAGAGGCCCAAACGTTGTAGCCTTTCCTCATATGAGAGGTGCCCCAGCCCTGTAATCATTTTGGTCTCTCCCTTCTGCACCTTCTCTAGTTCCCTTATATCTTTTTTGAGGTGTGGCGACCAGAACTATACACAGTACTCCAGGTGGATGACTGATGTGCCACAATGAGTGAGCAACTGCCAGGCACTCAAAACAAAGAGCTACCACAAACAGGGCAGCCATGTGCATCCGCCATTACCGTGTAGTGCCTCCTCTAAGAGAGCACACAGTCAATTGATGGAGGGTGAGACACTGTGCCAGAGGCAGACATTATCTCAGATGCACATTGCTCCTGAGGTAAGTTCAAGGCTTTTCGAAAGCATATTCAAACCTCACTGCAGAAATTGTAGTTCTGAATTCTCCAGCCTGACATACCAACCATACCCCTGCACCCCTGTTTCTTTTGCTCTGAATAGACACTCTCCCTGCCTGTCTGCCCCCCCCCGCCCCCACAAAGAATATACCCGAAGTGGACTGTAACGCTTTTGTTCCAACAAGCAGCCTTGCACCTGTTTTCCATCAAGCACTTCTAACACAGCTCTCCTTGGCTCAGAAAGACTCTTTTATGCGCCTAAAATTTCTAGGATCTGGCAGAAATGAAAACATCTCTGTAAGAGAACACTGGAGAGTCTTCAGGGAGATGTTAATGGTTTTGACCCTGACAACATACCCTATGGAAGGTCTGACATCATACTAAAAAACATGGCTTTGTACATTCTTTGTCATCACAGCATGCAGAATATTCTTCCTGCTTGTTCTGCTTCACAGGGGAAATGTTATGGCTGGTTTCACATCGGCCCCCAAAGAATCCAGTCCTCTGTGAACATTTGTTATAATGATTTTAATGTTGTTTGTGCTTATATAATGCAATTGCGAAGTCAGTTTTGCATGTAGCTCTGTTCTGAGAAGTCCTCAAAAGAACTCTGTTACCAGAATTAGTAGCAGGAGCATACTGGGGCTGGTGTGGGCAAAACGGCTTCATATTTTTAGCCTGCAAGCATATTTGAAACGAGGACTCAAAGGAGATGGCAATGAGAAATGTCAAATCAACTGGCAATGAGAAATGTCTGGACTATGTGTCAGAGTGACTGGAAAACCAAAACTGTGATTGGTCATATTGATCCGTTAGAAGATAAGTCCACAATCCAAGGTCAGACAATGCTTCATCAAGGATCAACCAGAAAGGCTTTTGGTTGGTTTGAAGGAATGCATTGCCTGACCGACTTCTGTAAGTCGTTTATGGGCAGCTCAATCCTAATTGGTGGGAGCAGGTAGGTCAGCTGGCCTGCACTTCCTCCTCATGGCCAGATCCTGACACTCACTCACAGGACCAGCCCCCTTCCATCTTCCCCTGCCCTGTTACATTATCAGGTGTAATTTCCTTTTCATATCCAAATTTCCCTTCATTTCATCTGTGAGTAAATTGCCTGTTTTAATAATGTGATATCATTTAGACCTATGGTCTATGTTTGGCTCCCAAAAGTAGGAAATCTAAAGTGTTCAGTGCAAGAGAAGCGCTCTCTCTCTCTCTCTCTCTCTCTCTCTCTCTCTCTCTCTCTCTCTC
>JAJKFI010000018.1:9512173-9590464 GCA_029204185.1 Lerista edwardsae | reverse complement strand
CACACACACACACACACACACACACACACACACACACTATAAAAGATAGCATTCCTTGACCATGACTCTTATAGTGACAGTTTGTGCGAGTGTGAGCAAAGACAAGTTTCCCAGACATAAATGTTTGGGGGCATGCATATAAGTTCAGTGCACGTGTTTCAAACTATGTGTGCTGTCCTAAATGATGGAGCCAGTAGCATGATTCTGTAATCTTTCCTTCACTGATCCCCCTGCGGGAAAGCGGACTGCTGTGATGCTAGGTACACTTGGACCACGCAAAGCCATTCATAGAGAGCTCAGGACAGATTCTTGCCCTTTGTCTTCATTAATGCCCTACTGCTTCTTTCATTCAAGCACTCAGCTGCTAGATGCTCTCAAGAGTTCTTGAAGACTTGGTAGGCTTTGATCAAGATAAACCAATCCAATCATAATTCCAACCACACATTCTTTGTAGAAAAATATAGCTTGAGTTACTTTGTACATAATACATACAGTTTGTTCATAAGACAAGGTAAAGATTTCCCCACGACCGAATGGTCTAGTCGTGACCGACTGCAGGGGGCGGTGCTCATCTCCGTTTCTAAGCCTGTAGAGCCGGCATTTGTCTGAGGACAAGTTTCCGTGGTCATGTGGCTGGCATGACTATATGCCATAGCACACAGAACGTCATTACCTTCCCACCAAAGTAGTCCCTATTTATCTACTTGCATTTTTAGGTGCTTTTGAACTGCTAGGTTGGCAGGAGCTGGGACAAGCCACGGGAGCTCACTCCGTCAAGCAGTCTCGAACTCCCAACCTTCTGGTCAGAAAGCCCAGCAGCAGTGGTTTAACCCACTGCGCCACCACATCCCTTCATAAGGCAAAGAGTTACATAATACAACTGGCTAAGTTTAAGGACTTTGGAGAGTCTGTCCTGACAAATCACTACATGCCAAAATGCCAGCAAAAGCCAGCCAGCCAACAACAATAGCAACCCAAGCTGTCTCTTTCTGATGTCAGCGGCTCACTGTCTGTTTCTTCTTAGCTGAAATTGGTAGGGCCTTGATCAATTTGACCACAAAAGTTATTTTCATTTGCTAAAAAAAAGGGGGAGGGGAGAGAATGCTGTTTTCACTGGCTTGCAAAGAGATAGACTCATAGACGGGGTTTTGTACAAGAATGTAAGAACTAGTCAATTCTATTTATAGGCAAAGGATCCTGCTTGTTTTAAAATTAGCTTGCTAACATGATTGAGGCTTGCATTTTCCTAGTACCTGAAGGGATACTCTGAATGATTTTTCTACTGATGAAAGCCTGATATGTTGACTGGAACAGAAAACCGGTCATGAAAACTAATATGGGTGGTTAAGTTTATTTGGACCGACTTCTAGATAAGTAGCCATCGGATTGCAGCCTAGGTTAGGAAGCTGCATAAGATTTATTTTTGTATGCTTCACCTTTGTTATTGTGTTGCAAGAACCATGCCAGGCAATCACCTTAGTTTTGCATCTGCTTATAATTATCTTCTATCCTTTTTTTTCTTACCTGCTATGCCATTTTAATCAACACCCCTTTTAGGTTTGATCTAAACCTGCCTGGTCTAGCCAATTCAGCAGAAAGCATGGAGCCTGGGACCACTACCCCGATGCCACTCCATCCATATTGTACATGTCCCCCATGATTCTGGGGCTCCCAGTATGTGCCTTGGAGGAACTTCTAGGCAGTTCCCTCTGGTTTTTGTCTCGAGGTAGCACTTATTACAGGTCTCAAGGTAGCATTCTACAACTTTGTTCTAGAGTAAGGGTGAATTGGGATGGAGAAAGGAAGGTGTTGGGTCCCCTTCTATCATAAGAACTTAAGAAGAGCCCTGCTGGATCAGGCCAAGGGCCCATCTAGGCCAGCTTCCTATATCTCACAGTGGCCCACCAGGTGCCTCAGGGAGCACAGGAGGCAACAAGATGCACCTGGCACACTTACACCTGGCATTCTGAAGTAGCCTACTACTAACATAAGGAGGTTGCACAACCCGTCATGGCCTATAGCACATGATGGACTTTTCCTCCAGAAATCTGTCCAATACCCTTTTAAAGGCACCTAGGCCAGATGCCATCACCACCTCCTGTGGCAAGGAGTTCCCACAGACCTTTTTACCCAGCGGGTAATTAATATTTCCTTGTATCTGCTCCAACTCTCCCAACACTCAATTTTAGTGGATGTCCCCTGGTTCTGGTGTTGTGAGAGAGGGAAAAGAGCATCAATCAATCAATGTATTTATATACCACTTTTCAACACAAAGTTCACAAAGTGGTTTACATGCAAATAAATAATAATAAAGTAAATGGCTCCCTGTCCCCAAAGGGCTCACAATCTGAAAAATGCAGAACACCACCAGCAACAGCCACTAGAAAAGACACTGTGCAGGGGTGAAGAGGGACAATTACTCTCCCCCTGCTAAATATAAGAGGACACCACTTGAAAAAGTGCCTCTTGGTCAGTTAGCATTGAAAAAGTGCCTCTTGGTCAGTTAGCAGGGGAGCAGCTTGGTCAGTTAGCATCCCTCTATCCACTCTATCCCATGCATAATTTTGTACATCTCAGTCATGTCCCCTCTCAGGTGCCTTTTTTCTAGACTAAGAGCCCCAAAAGCTGCAGTCTTTCTTCATAAGGGAGGTGCCCCAGGCCCGTAATCATTTTTGTCACTCTCTTCTGCACCTTTTTCAGCTCCACTATGTCCTTTTTGAGATGTGATGACCAGAACTGTATGCAATACTCTAGATGTGGCCTTATCATCGATTTGTACAATGGCATGATAATATTGTCCATTTTGTTATTCTCAATCCCTTTTTTAATTAACCCAAGCATGGAATTGGCCTTCTTCACTGCTGCCACACACTGGGTCGACGCCTTCAAGTTGTCCACGACCACCCCAAGATCTCTCTCCTGAGCTGTCACAGACAGCTCAGAACCCATTAGCCTATAGGTGAAGTTTTGGTTTGTTGCCCCAATGTGCATCACTTTACATTTGTCTACACTGAAACACATCTGCCATTTTGCTACCCATTCCGCCAACTTGGAGAACCTTCTGGAGCACTGCACAATCCCTTCTGGTTTTTACCACCCAGAAATGTTTTTTGTCATCCGCAAACCTGGCCACCTCGCTGCTTATGCTTGTCTCCAGGTCATTTATGAACAAGTTGAAAAGCACTGGCCCCAAGACAGATCCTTGGGGCACTCCGCTTTTCACCTCTCCATTGTGAAAATTTCCCATTCACCTCCACTCTCTGTTTCCTGGCCCTCAACCAATTCTGAATCCACATGAGGACCTGCCCTCTTATTCCCTGACTGTGAAGTTTCCGCTGCAGCCTTTGGTGGGGGACTGTGTCAAACGCCTTCTGAAAATCCATATATACGATATCCACCAGTTTTCCCACATCCACATGCCTATTGACCTTTTCAAAGAATTCCAAAAGGTTTGTGATGCATGAACCATTACAGACATCTTTAATTTTATATTACTGCCTTCACACATGTGCACAGTCATGCAGTACATGCTCTTACTGGGAAGATTTATGCATGCCTCCCAGTTCCAGTCAACTCCCTCCAATCACTGTTCTTGTGTCCCCAGAACATGTGATAAGGTTGGATGGCATTTTGGAAGCCACATGAATTTTCCCTCCCAAGCAACATCAATCAAACATGGGAAACGTATACCCTCATAATATACACATGAAACAATTGTTATTCTTCTTAGCACCTTATAAGAACCCTGTAAAAGAAGAAGGAATGACTATCCCCATTACGGTTGTGGAGGCTGAGGTCAAGAGGAAGTGGTTTGCCTAAGATCACTAGCAGCCCACTCCTAAGCTTCCCAGTGCCCATGGCTTCAGTGGTGCCAAAATGGGCACCACTGGATCCTATGGGCACCAGGAAACCATCAGAGGTCTCCCTTTGCTCCCTTACTCCAAAAGTAGACTGCAGCAGGTGGCAATGAGTCTCCTCAGCTCTGCGCCCAGTATTGAGCAGTTACAGAGGTGAGGAGGATGCACAGGATACAGCAGTAGAGGCTGCTGCCATCTCCACCTCCCCTCCCCCCCAGGTTCTACCACCTCCCCCCACCCCGAAGAGTTGCACCAGCAAGCAACTGTGCTACTTACCCCTGGTAGCTCCATGGCATCCTTGGAGCGGTGCCTGGCCCAGCACTGGCGCACCTTGCTCTCCCAGAGCCACACACATTCACGACACCAAGCGCCATTGGTACGTGTGTACCACCAGTGTTAGAGAGGTCAGGACTGAGCCCTTAGTTCATGAGCTCACTCTCAACTAAAGCTTTATGCTACACTCTGAGCCCTTTGGAGCATATGCACAGGTGTTGCACCAAAGCAGGGTAGAATCTCATTCCATAGTATGCTACCACCATACAAAGGGAGCGAGGAGAAATGGGGGAAAATGCCACTCCTTTCAATCTCAGAAGCATCAGGGATAGGCATGGCTATCTAGCTAAGCTTCTTGAAGCCAAAATATACCTACATACCAAGCAGGGTAAGTTGCAATGCAGGGCTGTAATCCTCTGAATGCGGACTTGGAAGTAGGCCTCATTTATCTCAGTGGGACTTGCTTCCAAACAAACACACACAACAGGTCTATCTGTCTGTTAAGCAAAAGACAGAGAGATCCTTTCCCCTGAGAGGTAAGATCTCAAGGGACTTACAAACTTCCTTTCACAGAGTCAGTCTCATCATTGGACATGATAAGCAAGATCCTCTTCCCGAAACTTTCCATTTCCCTGCCATTCCCTTCTTTCTCCACACCCCATGCAACACAAAGTTTCGAGCTTGAATTCATTTATCTAGATTGGGGGAAATGAGCTCTCTGCCCCTGAAAGTCAATTCAAGCCAAAAAAAATGTAAGCCAAAAAAGAGCTACTGATGTGGTGCAGCCCGCACCAAGAAAATGGCAACCAGACCCAAGAGGAAAGGACATGAAAACAAAAGGAGGCCATGCAACTGGTCTTGTTCAGGTGACTTTAATTAAGAAGTAATTTTATATAAAATGTGACCAAGTACAACTCTGAGTACAAACTTTGGTAAAAACATACCTAAGAAAGGGAAAAGCATCAGGTTTAGCCATCAAAGAACAGTACAGGAAAGTCTGAATGCCACAAGTACATTCGGTAACATACAAGTACATTCTGTAACAAGGTTCTGCAACATACGTGGGCCAGCTGGTTCCAATGGGCACAATGCGCTGAGATGCTCTCCATAAGCCTCACTGAAATGAATGAGAGCTGTGCAAGAGAACATTAGCAAGATTATGCCCTCCATGCGCAAGAATGAATGACTCTGAAGGATAAAAAAGGGAATACTAACACTGTCAGCTTTCCAGCTGAGATCTTGGAAAAGATGCTTCTTCTGGCAGCAGTGGTGTACCTAGAGGGGGATCACAGCACTAAGTTTTACAAGCAGCCACTCCCCCTCCTCTTTGGAGCCAATGTCGCTTCTGTTTTGCTCAAGCCACAGGGAATGTCTCCACAGAAGAAGCGGGGAGTGGCTGCTTGCAAAACTTAGTGCTGTCACCCCCCTCTAGGTACGCCTCTGTTGGGGATTCACCCCCGTTACCCACGCACAATGCCAGAGTGGTCAAACATGCTTAACATAAGAGCCACATACAATGAACTTCAGATGTCTGAGAGCAGCAATATTTAAGAAGCATTTAGATTCTTAGAATATATTTACTCACCAAGGACATTAAACTTATGTTTCAATCTGGTGGACTCTCAGGGCACAATCCTAACTAGGAGTTCGGCCGGCACAGTTCGGCCAGCACAAGGGACACCGCAAAACGTGTTTGGACCACTCTCAGAGCCAGGGAGGATGGTGTTGGCCATTGTGCCACTTGCACAATACAAACCCTACTGGCCAAACTTTGGCCAAACTTTGCTGGCCTAACTGTGCCGGCCTACCTCCAGGTTAGGATTGCACCCTCAGTGTATACCAGAGAAAAACCTTGCAATTTTTTGTTTTCCTTTTATATTAATTGTGATGAAAAAGGAGTCCAACCAATTTCTGAGAGTGGCATATTTATGTCAAAGAGCTGCATGTGGCTCATGAACTGCAGTTTGCCACCCTGGTATGTGCAATCCTAGGCATGCCTACTCAGAAGTAAATCCCATTGTGTTCAATGGGGCTTAATCCCAGCAAAGTGTTGTAGGATTGCAGCCTTACAGTGTTCATTGAGGAAACGGAAAATATTTGATCTTTATATGTCATTTAACAGAACATGGGACCCAAGAATTCACATGGACGGTCTTAAGTTTTGATAAGATTCCCTCTCCCCAAACGCAGATCAAGCTTATCATTTTTCAGATTCATTGCTTTCAACTAGCAAAAAAATTTTTTTTAAAAAAAATGAAAACCCTTCTGAACCTTTGGGAATTGTTTTGAACATAAATATCCAAGCAACCTCCAAAAATGGTAAACACAGCAACAACAAAAAAAGAAGTGTTCAAAAAATTTCAGAACCCTCAACATGTTAGTTTCAGCCTCCTCTTGCTGTTCAGAACTGTCTGGAATACAAGTCAAGTAACTACACAATTATTGCTCCATTATAAGTCAAACTATACACAATAAACTCGCCATTAAGAGATGAGTATCACCCCAGAAGGATCTTTTCCCACAAAAAAGACAGCTGTAAGGGGAACCCTGAAGTGGACTGGGCCTGCAACACGGATGGAGCAGAGGTCGCCATTTTCCTTCCAAGCTGCTTTCCCACCAGACAGCTCTTGGCAGCAAGAAGTGGCTCTTTGCTCCCTGCAGTCTTGCTTGGCATCCCCTCCCCTCCCCTCCCCAAATACAGCTGCTTTGTTAACAGGAGACACACTATCAGGTTTAAGTTGGTCTCTGAATGATGGGCTTAATGTTAGGCAGAGTTTGGTCCAAGGAGTCGATTCCCACTTCCGTGGAAATGCAGTTCGTACGTGGAACCACAGCACACACATGATGCCTATGCTAAACAAAGTGTGATGGGGTGTGGTGGACGAAGATGTACATCTCCAACAGGGAGCCACAACTAATCACCGCTCCCCAGCATGTGTCTATTGTGAAATGTGGAAGTTTCACCACAGGAATAGCCAGTGTAACTACCATGGGGGGGGGGGAAGAGATTTGGACCGAAGCTGTAACATGGGGCTTCTAGTGCCAAAGCCTAATGCTCAACATCAATTCGGGCCCTGATACAAGTCACTCTCCCCCCACTTTTCAAGCGATTAGCCAAGACAACACAAGCATGAATTGCGCCCCAAACTGGGGCATAAACTCTGTGGCTAATAACCTGAGGTAGTAGATTTAACTCAGTAAACTAGCACAGGGCAAATGGTTTCTACCCTCCTCCCTGATCCAAATTCTCTCTGTTGTTGTAATGCACAATTTATGCCGGAGCAACCAAAGAGCTCAGTCCTCGAATTCGGCCAGCACAGTTAGGCCAGCAAAGTTTGGCCCATACAAGGGCCACCATAAAGCACGTTTGGACCATTCTTGGAGTCAGGGAGGATGGTGCATGTCTGTGTGCTGGCCTCTCTGACTCCGAGAGTGGTCCAAATATACTTGATGGTGTCCCTTGTGCCGGCCAAACTTTGCTGGCCTAACTGTGCCAGCCTAACTCCAGGTTAGGATCACGCCCTGAATCTTCCACATTTTAGTCCACACCAGACAATTTAAGGTTGCTACAGCCTAGCTGGCAGAGGCTAACGGCACAGAACCATTAAATACAAAGAGAAGGTGTCAGTTTTGCTCTTTATCTTACGGAGATATAGCCCAAAACACACACACACACACACACACACACACAGCTAGAGCTCTATGTGGTACTGACGGATTTGCACAGATGGAGCTGCTGTACTGGGTTGATAATTCTGGATATCCAGCTTGAGTTAAAAAGCAGGAGGGCAGTCACCTTTGGTATTGAATTGAACGGATCACTAGTTGTGCATAAAGGGAATTAAGGCTTGAAGGTGAAAGGGACAGAGAGGAGGCAGGATGAGAAAAAATGATGCACTTCTGAGACGGCAACTCATAGGCATTATGTTCCTATTCGTATCTATTTTAAAACACTAGACAAGTATGAACCCAAGCCGCAGAACGAAATGGTAGAGTCCTGATGTGGGGCTGTATCACTTCGCTCTGTTGGCAGAATGTGTGTGTGGGTTCCAGAATTTAAACAACTTCCTATAAGTTAAACGAGAACACAAAACATTAAACAAAAACAATTAAGGAGAATGTGTAACATCTTGGAGTTCAATTCCCACTACGGGAAATAGCACCGGAAATTAGTCAGTCATCTCCTCAAGAAAAGCGTTTTTTAATTGACAGGTTTTTTTAAACCATCTCACCATGTTGTGTCATAAATATGACAGATTATTGTATGAAATTCTTGTTGAGGAGGAAGGGTGAACTACACCCAAGTAGGCTTCCCAGGAATGCTAAGAAGCATCAATAGATTACATCCCCCAAAAGATGTAAGAGATTCTTTTTAATCTGTAATATAAAAAGATCAGCTATATCCCATTTTTTTCCCAATTTCCCCACTTCATGTCACTTTCAGCAATAGTAATTTATTTTCTGGTCCAGCTACATTAGTGCTCTAAAGAGATCCCTTTGCCAAAAAAATATATCAGGTGATGCTGGGACCAAATCCTGCAAACTGGCAGGCAGCAATTAAAAGCCTATCCACAAAAAAAAAGCTGGTCAAAGTATATATACCTATACAAAAATAATTCTTTTGTTTTTAACCTGTGGCCTTATTTTCTGTATAGTTCATTTGAAATAGGCATCATGGATTTTGGTATTTGAGCTTGTGCTTCAGTAGCTTAGACCTAGATCTTTTAAAAACAATTTTTCTTAATTCCCATTGTAGCTTGCAAGCCATTTTCATCAGTGTACAAATCAAAGAGGGTGCCTTTGTTAAATGGCCTCCACTTCTCCATCTCTAGTTCTAGTCAATTTCCCCTCCTTGCCCTCCATATACACACCGATGTTTGGAAATCTATCCTGTCTGCCCCCAACATGATCCTTTACCTTGTAGGAGAATTGTAAGAATTCAACAGATCCAAAACACGACACTTCTAACACTGAACCATTCCAAAATACAAATACCCATCTGGTTTACAAAAACTGTTAGTACAAAGGCAACATTTAAAAGAGCTGGAAAATTAGTTGTTTTTAAACACATAGAAGCCAGTTACTAAAAAAAAAAAAAAAGGAGAGCGGGAAAGACAATTCTTCTCCTTCTCCAAAACAGAGTTGAAATGTGGTGTTTCTTTACCAGTTGTCTAGAAAATCAAATCCTGTCTTCAAGATAACATTACTTGTACTGTCCTGCAGAAAGACAAAATTGAGACAAAGTGAATAATTAAAGGCCATCTAGGATTAAAATTAATACTAACAGATCGTGAAACATACACTTTGATGCACTAAAAAAAGTGGGGTATGCCAGTGAATAACTCAGTCTCTGCCAAACTTCTTTTTCTGAGTCTCTGCCAAACATAAGGCTATAGAATGCTACATTCACATCAAGAAGTCACACTGTCGGACAACAAAATATAGAAACCATTCCTAAACTGATTGTACTTGTAAATGCAACAAGCAATTCAGTCAATTCTCATTGGCTATTAGAAATAATAGTTTGCTACCTAGGCCACCCATATTTTCTGGATTCTCAATAGTGACAAGGCTGTCTAGTATTGGAGGCAGGTTTTGTCATTATAGCTTTGCCCTCAAGGGCAAGAAGCACACCAAGGGTTTTCCCTAAAAATGAATGGCTGCTCTTATTATATGGAAATGAGCAAAAGTGGCATACAAATCATCTTTGTTCCTATATTTTTAAACTAGCTTGAACGATACAAGCATTCAGTCTTTCCAATCACCTCCAGGAGATTCACACTGCAGTCCTATAGACCACACAGCATCGGCGCAATGGGGTTGCGCCAATGCTGCACGCTTAGCGCTGATGCAGGAACGCCCATCAGCACCCCCACGTCAGCGCCAGCCCTGCTGCGCCTGCGCTGAGCCTCTCTTGCGCCAACCGAAGCTGGTTGGCGCGAGGGAGGCTCCGTGCCAAGGCAGCACGGAGATGGGAGGGAGGGAGGGAGGGAGGCGGGACTTGGACAGGACGTGGGTGGGCTTGGAAGGTGGCCACTTCCTAAGCCCATCCACAAGGCCCTGATTCGGGCCACGCGGTCTCTTAGGATCAGCGCCCACTCTTTAGCAGGTGCAGATCCGAGGAGCACATAGGGGTGGCTGGAGCCTCCCCTACGGTAAGGCAGCTCATGCTCCCTTGCCGTGGGGAGGCTCCAGCCTCACCTATATTGCGCTAGGATATGGTGTTGGCTGGCCGGCCTCGCCATGCCAGCGCATTATAGGACTGTGCCCTCGAACCTGCCTTGGATAACCTGGCAAATTGTTGTGGACAAGCTTGAATAAATCAAATCTTACACCTTGATACGTCATAGCCATGAGCGGATGGTGCCAGGTGTGTATACAGGGCTTTTTCCCTGCTGGCTGAAAAAAAGGAGTGAAGCCCCTGCAAGTCCCGATAAATACCTACACAACAGATTCTCTGCTTGCAGCCAAACGCAACAAGGGCAACTCCGACAGGTACTAGCAATCCATTTACAGAACAGGGAGCGCAACTTCAGGCAGTGTTAAACACCCCCCCTCCCCACTATATGAAAGGACAGTACATTAGCATTGTTGCGAAAGCTAGATTTTTTTCTATGATCTGCAATATACAACGAAAACAAGCTAAGCAAAGGTGTAGCCCAGTGTTATTCAAACTGTGGGTTGGGACCAACTTGGTGGTTTGCAACCTGATGTCAGGTGGGTCGCAGAAAGCTGGAAGCAGCCACCTTGGAAACTGAAGACCTTACTCTTGCTATATTCCTTTTGTGAGTGTTAACAGTTTGAATTCTCAAGTGAGGTTTTTAGTTCAGTGCTTTTCCATCATATTTTGTCCTAATCTGTCTTTCTGTCAGGGATGTTTCATGGTTGTACAATTGCTGCAGTCCAAGAATCCCAATTTGCATGGAGTGTCATTTTATTATGTTATAATCAATCAATAGGTACTTATATACCGCTTTTCAACACAAAGTTCACAAAGCGGTTTACAGGCAAATAGTAATAAATAGTAATAAAAAGTAATAGTTAAATGGCTCCCTGTACCAAAGGGCTCATAATCTAAAAAAAAAAAATCTAAAAAAAGGCAGACCACCAGCAACAGCCACTAGAAAGACTGCATAGGGGTGAAGAAGGACAATTACTCTCCCCCTGCTAAATATAAGAGGAACGCCACTTGAAAAAGTGCCTCTTGCCCTGTTAGCAGGGGTCAGCACAATGACAGCACTTCCTGCTTGATGATGTCACTTCCTGTCACAACATCACTTCCAGGTTAATGACATCACTTCCGGTGGGCCCCGACACGAGTGGGTCCCAGTCTAAAAAGTTTGAATACCACTGGTTTAGCCTATATAACAAATAGTGGTGGTCCCAGTTTTGGTCCGGCTTCTCACAAAGCAAGGGATGTCATAAGGGCCATTACCTGACCAAGTGTTTGCAAATCAGACAGGAAACTGCCATCAGCATCTTCACGTTTTGCCCCAGCAGACAGTTTTTCAGCAGGCTCAGGGGGAACATCAGCGGCACTGACGGAGAGCTGGCCAGGCTGCGCTTTCTCCCATTGTATCGATGTGGCGGCAAGAACTGGGTTGACCAGCTTTTCTGGTTTGGGCTTCTCCACTTTGGGTGCCTCTTTCTGACCAGATTCTTGCCTGTAATAAGGCTGAAGGGTCTTCTCTCCTTTTTCCATCGATTTGATCTGGCTGGGGGTCAAGGAATAGAACTCCGATTGTTCCCCTTCGCACTTGGAGCGCTCAGCGTTTATCTTCCAGAAAGAGGACTCCTCTTCTTTCCTTGCTGAAATGAGGCTGTCAGCGCTCGGCATTTTAACACCTTGTGAAGGTTTGGGGGCTGGGGGCCCCAGGGCAGTTTTGGCAAGTTGTTTCTGTTCGTTCTGTGGTGCCCCTCCACCAGGTTCCTGGATTGCCAGGGAAGCAATACTGAACTCCATCTGACTCTGTCAAGGGTTAAAAAAAAAAACATCATACAATTAATTCCAAAACATTGGGGAAGAGATGGGAGGGTTTGAGGATTGGGACAGTAAGATCAGAGATACCAGGAGCATGAGGAGGGGATGCAATAGATAGATAGGGCGGTTAGCTGCCCAACAACTGCTAGGTATACATCACAGGCAAGGATAGGGTATGCCCACAACTAAGAACATAAGAAGAGCCCCACTGGATCAGGCTAAAAGCCCATCTAGTCCAGCTTCCTGTATCTCAGTGGCCCATCAGATGCCTCAGGAAGCACACAACTGTGACTTTTAGTACAAGTGTAACCTGAATTTGACAGCTAGCAAAGGGGAACTGTGCAGCCTATACAAGTTGTGCAGATTTGGCTATATACCGGCTTTCCTGGCATAATTCATTCCTTTTAAGCTGGAGGGAGAAATCCGACAGATTTAGCTTATTTTGAAGGACAATCAGAATTATTTTTTAAATAATAAAATTATAATTTTTTTATAATAAACCAGCATACCTTCACAGTGACACAATTATGGCAATTTCTATGTACACACACAAAAAATGCACCAAATGCATAGAATTTTGCTTATAGCATTGGATTTCCCCTTTACTTTGCGAGGAAAGCTTCAGCTCTGCATTTCAAGAGAGCAAGAAGAACTGTGCTATCGAGCCATCCTCTTCAAGAACTAGCTACAAAGCAGCTGTGTTTTTGCTTAGGCTGCTTCTGCAGTAGAATCAGGCACTGCTCCTTTGAAACTCCTAAGTTCTAGAGCTGGTGGATGTGGGCAAGTCAGCCCAGAGGACACAGAACATCTGTCTGTTTTTTTCCAGTTTCAGAGTGCCAAACTCATGAGAGCATCAGCTAAACGTGATGTTGAAGAGACTTCCTCTTTCATCTTCTGCCAGCATGCTTGCTTAAATGCTATTTACAGATAGTTTTGCTAAACAGCAACAGTGTCATGTCAGGCACTTGGAAGGCCAAGGAATTCTCAGAAGGATGGAACTTCTGTAACAGGCCTGCATGAAGTGACAGAATGGAGGGAGGCAGGGTGTCATGACGGAATGTAAAGATAAATGCCTTGCTAGCCAGGGACCCAGTCCCAGATACAAGCCATTTCACATGGGTGCACTCGATTCCTCCCTGGGCCGCAGGACACCTCCTGGACCCAACCTGGCAGGAACCAGAAGCAACTTCTGGGTGTTATGTATCCGGGAGGCCTTCTGCAGAGGCCAGGGGCAACCCCTGGGGCCGGGGGGGGGGGGAGGAAGAAGACCTCCGGATCTGCAATTGCGGTGCCATGCTGACCCCCTCGCCGATTTCAATATCCGCAGAATTTGATATTTGCAGGAGGGCCCTGAAACTGATCCACTGTGGATACCGAGGGACTACTACACATCCTTTCCCCTTAGGATTCAAGTCTGCTTCTCTCTTCTTGACACACCCCTCCCCAGGTTCTTTTTTTTGGTTTCCACTGATAAGAGTGGCAGAATCAAGTGGTTAGCCCAATGGTTCCCAAACTGTGGGTTGGAACCCACCAGTGGGACATGAGCTGATTTCAGGTGGGTCGCAAAGCACCTAGAGCATCCATATTGAAAATATGGAAAGATGGAAGTCTGGAAAGGGGGAGGGTTTTGTGGCTGTCTTGCTTGGGTCAAGAAAGTAAATAGTCTTTTTGTCCTTTCTGATTCACTTTATTATTGGAAAATGGCTGAGAAATAACCCCACTCATTGCTGCATTCTCACAAAAGCCGCTGGCATCACAATGATGGCTCTTCCAGCGGGTCCTGGACAGAGAGCCCACGCACATAGGAAAACAATAGGCCAGAGGGAAGGCGAGGCTAAATTATCCTACCAAACATGTTAGCTTTCTATAGAAAAAGAGGGGTATTTTTGGCATGCCAAACATACCCATTTCCATCCTGAGGTGGAAGTGGTACAGCCAACAATGTGAGTTCCCATAAATTGACTAGGATTTTATTTACCATGTTTGACTTCACAAGGAAAACGAGCTCAAAGCATGTCACGTTCATTTTATATGCTGTAAAAAAAAAAAGGTTTTTCCAATAGCTAAAATAGTTGAACTGAAATGTTTGATCTGGATTAAAAAAAAAAATTAGTATGCTTTAAGTTCTATTGTCAAATTCAAAGCTTTAGCTGAACATTATTTTTATTGGGATACTGGTAATATTTTAAATACATGACAACTTAATAGCATTACACTGTTCCGACATTGCTTCAAATTTTATAGAGAACAGGTGCTCAATATTACAGTATATTAATTTTTGCATGTTCAAAGAGCTATGCACACACACACAGTGTTAATTACAGCTTTGAAGTGGCTCAATTTGACTGGCATTGTATCCATTCATACGCTGTTAGTTCCTTTTACGGAGCAATGCAAGTGACAGATCTCCTGCAGGAATACACAGTGGTGACAAATGCTCCAGCCCACGTCACTAGATGCAGCCCACACAGAGTATGACCATTTGATTCTGCTCCCAACAGAAACTGGGCGTCAGTCAAGCTAAAAATCAGAGCAGCGGGTTGGGAACTGCCTCCCAGGGCCTTTCAGATGGAGTCAGCCACTCAAGGGCCTACGTGGCTCCGGAGAAGGAAAAAGAACACAGGCACAGAGGGAGAGGTTCCCGCAGCAAGGTAAAAAGGGCAAAGATGCCCTCCGTGCGCTCTGTCAGAAACCGAGGGAGAAAGCGGGCAGAAGAGAGGGATTCTTCCAAGAGAGCGCTTGCAGACCAGAATAGCTGAAAGTCACGGTGTCTCGCACAAACCACATATCCTGTTTCTGGCGACGTGTTCAGGCTGTGGGAGGCAAATGGGACGCTTGTGGGAAGGCGCTTTCCCCAGAATAACTGGTCCATGGAACCACTGGCACAGCTTGGGTTTCTGGAGGCAATATCAGACGTCGCACGTCTCCGACTGCCCCGTCCCCATTTCTAGAATTCAACCATCTGATCTTCCTCAAAATACCCTCCAAAGTTTAGCGTCTACATAGGAATAGCCTCCTCTCCTCCTCTCACTTTTGAGAGAACAACTTTGTCGAGGTCAGCATTTGCAATTTGTACTGGGATCTCCAATGTTTTGATGCAAGGGCCACATCGTGTATCCGACACGGTGTTGAGGGCTGGAAAATAAATACTACACGGAGAGCTGATGTGCTGAGAGTTTGACTGACTACAATAAATGGGTGGTGGTGGAAGGAGCAGAGGGCAAAACTGGTTTGCACAGGAAGAGGAGGAATAGACTTGAAAAAGCATCAAGCAACCCTAACCCTACGACACAAAAACTTTTTTGGTCTCAGTTTCTGTTCCATATAAGTTGAATATACACATTGACTTTATATAAATATGAAGGGGCTAAAGGGACAATTAACTTTCTGTCAATCTTTATTACGGTCGAAGACCAGAAATATCAAAAATCTAAACAGAGCCATACACAAATGCATATACAAATCAAGAATCTAAGGAGTACAAAGGCTCTGGGATGAATATAAAAGCACGCTAAATCACTTAAAAATCAAAATTTTAAGCATTGGTAAAAAGCAAACAGAAGTAGACATTCTTGAAAGTTATTTAAAAAGAATTTGACTTACACTATAAAACCACATCAAAAATAACATAGACTCGTGGACTTTATACTCTCTTTCTTGAGCGACCAATACTTTGCAAATCTTCCCTGCAGCCGCTAAGAAACTGGCACACTGCTTTGTTACCTGGGCATTACACCCTAATAGTAACAATTTAGACAACTCCCCTTCCTCTGATCCTGGGAATTTTTTTACTAAAGGGGAGATAAATTTTTCACGAATTCCCTGGTAGTATACACGTCGGAATAAAACATGTTCTATAAGTTCTACCTTCCCCGTGCCGCAGGGACAAAGCCTTTCGGCTAGGGCAGTTCTTTTGAATTTGCCCTCCAGGACTGCTGATGGATGAAGCCCCCGTCTCGCAAGAAAGAAAGCTCTCCTATGTTGTGGAATTTCTAATAAAGTCAAGTAGGGTGAGGGTTTAGATATGTATTTACTATCCTCAGTAGAGAGAAAATTAGGACAATGACTTAAGTCATTTTGCCTCTCAATATCATAGATTCTCTGCTTGACAATTTCCTTGGCTTGGTCTAAACCCATTGACGACACAGCCTCAGATGAGAGCCCCAAGCAGCACAACTCGGAATGAACCATTTTAACCCACTTGGATTGGAAATTTTCCCGCAAGATTAGCGGGGTAAGGCCCTCCTGTAATTAACTTTCTGTGGGTTGTGCTCATACTGTGCTCAAAATTAATTGGGGGAAGGGAAAAAAACGGGAATTGGCAACAGCCATTTTGGGAGCAGTGGCCGAAAACTCAGTACAGTACCTTGTATGTTTCTTCGTAGCTGTAAAAAACACTTAGTGTTTAACTTAACTGTTGCCATGAGATCAGACAAACCTAATGCAACAGGTTCTTAGCACCCCATTGCCAGAGCTGACTCACTACCCAGGACCTGGTCACTTATGCTCAAGCCAATGCTCATTTCCTGTCTTCTCCAGCCATCACAACACTCCTGCCTCAGTGAATCATACACTCAGTGAAACACTCCCCCCCCTCAGTGATGCTACCCTGGTCACCCAGATGGAGCCACATTCGCATCTCTCCATCTCCCTTCTAGCATGAAAGAGAGGCACAAACTCCAAGGCTAGCAGGAGATGAAGCCTGCCCCATGGCTCTCCCAGTGATGCCCTCTGTGGATTCTGCAGGCAGCTCGACCCTCACTGCCAGTGATGGTCAAGGCCACATACAATCAAAGGAGGATTAAATGACACTCTGATCCCCGCACACTCACAAAGCCTGTACTCAAACCCGAAAAGCCCACAAGACTCCACTGAGTTATTTTTGTATATCTTATTCACTCACTGGGAATGCGAAGCATTTGGTTAAACAGATAGCAAGCAGAGCCAAGACAAGCGTTTGGCTTCCCAATCTCAAAATAGAAGAGGGGGGGGAAAAACTACAAACATATAAATGAACCCTGCAAAATGAGAGTTTATCCAAAAAGGAAAAAACCCATAAAATCCCTCTAAGCACAAAAGGTATCAAGAAGCAAATTGCCTCCCCAATCCAAGAGACAGAAACTAAGAACCTGACACTGGTTGAATTGATCGACTGAAACTTAATGCTGTTCTCTTTAACACCATCACCGATGTATGAAGAGAGTAAAGAAAAGATCAAGTCAACAGAAAATCATTCATTAGTTTGTTAATTAAAAGGATACCAACCGGGGGGGGGGAAATTAATACAACAAAAACAAGAGACTATAATTTATAACTTCACACAGAACCAAGATGATGTCGGACAAGGGGGTTCTGAGGTTTCTAGCAAGGAATCAGCAGAAGAACCCTTTTCCTATGGGACATTCCACCAGCCAGTTTGTGCCTTTCAACCACACACACACGAAATATTTTACTTACAGTTTCTCAAGCATACACATCTTCTGCAGTATCTGAGGCTTCTTCTCATCTTAATGGTTTTTAATGGTTTTTAATTTGTTTAATTAATCTTAATTTCAATACTGACCTAGCAGCCTCCCAGAGTCCTGCAGTGTACCATCCCGACTCTGAGACTTTCTACCTGCCCTCTATGATACCTGTAGAAGGTATGATACCTGCTGAAAGGATAGAAGGAAGCTATGACACCGTACACACAACAGCCTCCCAAATTCCTGCTAGCACAATATTCACGCATATTTCATTTGTTGCAGCAGTAAAGGGCCCTCAACTCTGGTATGACTTTCCAGTTGCCAAGGACAGCTAAAATTCCACAGACAAAAGAAAAGGGAGCAATTTATACATACAGCAATCTCCACCTGGACCAGGTCATAGGTCTAGCTTCTGTGGCCCAACACTATCACAGAGTTGTCTTTCCCACCTCTGCGACCCCAAGATCCTAGGACACAACAGGAATTGCATCGGACAGCAAAGCAGGTTGTGCATGGTCTTTTGGAAGCAGTAGTGACAAAAACTAGTACAAGAAGCAGAACTGAACAGGGCCATTCCTCAGAAAGAGCTCCATCTTTGGCCAGCCCTATTTTGAAAACATTGGTTTAGCAACATGGATCAAGCCACCAAAATATATAAAGATGTACATGATTAGTAATTTGGCTAACCCCATGTTAGACATGATCAGCCACTTGTCCTCAAACAAGGACAATACTGGCAAATAGCCTGAAGCAGCCCTTCGTCTTTCCAGCTTTTCTGCTGCTGATCAGACCCCAGGGATTGCTTCTTGGGAATCAAAATGGGGGGTGGGGGAGAGGAACACGCAAGTACTTTTAATGTGGAGCTTGACCCTGAAGCTTGAGATCTGTTGTGTCATTCCCATCCTCAAGCAAAATCTCTCCTATTCAAACAGAAGAGAACAGCATCAGCCACAAAACTGCACAACCATTGCTTCTTATGAAAGGACACAGGAATGCAGCATGACACATGGGAGTCCCTTATGTTCAGTCTAAGACAAAACGGACTTTGCACAAGAATCAACGATATCAGGAAACTGCCACAATTGACCCTATGGAAGGGAACATTCAAAACAGTATGTCCATGTAAGAGAACCAAAAAGATCTTTCAGGACTACACACCTATCCACATATAAAGGGGCTGTTTCCTCTAGAAGTGACTCTGGTTCCCCACACTAAGGTGGCAGCATGCACTGCCCAGAAGTGTTTTATTACTGGAGGATACAACTGCCTCTTGAGACTATAAATACAAGTGAACTCTGAGTTGGTTGTTATCTGATGGCCTGATACCCACAGACAGTTCTCATTCATTTCAATGTCGCTTTTCTGGTCAACGGGTAATTTCTTCACAGCCATGACTGGTGAATGTCTGCACATAAAATTAACAAGCTAGCTGATACTAAGAGAAATGCGCATACGATTTTACATTTCCTCATGCAGTGGGGCAAAAGGCAGGCCTGACTTATCTCACCTTTCCTTTCTTTCTCCTGGCCTTGTTCTCCCACCCACCCCTCCATACAGCCGACCTGGAATCCTTATAGAAATGAGGGAATACAGGACTGCAATAGGAATAGTCAAGCATGTGTGTTATCTCAGTATTCCTTATTTCAGCTCTACACCAGCTGAAGTTGCATGGAGAAGAAAGAATGGGAAGGAGGTGTAGACTGATGTGTGGCGCGAGATGTGAGCCGGAGGTTGCGGCCAGATGAACTGATGAATCACTGCAAGTGAGAGTTGTGGGGGAGTGTGCAAGAAGACCAGCCGGCCGTAAAGGAGTACGACCTTGAGGACCTGTCCAAGCTTGACTTAGGATTGCCTGCTGAAGCTCAATGGCACACAGCCAGAGGAGAGCACCACACTGTGAAGGCGACATCTGGGACTGAGGATTCGGCGAATCACAGAATACTGCATATTTGTTAAAGCCCCATTGAAAAATGGTGGTTTAGCCGGCTTGGGCATTTGCTTCGGCATGGGAAAAGTGGGATCAATATAAATAAATAACATAGCCAATGATCCATCCGAAACATGTATTCGAGTTATAGTGAACTCAGCAGCACAAACTGCTATAGCCATATTAAGAGCCCAGCACATCGCATCCCCTCAACCTCTTCCTCAGAGCTCATGTTTATTTCCCATCTCGCTTCCATCAAGGAACTCAAGGCAGCTTCCACAGAGTCCCAAGAGGCAGTGCTCCATAAGAACCTGTGAACTCATACTATACTAATAGCACACTCACTGGAGGAAAGAGTTGCCTTTTACACTGAATTCCTTTTAAATCGTCAGGCGAATATCAATATAACCTGACCCTGGCATGAAAGAAATGGAAGGCCATTGACAATTAGATTTCAGGGAAGTGCCCAAGGTAACCCCCACATCAAGGAAGATTAAGGCGGTTTAACACAATTACCTTGGTTTCCCATGAGAAAGGAGCAGAGTGTTCATCTTGCCAGGTAATGTCCTGAAATAAAATTGAAGACAATGTTATGCACAAATAAGCAGGCACATTTTTAAATACCAAAGTGATGGAACTGTGTAGGACCTTCTGAAGGCCAACTGAAGGATGTCCTCAATCTCCTTTTTCGAGGCACTTTTTCAAGTGGTGTCCTCTTATATTTAGCAGGGGGAGAGCAATTGTCCCTCTTCACCCCAGCACAGTGTCTTTCTCGTGGCTGTTGCTGGTGGTGTTCGCCATTCTTTTAGATTGTGAGCGCTTTTGGGACAGGGAGCCATTTAACTTTAATGTTATTATTTGTCTGTAAACCGCTTTGTGAACTTTGTGTTGAAAAGCGGTATATAAATACTAGTGATTGATTGATCGATCTCTATTTTAAGTCAGCCAAAAGACTGACAGGACAAGAGTTGCAACAGACAAGAAGCAGCCAGGTCCACATCAAGCCTGAAGAGACAGGACTTCCCAGAGGTGTTCCTGGATGTCTGTGTAAAGCGGCCCCTCCCTCTCCCCTTCAAAGCTATTCGCAGCTGAGAAAGCAAAGTTGAAAGGACTCCTCTGCTTTGCTTTCACAGCTGCGAATGGCTCAGAAGATGTGGGGGAGGGGTCGCTTTACACAGGCATCCAGGAGCCTGAAAAATTTAACAGCCATGCTCCTAGGAATGCCCCAGGGATTTTTCTTTGCTCACTGCCTTGCAAAATTCACGAACTTATGCATGCTGAAATTATGACAAGCACATTGTTATAGTATACTGTACCTATTTTGCACTACAGTTGATATCTAGACAGTTGTCATATCATTTTATATCAAGGAACTCATTCACTTAAGGATTGTGAGAGATTATTTATAGGCCTGTTAAAGGAGCCCTTCATTCCATATTTATTGCCTCAGGTATTTCTTAAAAGTGCACATTTTGAAAAAGTAAAGCAGTCTTCCCTCCCGTTTTTAGACTCTCTTGAGCAGAGTCCATCTAGGCTACTTCTAGCTAGTATGTGAGCTTCAGACCAAAAAAGCTGGTTTGAACCTAGGCTGTGGCTAACATGAAACAGCATGCGAGTCTTTCCTTCTCTACTTTAGTTACTGAATTGACCATTTTTATAGAGTCTTAAAGTGCTATACTAAAGCTCAAACTCCGCTGAGTTACTGTGATGGCCATTCTGAAATCTCCAGATGGTGTCAATGGACACCATTGTGGGGGGAAACACAACAGCATGAGCACTAAAGACCACTTTCCTAGACTGTCCATTCACAGCAAATCACAAAATCCCCATTCCTACCAGATGCTTCAGCACTGTGCTTGTTACTTCCAGGGGGCTACTTGTCATGCCACTGAAGACAGAACTAAACGAGGGAGTTCATGAGAGAGGGACAGACCATGCACCTGAAGACATCAGAAGACAAAGCTGCCATGTGACCATTTGAGAGAGCAGCAGGCCAAGTTCATGCATTCCTCTGCAACTCTGCAGCAAATTGGTACGTAAATATTTGATTTTTTTCTACTTTATGTGCTGTAAAACGTTAAACGATATTACTGTGCAAGTGTCTTAAGCCACAATTTTTCTCCAATAGGTTTTTAACTCTTAAAAACACACAGAATATGATCTCTGCTAAACCTATAGTCTATATTTCCTTTTACAGTCTATATTTCCTTACACATCATTATTGTACTGATTTTATTTCTGGGCTGATCTTGGATCGCAATAAAGGCTTCTCTATCTAGAGTCAGAGATCCAAATATACCGTTTATGGCTCTTCTAGTCTAGTCATTAACTATGCCCTAAACCTGAAAAGGTTCACCAAAACTTCTAAAACTAGCCCTCAGACGCAATCTATTTACTTGATTCAATTTTTAACCTGTCCTACTCCAAAAAGTTTGGGAAGGTATTTTTTATGCACTTAGTTGTAATTAACCTGTCTCTAGGGCAGCGATTTTCAATCTTTTTCATCTAATGGCACACTGACAAGGCACTAAAGTTTTCAGGACACACCATCAGTTTTTTTATAATTAACAAGGGACACCACACTGCCTGCCGGGGGCTCACACACCCCAATGGCACTACTAATATAGGACCCTCATCCAAACTCCCACGGCACACCTGCACACCATGCACGGCACACCAATGTGCCGTGGCACAATGGTTGAAAACTGCTATTCCAGGGAAAAGGAATTCCAAAATGGAAGGGTGGCCACTAAGATAATCTCTCTAGGCAACTTATATTTCTCAACTTGGCACTTAAATGATAATGTCAAGCGCCCACTCCAGGGTATCTTAAGCATCATGTTGAAACCTTACGCTAAGCTGTGCGTAGGCTGTTTGCTGTCATGCAGTAAAATCCAACATAGCACACAAATTATTAGCAAACCTGTGTTCCACAAACCAAATAGGAGAACAAACATTTCAAGTACTGCTTTTCCCACCAATAAACATTTACAATAGCTCTTCTGAGGTGCGGAGAATTAAACAACTAAAAATTCATCTTGATTATTTAAACAGACAGAGAAATTGAGCGCTTTCCCTATGCCAAGACGTGCAACATTCATTCATCCTGAGCCTACTTAGGGAGATGAAGTCTCTCTCTCTGTGTTTGCGGGCGCCTGAACACTTGAACTCATGACAAAAATGCCATCCGCGAACAAGAATTCAGTCAAAGAGCTGGCAGCTGCAAAGCATCAAATGCATAAAAGTATGTATCTCACTCTGACATCCAGGCAGCTTGTTAGAAAAACGAGACTGGAATTTTAAAATGGGACTTCTCACACTGATCGCTTTCTGTCCTGACAGCAAATGACATAAGCCGAGATACCATCATCCAACAGCGTTGAACAGCCAAATAACTGTTCTGTGATCCAAATCAATAAAAAGATTTCTCTGTTGGCAACTAAGGAGTGTTGCAGTAGCAGCTGTATTACATAACAGCTTTAAAAAGGACAATATTGGAAGAACATAAAGATGACAGCTTACCCCGTTTGAGAGAGCGGTACAGAGAGTTTCCAAATCACGTTTCTTCGTCTGCCAATCATGCACACATTTAATTATTTTTCACATGTTTATACCACCCTTCCTCTAAGAAGTTCAGAGCTCCTTCCCTCCTTGTGTGTTTTCACAACAACCTTGTGCGGCAGGTTAGGCTGAGAGATGGCAACTGGCCCAAGGTCACCCATGAAGTTTCACGGCCGAGCGGGGATTTGAACCCGGAGCTTCCAGGTCTAAATCCAACATCAGAATCACTATAGCATCCTGGCTCTCACATTTCGCAACAGTGCAGAAAAAATCTTCACGCACCATCATGCAAGCACACCATTGCATGTATCAGAATGCAGGTGTCTATGATTTAGGAATACACTCATTGGGAAGTCAGTTAGTACTGCAACTTCCCAAGTGGTCACAATCCTGTTCTGCTCAGGGTACGACCTTCACCAACCTTCACCAGGGAGAATCTGACCGTCTCAGAGTGCTATCCTAACGTGGCACTGGACTGACGCAAGTCACTTGTGTCGGTCCGAGGCTGCTGCAGGAAGTGTCAGCCCAGCAAAGCTGTGATCGGGCAGAGGCAAGTCGCTCCATTGTGGCCAAGTTTGGCCAGTGAGGGGGCTTTTTGGGGTGGGGGGGGGGAAGGCGGAATGAGGGAAGGAAGCCCTGTGGGGTGTATGTGGCCAGGGGAGGGGGAAGAAATCTGGATCCAGCCGTTATGCCAAATCCAAACCCCTGTCCCTGGGCTGCACGGTCCTGATCCAGGCTGCTGCAGGGTGCTTGGACTTGCAACTGCTAAAAAGCAGGTGCAGATCCAAGCAGCCCCATAGGGCTGTCTGGCACTTACTCCGGGGTAAGGAGACAAACGTCCCCTTGGCAAGCTCCAGCGGCCTCCAAACCTGCCTGCTTGTTCCAGTTCAGGTTAGGATTGCGCTGTCCGTCATACAATACAGAACTCGTCGTATGAGCCGAGGCCATTAAGCAGCACATTTCCCAGTTCTGGATTTCTTCAAAGGGCATCTCTCCAAATAATCCTGTTTTTCCCCCTCCTAATTCTCAACCTACCGAGAGCGCAAGTGGAAAACACCATAAAACAATATATTAAACTGACTGTAGAAAATGCTATGGAAACAGAAGAGCAAAACAGATTTTTTTAAAAGATTCCTAATGGTCCCCCAAAGCAAACTGAATATGGTTTTTTTCTACAGTGCTCTCCAACAGAGCATCACAAAGCACTCATGGAATTTTTAAGCATGCATAAATTGTAAGGATTTAAAAGTCTCCCACAAAATTTCCTGGAATCTGAGCACCTACCCCTGTTAGTCATGGGACTGAGATTTTTACAGAGAAGCAAAACTCTTTACAGGCCAATAGTACGGTATACAACTAATAGGGAGCACAATCGAGCAGATATTCATGAGCAAGTCCCAAAGGAACAAGACTTGCTTGTAAAAAGTTAATTCCCACCAACTTCAATGGTACTTCATCATGATTCGTTTTTGCTGACTTACCAACTCTTATCACAAGCTTTTTATTTTGTTAAAAAAATTTATTCATCCCTGAATTTGTCCTCAAACATGATTTAAAAGACAAAATGATTCCTCATCCTCTTCTTTTAAATCAGCAATTTTTAACCTTTGTCTCACTGCATGCTGACAAGGCACTAAAATGGTCAAAGCACACCATCGGTTTTTTGACAATTGACAAGGTGCACTGCACTGCCAGCGAGGGTAAGGGGGGCTCACATCCCCCCATAGTACCACTAATAAATGACTCCCTCCTAAACTCCTGCGGCACAATTGCAGACCATTCCTGCACATCAATGTGCTGCGGCACAGTGGTTGAAAATTGCCCGTTTTAAATCCTGAGGAAAAAGAATTGTTAAAAATTGAAAGTGACATGCTTGGGACTTTAGAAAACAAAATTTCAGAATTCTAGATTCCAGCATCAAATTTTAGACACACAGAAAACAAGGTTTTGGGGGTGTTTGTAGTTTTGAAGAAGAGTGTCGATATTTACACAAATATACGGCAGTGAGGCACATCCAGCCCTCACTCAAGAAATGATCTGCCTTTGTGACATGTCCTGCTGACATTGAGATTACATTAAAGCCAAGCACTTTCTAGAGGCTGTCTTGCAGGCAGCTAAGCGGGAGAGGGTCCAAAATGTTAGGGTCAGACTGACTTAAGTTGGCCAGAAAGAACACGCACTGCTGGTCAGTTTCTGAACATTAGAGATCAAAACCAACAACTGAATAAAGTCAGGTAACCCCTGAAGGTAAGTTTTAGGGCCCCACAGTATCTAAAGTAGGTCTCTATCTGCAGGGCAGTCACTTCTCCACATGCCCCTGGCTATGTTAAGTCAGGAGGCTGAGGGGCTCTGGCAGTAGCAGGTGCCTCCTTGCAAACTTCCTTACCTAAGGAGGGGGCACCAGGACTTCTCATCTGCCCCGGAGGGAAGGCTGGGGTGTTCTTTTTTAGACAGGACTCAGATTAATCATCACTGCTATTTCCAATTCTGTTCTGATAGCCCACCTGTACTTTTGCTTTAACACATTTTAATTTTTATGTTTATTTTAATTACACTGTAAAAATCTTTGCAGTTGGATATAATAAAAGAACAAAGGCAAAACCCAGACAACATACCAGGCAAGCATCAAGATTCCTAAGATGCAAACAAGTTTGATTCTGCTATTCACTAGTTCTACAGTCAAGGACTTCCTAGTAAAAGCACCAAGAACAGAGTGACGTTCAAGGGTTTTGGTAGCAAGGGACAAAGGAGATTCAAGCTGCTCTTGGACCAGAAACCTCTAGGTACAATACCTCCAGGTACTATAGGATGTACTTTACATAGGAGACGAAGTAGGGCAGTTTGTTTCTACCCCCAGCCTTTCACAGCTAATCCCAATTAACGCTCTCACGACAGACGCTTGGTGTGAAATGCAGGTGTGAAATGTCAAAACACTCTCAAGCCATTTTCTCAGTTCCCACTAACACAGTAACATAATATACAGCCTTTGAGCTTCTCAAGGATACAACCAACTTACTTCTAATCAACATTTATGGTATTCTCTGGGTCACTCCCCAACTTCCCACAGTTTCTGATCTTTCCAATTAACTAGACGTTCTAACAGGCCCTGCAATAGTTCCCTTTAAGTGTCAAAATGACTTCACTTTAATGCTAGTTCACTTTACGTGTCAAAAATTAGCTTTACATTAGTTCTAATCAAAATCTCAAATTTATTTGCCCGTGACACAGGAATCCTAAAGTTGAAAGGTTGGCCACCCCTGCTCTGAATCAGTGGTTCCTAAAGTTCTACTTGGACTTTGGGAACTCTGTAAGTGTTCACATGGGGGAGAGCGAGGGCAGCAGCACCATCTCCATGATCATGCTGTGCCGGTCAGGGAAATGTTTTTTAACTCACCTGGGGGGGGGGATCACTATAGTTCTCCAGAGGGTGCCTGTGACCCCCCTCTGCAGCCCTCCCAGCAGCTTTAAACTGCTGTGAAAAGTAAAAAAAAAGCAAAAAGCAAAAAACTTCCAGGCTGAAAGTGTTTCAGGCTGCAAACCAGAGGTTGTTTTTTTAAAAAACTTTTTCCCAACATTTTCAAGCCTCAGGGAGGGCTGCAGAGGAGGTCACAGGCTTCCCAAACCCTTCAGAAAGGAGGGTGGAGAGACTCCACAGGCACGTGATCATGGAGATTGGGTCGCCAATTGTGCCGACATTGTGCCGATAAAGGGGAACTGCCCTTTTCTGGTTCCCCTGGCGGGTCCATCACAAGCTACAGGCCATGGTCGTTAGTGCAACCTCCTTACTTTAGAGGTAGGAGTGTCGGATGCAGGGGAGTGGCTACGAGATGCACATATCTAGTTGTCTTGTGTATTCCCTGAGGCATCTGGTGGGTCGCTGGGAGATGCACGAAGCTGGACTAGATGAGCCTTTGGCCTGAGCCAGTGGGGCTCTTCTTATGTCACAACTCACTAGTTTGGGAACCACTAGTCTAAATGCTTCAAGCCATACTTAAACATCCTGTGCACTGATATAAGTCTATAGCTAAATCCACTGACTGCAAACTGCGTGTGATTGCAAGTTCAGTTACAAACATTTTGTGTCTAGAGAATAACAGAAACAGTTTGACACGACAGTACTTGCCTCAACTACAATTAAGAGAGGGAAATGCATAACCAAAGAAACAGTTTTCCTGTTCTGATGTACAGGCATGCCCTGGTATCTGCTGGGATTCCATTCTGAACTCCAACGTGGATACTGGGGACACCTATTTAAAAGACAGGGGAACACTAAACTTTTTTTAACCTTGTTGCAGCAAAATCACCATTGTTCCCTTATCTTTAAAGCAGATACCGGGGCATGCCTGTACATCAGAAAACTACGTTTCTTTGCTTGCACAGGATCAAGCTCTGTTTTATAACCCCAGTTTGCAGGGCAAGCACAGACCACAGCTGGCCACTTCCAGGAAGTGACTAGGGATATGGAGACTAGCTAGAAGGGAGAAAGGAGCACACAAGGTTTGTTGCCATAGTACCACAAAAGGTTAGACTTTCCTTGCAAACCAACCAATGCTGTGTGTCAAATACTGCCTTACATATACTGTATACACTACCGCACCGCCCTTTGGGAGCTGCAGTCCAAGTGCTATACCAGTGCAGTGTATCCAAGATACTCTTTCCAGTCCACTTTGAAGTCTGCCAATAGGGTCACTAGGGAACAAGCAATTGCAAAGAGATGTTCTTGGCATCCAATGAATGACCTGAGATCAGTAGATGCTGTCGCTTTACTAAAGCCGGGCAGTGCTCAAATCCCCTTAAACAGAGACAAAGCTCAATCGCAAGATTTGCAACACTACCAAGCAAGTGTTTAGGATACACTCAGGTAGACAGACATATTCCTTACAAGCAATGGCGTGTTTTTAATGGCATGCAACGCAATTTTTTTTCCCTTGCAAAGAGGTATGTGCTCCATTTTCCAGTGGCTTTGATGTAAATATCAAAACTTTGCCAACACCTCAAAACACGGTCACTTTGGACCATTAAGTTTTATTTTCCACACCCTTGTTTTTCCTGGCTCAACTGCAGCAGTGGAAAACCTGACCACAATATACTGTAGAAGGTGCCTTAAAAACATCAGAACTTGGAATAGCCACAATCGTTATACCACCAGGCTTTCCTGAAGGAAAAAAAAATGAAAAGGGCAACCATATTCCTAGTGTAAAATGTAAACATTTCCAGTTCTAATTTTGGCAAAATCTTCTTACCATCTGTGGCTAAACAATATCACTGTTAAGCAGCTCCCTTCAACAAGTTACTCTAGAAGTTCATCCATAGAAAAAAGCCAATGAATTAAATTCTCTTTTGTTTTTGAGTATTTTGTATAGTTGGCACGTTTTCTAACCGGAGGTTCCATGGTTTCTTCAACATTTCGTCTAATCCACACCAGCTGACACAGACATCTGCCACTCAACTGCCAACAACTGGACTTATAGTTCTGTAACAGCTAACCAGAAGGACCACTACCCCAGATCTCATTTCTAACTGGGTACATATGTATATTGGGGAAGCATATCCTACCAAGGCAAACATGTTTTAACCGGGGAGGCCTTAGATTCCCTGAAATATTATCAGGGGCTCTTCTACTGAAGGGATCTGTAATGGTGAGAAAGCATCCCTGAAAAGAAACAGGCCAACTGCAACACTGCGGCCACAAATGAGCATTTGCGGCAACCTCAGTCACACACAAAGGCCCAGCAGACCCATTACATAGCCCATGCAAATCATTACTGGACAGGTCCAAAAGAAGTCTACAGTGTGCTTGGATTCTCAGAGCAAACAGTTGGGGATTCCTACAAGTCAAGCCCTGTCTGGGAAAGTAGAATGTCTGAAAGCATACCAAGATACTAGACATTTAGGAATTTATTCTGAGACCAGCCACATGGCTGATGAGGGCATGCTTGAAGTCCCATCAGTGTTTTTCTGCTGTCCCACGGTTTAAATGTCAGGGTCAAAACTTTCAATGAATTGTCACCTCCACAGAAATATAGGACGAGGATGCTATTATCTTTAATCTCCTCTAGAGGAAATACTAAGACTGCCCCGATTGCTGAAGGTGATGGTATTACATATTCACCATCCCTTTATTAAATACTATAGGCTTCGTATGATTGCTATGCCCTTTCTACCAATCTCCAAAAGAAATGCACAGAGTAAGCGTATCTAGAGGCAGCATCTTCATTTAACCTGCTTTTAAACTTAAGAGGCAGCCAATCTAGTATTTCAGATCATATTAACACCATCTTTGCCTGTTGGGTAAAAAAAAGAGGAACACATACAAAGAAATCATGACAATAGTATATATTGCCATGTGTCCTTCCAGCTCACATCAGAAAATTTCCACGTGACCTTCCGTACCACCACAAGCCTAAGATCACGGAGATTGCCGCCAACGGAGAGCAAAACTCTAACCAACTTTCCAGCACCAGGGTAAGGCCCATGCAACTCCAAGGTAAGGGAACAAATCTTCCCTTAGCTTGAGGAGGCCTCCGTGACTGCCACTCCACTGCAGGATGCAGCACATGTCTCACTGGCACAGCTACGTCAGTGCTGGAAAGTTGGTTAGGATTGTGCCCGGAGCGAACTGGACTCCAATCCATTTTACTTGCACTCCTAACAGTCCTACCTTTTTATTTGGAAACTTCCAACCACCATCTTTCCTCCTCACAGATACGTTTATGTTTGACTTTTTGTTTTGCCCTCTCCTTTTAGTGTAGCAATTGGTCAATTTAAAGGGGGTGTAAGTCCTCTTTATGTGTGAGAGATAGTTGAAAAGGGCCCAGAAACCTTGTTGCACAGGGAACCTGCTGACAGTTCTCGGAGGAACCACCGCATTTTTTTTTTTTGAAGTTGCCCTCCAGGCATCTGCAGCCTAACGTGGCTAATTGGGGAAACGTCTTTGCTTATATTTAAAGCATGCCAATTAGCCTTTCCTCTCGCAGGGTGGAGTGGCAGCTCTAAATACAGACCTCATTTTGCAACATGCACTTAGTGCGCTGAAGTTGTGACAACCAGTTTCAGGGCTGCTCCCACAACTCTGGGTGATCCGTAAGAGAAGCCTTCTTACAACAAAGCAACAGTCTCTTTCACAAGTATTGACAATGCAGTGACAGCTATAAGGGGAGGAGATGAAAAGGATCCCTCGGCCACAGAGTAAATGAGCATTGCCAACAATACAGGAGTAGACTTTCAGCAATGTATACAGCCAACACTCTCCTACAACACTGTTTATTGAAAATCCAGAATAATTTGAGCAGCCGTAGAAGTAAACCACACACAAGGGGTCAGGATACACCACTGGTGCAATACCTGCACCGAAATATCTCCGTCATGGCCTCAAGCCTGCCAAATAATTAAGCATGCCCTCTACTTTGAAAGCCTTTTATTATCCCACACATCTAGCCCCTGCTAACTGGACAAGAGGCACTTTTTCAAGTGGTGCTCCTCTTATATTTAGCAGGGGGAGAATAACTGTCCCTCTTCACCCCTGCACAGTCTTTCTAGTGGCTGTTGCTGGCGGTCTGCCTTTTTTTTAGATTGTGAGCCCTTTTGGGACAGGGAGCCATTTAACTTTATTATTACTATTTGCCTGTAGACCGCTTTGTGAACTTTGTGTTGAAAAGCGGTATATAAGTACCTGTTGATTGATTGATTGATTGATTGATTGATTGATCTCTAATATGTGTGAGCACCGGACAAGGCAGGACCATTGTACATGCCTAAAAATACTCACTCCCTGCAACTTTTCAGAGCAACGTGCAAGCGTTGAAAGTTATTTCTAGGATTAAATCTACATAAAACCCATCTTAAGAACAAAGGGCCTTCTGCAATTGCCCACCAACCCAAACTTCATTTTTTTCCTCCACGATAAGTCTCTTCTCTTAATAAGTCCGGGCTACGCGCCGGTTCCAATGTAAAGCAGAATTTGACTTCACACCTCCGGAATATTTATACAGCCAGGCAGCTGTAAAGAAAAGCGTACTCCTGAGCAGGTACAGAGCGCTCTTTTGCCCTGATGGGGAGGTAGCCCACTTACCTCGTCGCCGAAGTGCACCACCTTCTGGCCGGTGTTGAGGCGCAGGTTCGGGTAGCAGACCGGGGGCGGCGGCCCTCGGGCGGCCCCTCGATGCGCCGCGTACCGGGCCTGGACGTGGGGCTCCACCAGGCTTTTGTCGATGATCTCGTCTTGCTGGCGGGGCGGCAGCCGCTCCCAGTCGGGCCCGTAGCGCTCGCGGATGCGCTCCTTCTCCGCCATGATCTTGCGAGCCATGGGGTTCAGCGAGGAGAAGTAGCTGAAGCGCTTTCGCTCCCGCTCGTCCAGCGGCCGGTTGCCGTTTAGGGCGGCCGTGCGAGAGGCGGCGATCGCCGCCGCCATGGAAGCCATCGCCACCCCCGGCCCTGCTGCTGCCGCTGCTCGCTCAAGCTCCGGGACGCAGCGCGGAGGCAAGCGCAAAACACACCCGCCGCCGCGCCCTCCGCTCGCCTCTTGCGCGGCACAGACCCAGCAACAGCCCCGCTGCTCCCCGCCTCCTTTCGGCCTTTTGCTCCGCCCCGCCTCCGAGGTCCGCCTCTCCCACCCGGTCTCTCTCCCGATCCGCCCTCCTCCTGCTCTGCAAGGAACCGCCTCGCCTGCGCGGAGTCAGAGCAGCTGCTGCTGCTGCTGATGTACGCCACGCTGGTGAAGATCTGGAAACAGATGCAGACAATGGAAAGAGGTCGCCTTGCGCTCTTCTTTGGCATTCATAGCATTGGGCTGGCCCAAGCCCTTCTGCCACCTGAGGAGCCACGCAAAACGTGCTACCCTTCACCAGACGACGCGCCAGCCCCTGCTCCTCCCACTCGCCAGTGAACTCGCTCAGCACAAAGAGGTTGGCTCAGCAGAACTCTTGTCTCCTCCACATTTCCTCTTCCTCTTGTAATCACTCCCTGATTACAGGGAGCAGTGAGGAGAAGCAGTGGTGGCTTCACCCACTAATAGTCTGCTACCTGAGGCAACCGCTTCAGTTGGCCTCATGCATGAGCCAACCCCGTAGTGTTGATGGTATCAATTCAATACAATCCGACTAAACACGTGATCGTGACAGATTCTACGCCCAGCTCAGCAACTTTTAATAACAACAATAAGTAACTTTTACTCCTCATCTTTCACCCAGCTTCCCTTTACATACTTTAGCCCAGGGGTTCTCAACCTTTTTACCACTGGGATCCACTTTTTAGAGTGGCAGCCTGCCTGGGACCCACCAGAAGTGATGTCATGGCTGGAAGTGCCCTCACTGTGGCACCAGGGCCGGCTGCTTTCCTAAGAAAGAATAAATTGGGTTATTTCTGAGCCACTTTCCATTTGCAAAGTGAATCAGAAAGGGAAAAAGCCTATTTACAACCTTGACACAAACAAAGCCACACAGCTCCCCCCCCCCCTCCATCTTCCCATATTTTCAATATAGCTGCTCAGGTGCTTCCTGACCCACTTGAAGTTGACTCTGGTGGGTCCTGACCCACAGTTTGGGAACCACTGGTTTAGCCTATAATTGATGAGTCATATTGATAAACACATACAGGTTTGATGTTTTACTCGTAAAATAATTGTTTTAGAACTCACTATTCAAACACATACTGGTCCTATGAATGAATCGACAGCATCATCTGACCATCCCCTTCTCTCTAATCCCAGTGATCCCGTTGGCTCAATGATCCGATATCCAGTTAGGTTGTCCAAGAGCCTAACCCCAGCAGATCACCAGAACTGACGGTGTTGACGAGTGGTTGACCATTCCTTTGCCCAGACTGAGAGCAAATGGTTGGTTACGAGATAGTGGAAAAACTCTCTGTGCCTAGAACCTCTCTCAGGGGATCTTATGTGGTGGGCTGTGCTTTATAGGAGTCCCTGCTGTTTGTTTCCACTTGGCCTCTCCTTGTTTGGCTTCAGCTACTCTCCCTTCTACTGTATAATTGCCATTTTGTTTGTTTGTTTTGTCTGTTTGTCTTGCCCTTCCAAAGCATAGGAAAGCTAACTGCATAAAAACACTCATGGCAAACAATGGAAAACAAATCGCAACGGTGGCAAAAAACCCCAAACACCTAAAACTAGTAACTACATTCTTTCACTGCTGCTTTTATGATTCTTTCCCCTTTCATTTTCCTCCCAAGATGAAAAAGGATTTATTGGCAGAAGCCTAAGTAAAAGCCTTGCTGGTCTTTAAAATAAATGCAATACAATACTTGGCAGGTCAAAATGACACAATCAGCTGCCAACAACCAATTTTAAGAAGCCCTCTACAAATCCTTGAAGGCTGGCCATGACCCAGGAATAGGATGAGCAGATACCAGAGGAAACAGAGTCATTGTAAAGAATTGTGCAGAAGGAGGAATTTTAGCAGACAAATTTATATGTCCCAATAAAATGTTGCGGGTTTAAGGGGAAAAAAATAAACCCCGTTTACCAAAATTCCTTCCCCCTACTTGATTATTGAAGGTATAAGAAGGCATCTACCCATGTCATTGTGCAGAAGGCATCCAACCAGCCAGAGGCCAGAAAGGTATTGGGATAGAAGACCATAAATTTGCCTGAAGCACTTCATGATACAAGGATTTTGTTCCCATTTAGGTATGCTATGCTTAGGTGATAATGACCAATGTGATATGTCACATTCACCACGGTTACCATAAGATAACTGCAATAATCGAATACAGGTTGATTATCCCTTATCTGAACTGCTTCAGACAGGAAGCAATCTAGATTTCAGATTTTTCTGGATTTAGGAATAATTGCATAAATATAATGAGAAGCGCTTCCTCTTGCTATTATCACTGTGACCCATTTGGGTGTCTGCTGGCCTCTTGGGAATTTTTCAACAATGTCTTTATAGTCACACACCACATAGCATAGAACTTACAGCTTGTATGTAGGAATGAGTGCCAGACCTTCTTTCTAAGCAAGGTTTTTAAAAGTCTTGAACAAAGGTGACATCTGGATTTCAGATGTCCAGATAAGGGATTACCTACTGATCTGAAATCTAGTAGTCATATTGCAGTCTACTATGCCATGTTTTTTGTTTGTCCAGTGGCTGATCCTTCTCCGTGAAGTGGTGGAGTTCATTTCAATGTTGTATAATGCCTTGCATTCTGAACATTCTAATAGAAACATCTGTGACTATGACCAGAGAAGATGGATTTCCAGACTGCTTTAACTAGAGTTGCAGACATGCCTCTAGAACAGTGGTTCTCAACCTTTTTTCCACCGGGACCCACTTTTTCTTATGACAGCCTGTTGGGACCCCCAACCTACTTCATAACTGAAGACTGACAACATTTTCCCTGAAAGCTTTGGGCAGTTCTTCCTAAGCCCGGTTAGCAAAGATTAGTTTAGGGTGCAATCCTAACCAACATTCCAGCACTGACATAGCTGTGCCAATGGAGGATGTGCTGCATCCTGCAGTTGGGGGAGGGCAGTCAGGGAGGCCTCCTCAAGGAAGGGGAATGTTTGTTCCCTTACCTTGGAGCTGCATTGCCCTTATCCTGGTGCTGGGAAGTTGGTTAGGATTGCGCCCTTAATGCCAGGCACTGTAGCGGGGATCTTCAAAAACAAGATCATCACAAAACAAGATTCTGGAGGCAGTGATGTTTCTGGAGGCAGGTGGGGGTGCAAAATTTTGCAGGGAAGCCGCTAAAGCAGCCATGCATGACTGTGAAGGCAAGGGGCCGCTTCACCCAGGGGCTCAGGCTCCTGCAAAATGTGCATTTTGCCCCCCTCTAGGAACGCCTCTGTCTGGAGGTGGTTGAGCCCGGCCAGGCAAAGAGTCTCCTTCTGCTAGAAAGCACCCAAACGGGGGGGGGGGAACCCCGGACTTGAAAGCCCCTGCCACATTTTCTGCTAGGGAGGAAACGGCTTGCGCGCTCTCGCTCTGCAAAAGTAGGAAATCGCTTTCTGCAGCCGAGGATGCCAGGCAGCCAGCTGCTCGAAGGTGGGGCTGCGCGGGGCGGGGGGAATAATGGGGAGAGAAGGGGAAAATGCCCACTAGACTCCACAAAGGAAAAGCCCCTTCGCCACTATGAGGGGGGAATCTTTGCTTTGAAGGAAGGCGCATGGAGGGGGGTGGTCTTATAACCCTGGTAGCTCGTCACCAAGGAGAGATCGCCGCCCAGCAAGCGACCTCCTAGAGGAGGAGGCTTCTCCTTCCTTCTCTCTCGCGCTCTCCTTTCTCCCCCCCCCTTTGGTGCAGTTGCCTCCTCGTGCAAGGCTGACCAGCAGCACCTGCCACGCGACATGCCCGGCAAATCCCCGGGTCAAGGAGGAGGGGAGGCGCGCGCGAGCTCGGCCAAGCCCGGCGCCTGGGGAGCTTCATCCCCAGCACCTGATCCTGTGATCAGCACACGCGGCGAGGCGATGCCAGATCAAGTCTCCGCACCCTGCCTTCGGCGAGAGTCTTTGGCGACCCCTTTGAAATGGTTATTCGACCCCCAAAGGGGTCCCGACCCCCAGGTTGAGAACCGCTGCTCTAGAACAATAAGAAGCTATTGAATCCATGTGGCCTTTCTAGTGCTCACTTCTTTTGGTATGAAATGCAGCTATGCCAAAGTGGCTTTAAAAAAGCAAACAAACTTGAATGACATCTCAGTCCAATTACATTTCTCAGTGTTGAAAAGCCTATTCAAATTTCAGCATATTTCTAAAAGTCACTGATATCAATAGGCTCCTTATCACAAGATCACTGATTCTTTTATAGTTCCACTAGATTCCTTCAGGCGTTTTGAATGGTCAATTTCAGCAGTACATGAACATTTGTGGGAAGAGTAGAAAATACTCTTAGTAAGTAGTAGTAAATAGTAGAAGATCTTCCTCATTTTTTTAGATGCAGCCTCTACAAGGAAGTAAAATTTAAATAGCTAATGTACCCAATAACAAAAATGATCCACTGGTCAATTCAACAATAAGTTGAATTTTTGTTGGGCAGAACAGATAAAACCCAAAAGGAGGATTTATTGCTTTTTGCATAGGCACATGCCTAGTAGACTTTATCTTACAACTAAGTCAAGCAATGTTTTAATACTTCTGCAAACCCTGTATTTTTGTAATGACTTTTGGTCATTACAAGTGTAAAAAAAAACCACTTTCATACCATTTACTTACAGAAACTTATTGGCAGCTTCTAGTGTCAGTCTGCACTGAAAATAATCACGCTATTGGAAGTCTAAACTCATTGAACAGTTTGGAGAAACTGTCCTCTTTCTTGAAAGCGCAATCCTAGACTGGTGTTGGGCTGGCATAGTTAGACCAGCAAAGTTTGGCCAGCACCAGGGCCACCAGAAAGCGCATTTGGACCACTTCTGGAGTCAGGGAGGATGGCGCATTTCTGTGTGCTGGCCTCTCTGACTCAGAGAGTGGTCCAAATGAGCTTTATGGTGGCCCTTGTGCCAGGCCAAACTTTGCTGGCCTAACTATGCTGGTCTAACTCCAGGTTAGGATTCCACCCTGAGACACATAAATCTCTAATCTAAGGTAATATAAGGGCAATTTAAGGTGCAATCCTAACCTGGAGTTAGGCTGGCACAGTTAGGCCAGCAAAGTTTTGCTGGGACAAGGGACACCATAAAGTATGCTGTACCATCCTCCCTGACTCCGTGAGTGGTCCAAATGCACTTTATGCTGGCCCTTGTGCCAGCAAAACTTTGCTGGCCTAACTCCAGGTTAGGATTGTGCCCTCATCAATTATTCAAAATCCTGTCAATCTTCAACTGATTGACAGACGTAATATAAATATATCTGGTTAATGAAATTAGCTTTGGAAATCATCCCAGGCTGCAGAATGTTTTACTGAGCACATTCTCCTTCAACAATGCAGATAGAGGAAACACCACTGATTTCAGAAATGGAACCAGCTGCCAGAAGGTAGAAGCAGCACAGACATTTGCCATATATCGTATGCACCTTCGGTTTTGTTCCCTGGTTGCAATTCAGCCACCCAAGAGCATGATTTAACAAAATAGGTTGTTATGTGCAAATAGTGCAATGACCCACTATAACATGTAAACCCACAATAGGGTAGAGATATTAAAATACCTTCCAATAAGGTGCTACTGTTTTTGAATTGATCATTGCCTTGCACCCAGGCTACACTGCCATGATGTTGCACTTCGTGCTTCCAATGAAGATCAATGGTCTTCAAACCTGTTCATGCCCTGACCCTAGTAAATAAACAAACAACTGGGATATGAGACTGGGGACCCACTGCCAATCCTGCCCCCTCCTGGGACCTGATCTGCCCCTGTCACTTCCCATTCCCTGCCCCATTTCCTCCCAACTCTTCCAGCTTCATAACAACCCTGTGAGCAGGGCCAGCCTCAGGAGCTGCAGGGCAAGACAGCAAGAAGAGGCAGTGCAGGATTATATCAAGAATTCAGTTTTGATAAGGCTGATCATGATGGGACTGGATCCAAGCCCTCTCTTGCACAGGCTTGGAAAGGATGCCGTGATCCCCCAAATGAGGCTTTGTGACCCCACGGGGGCCCCGACCCACAGGTTGAAGATTTTCACTCTTCCATTTTTACTTGTGAGAGTTTAAATATGCACATTTGACAAACCAAGAGAGAGCAGCAGATTCTGCCTGCCATTCCACTCTCCATGTATGTGCCCCTGAGCGAGTGTGAGATGGGAGAAGGAATCTGCTATTCAAGAACAGCCTCATCCTTACCAGTGCTGGAGCCGTGAGACTGCACAGCCCATGTGGTAGGTACCCAGTACTGGGACTGAGTAGGCTGGAGGTCTCTACCCTGTGTAGGGTCCCAATCTGTGCAATGGAACTACTCAATCTGTGTCTCTTCCACCTCCTGGGCCTGAACCCCCCTCCCTCTGCCCTCCCCTGCTCATTCATTCATTCCCTCCCTGCCCCCATTCTGCCCTTTCCCTACCCCTTGGCCACTCAACAGGAGCTTTCCTGCTCCATTGGGTGGTGCGTATGGGATTGAGTGCTTGTGGGACAGCACAGGCCTTCTGGCCAGCGCAATCTACCTCCCAGTGCTTTACTGCACATTGCATCACCTGAGGACGGTAAGCTTTGATTAGGCTGTCAGTTCTTTGCACGCCTCTTGCACTTTTTAAAGAGGCAGCATGTGTTTGTCAGATTTAAGGGATTCTCACGGTAACCTGCCACTTTCATCTTGTATTCTGTACGTATGATGTCTGTTGACTGTATAATCTTACAACACTTCAGTCTTCTCAGTAGTGACTGACCCATCTTTCTGACTCCAAAACATTGTTTTACCCTTTTAATTTCAGTATGATGCAAGGAAACAAATCTGCTTGTTTGGCTAGCTAGTGAACCTCAGACGTGTTTGCTAGCAGAACAAGTTTGAGGTTTAAAGCTGAAGGACTGAATTAAAAGCTATAGCTTAATGAAACTCATTTAATAGACAGTCAGTCCTCTTTAAATGCGATCTCGCTATCTGCTGGGGCAGAATTGCACTATCTGCGCCTCTGTCCTTGTTATCCACTATGCAGAGGTCTTCAAAAGGCTGCAGGGACCTTCAGAATGGCACCCCTGACCAGCACTTAAAAATGGCCAGCATTCAGAGATCTTTTGGCATTTCCTGCTGCACTCTGCCAGCATCCTGACAGTCTTCTGATAGATTTTATTTTAATTTGAAGAGTTTATACCCTGCCTTTCCCATGCCAAAGCAAATGCCCAAGGCAGCTTACATGAGCAGGTTAGTCTAAACCACCATTTTTCAATGGGGTTTTTATAACTATACAGTATTCTTGTGATCCGCCAATCCAGATGTAGCCTTCCCAGTGTGGTTCTCTCCTTTGGCTGCATGCCATCAAGCCTTAGCAGGCAATCACAAGTCAAGCCTGGACAGCTCCTCAAGGTCACATTGTTCTTTTGCCAGCTGGCCTTCTCACACACTTCCCCGCAACTCTCACTTGCAGTGAGTAATCAGCTCCACAGTGACTCTGCTCCGCCATCATAGGTACTGCAGCTTGTCACAACCTGGTACCCGTCTCCCATCTAGAAACAAACCACAGATTCTCCTACTTAGCATCAGGCAGTGCCAGCTTGCACCTAACCCCATTGATCCCATAGGTTCAATGATTTGTTATCTATGAGGATTTCCAGGAACCTAACCCTAGTAGCTTTTTTACAATGGCCATGAAAGGGAAACACCTGTGCCCATTGCTTAGTTGAGCCATTATTGTGCAGCCTACACCTGTCATTTTGTCCCCATGCAATGAGTGGAGTAATCTTGTGGCCGTTTATCCCCCTTCAAAAGAAGCAACTTAGGGTAGATGCATATTCCTATGCTGCAAAAGCACAAAATCGCCTTCATAGAACTGCTTGGGCTCCTGCTCATGTGGTTTTATATCTACTTTGCAAGGCTTGAGCAAAGCTAGTTGGATATTCAACAAAGTCACCTTTCTTTGCCGGATCCAATATGTGCTGACAACACACAAGCATGGTCCATGATGAAATGGCAATGGATGGGAACATGAACAAACAAATGCATTTTCCATGGTACAAGGTATTCTACTCTTGAGTTCTTGGGAAATGAAATGTCAGTAAAATGGAAGAGCTTATGCATCAAATGAGCACATGAGCACTTTGTGTGCAAGAATGGTGTTGAAATGGGCCTACGGCAAAACAAACTGTTACATCACTCATACAGCCTCTCATTCAGACATCACCCGTATGGCCTTTCCGTCTTGTCAATAAAAAAAAGCATACACTGTTGCTCAGCTAATATGGGAGAGGCAACTGAATGCTTCTCACCAGGTAATTAGGTTTCTCCACCTCCATCCTCAAAACAGACCCAGTTGAGCTTGTTATACCAGTTTGACTGGCTCCTTCTGAAGGGAAATATTCCTGTCCTAGAACAGTGAGAGTACTGCTATTCTGGGATATGCATTAGCCACATACTGAAACACAATCTAATTATACAAGTAGTTCTTTTGATTTAGAAGATGAGTACAACACCAATGAAAAGTAACACAAACATTTTTGCAGCTTAGGAACCTGTTCAGGAGGAAGAGACAGAGGCTAAGAATAAATGCTTGAATGAAGATGGAACACTCAGATTTTCCCTTCTGCCTTCCTTCCACATAGGAATGGAGTGCAATGGAACAGACTGGGCCACATCAGAGAGAGAAGAACCCCTAGACAACCATACCCATGTAGATGCTGATCCCAATTTCAAAAGTGTCATTTTCAGCTTTCTGCACCCACTAGAAATAATGTTAGAGTATTAAAAAGTAAGTCATTAATAAATGCAAGTGATCTTCCTTTGAACGACCAGTTTATGCAAATATGCTGGTAAAATATAGTTTAGTGTGAAAATGTTCTCAACTTCCTTCACCTAGATGACGGGAATAATGGTTGATTCAGGTTACTGTATTTGGTTTAAACATTGAAACAAATTATAAATATTCCTCTACCTATTACCCTAAACATGGTGATTGATTTTTATACACCAGACACATTTTCCATACCAAAAATATTTTAAAAAATGGAAGAAACCAGCAATTAAAATGAAATATACCACGATATGGGATGTGGTGGCGCAGCAGGTTAATTCGCTGTTGCTGGGCTTTCCGACTGGAAGGTTGGTAGTTCAAGACTGCGCATCACGACTAGACCATTCGGTTGTGGGGAAACCTTTACCTTTATTATACCAAGATATATAGATCAAACCCATTAACACTCAACATCACAAACTCCTAACGTTGCCTGAAGACTATGCCATTCTGCTGTAAATTTTAAATGACTGCCATGTTCTTACATGGAGAAGATAAATAAGAACAATTATGCAGAAGCTAGCATCCCTTGCAGAAAGCCTTCCATCAGCATATTGAACCTTCCCGTACAACCAAAACAACTAGTCTTATATTAGCACCACCATTTAGTCAGATTTCGAAGTCCTCTTACAACATTCTTTAATGAGGAGAAATGCAACTCCAATGCCCGGACGAAGGGGTCTAATTCTCCCTACCTTGCCATATGGTGTCAACAGTATAATTGCATAGGAAGCTGCCTAATTCTGAGTTTCCTTGTACTTAATCAGACCATCCAGATCAGTAGTCTTTTGCATTAGACTGTGAAAACCGTCAAAATGGGATGGGTTTTTCTTTCCAGGAAGGCAAGCATTTTTACGATGCATGCTCTCTTCTTGGCTCAGAATTAATTTAAATGCCATGCCCTCTGAAAGAAAACTATTTGTATGTTTCTGAAACCAAGTTTCTTAGAAGTGCAATAAATTATTTCTAAACAGAAATATTAGGATGCATTTTTGCCATGTGTATACTTCACAACATTTTCATACCTTGTTTTTAAGATTTTTGGTTGAAAGACATAATGATTTTTTAAAGGAAATCATTCTTTGACACCAAATACACTAACAGCTCAATCCATGCATGTTTACTCAGAGGTAAGTTCCATTGTAAGTCTATGGGGCTTACCTCCAAGTAAGTGCGGACAGGACTGCAGCTTCAGTTCCCTACCCAGAGGCCTGCACAGAAATAAAAACAAATGTATCTTTAAACATCCAGCTCTTGCTGGTACAATTGTACAATTGCACCTGCGCAAAAGTGTTGATGCAGCCATCTGTAATTCAGGGACCCAAAGTACCCAAAGCCATTTCAGAAGTAGTCTCTGTGCAGTGATACTATCAGATAGTGGGAGTTATTAGAGAATAAGGCTAAAATCCTGAAAATAAGTCCCATTGAACACTATGGGAATTCTGAGTAGAAAAAACATAGGACTGCACAGAGTGTACAGAATTGCAGATTCCAAGCCTTATCCTAATGCAAAGTTAAGTGCATCTACACCTGTTCTTATGCATGCCTGAGCCTACACCAGATCAGTCTATTAATTTCTGGAGCACATTGGCTATTAGGACGTAGTGGCACTGATCACCAGTTTCTCTCCAACAATTCTTAATTATTGAAAAGGTTTCTATTTTCTACTGAGGCCCTAAAATAAAGTGATTCAATTATTCAGTTTCTAAAAAAGAAAAAAAATCAGAAATGACAGTCAGTTTCTTCACAATGTTTCTTTTTAAAAACAAACACAAACAAAGAGGTAATTATTCTTTATTGGCAATAAGTCACACAGAAACTAAAGCCTTTTGAGGCAATGGGAAGAATCTGTACTCAATGCTTCAATCATGGTTCGTAATGTGGGAAAGGATTCCGATACCAATGGAAGACTCTTGTAAGAAGGTGAAATGCTGCAGAAAGAAAGTGCAAAAGTTAACAGAAATAAAGGTAATAAATCTGCTTGAATTCATATTTTGCATTTTTGTTGTTGTTGCTGTTGTTGTCCAAGAATACCAATCTAGGGGTTCAATATTGACCTGTAACTTTATGACCTGAATTTAGTGCAAGTAACTATAGAAGGGTTTTGTAGTTAGAATGAAATAATGGCATCTTCTAGCCTTAAGACTCACATAAGTATAATCTATTATATAAGCCTTTTAACATTATCTTACAATACACAATGCTACATACACAGCTAGTGTGGACATTAATCAAGGAAGTTAAGTTATATAAATCGTTCTGTTCTAGCATATCATAGAGGAAATCAAATGTAGATTTATCTATATTCCTTCTTTTACCATGTAATAGTCCACACATGCAGACCTCTATGGTGCGCCCAAACTCAAATGTTCACCCTTCTGCATAAGTATGTAACATTTCCTCTATGTCAGTCCATAGCTTCACTTAATATCCAGTACTGAGCCACATATAGGGGACCAGCGCTGTTAGAAGTAGTGGATTTAATTTAACATGGGCTAAATGCATAATGTTAACACTATGTTTGAAGAGTCTTATAACTAAACAACAGGTATTCCTATGTGCCAGTGGTTCTCAAACTTTTTAGCACCGGGACCCACTTTTAGAATGACCACCTGTCCGGGACCCACTAGAAGACATGTCATGGCTGGAAGTGCCACCATTGTGACACCAGAGCCTGCTGCTTTGCTGAAAATGCAGCAATAAGTTGGGCTATTTCTCAGCCATTTTCCAATACCAAAGTGAATCAGGAAGAAATAAGCCTATTTACAACCTTGACAAAAGCAAAACAACCACACAGCCCTCCCCCTTTCCAGCATCCCATCTTCCTAAGGCTACGCTAGGTTCTTCGCAACCCATCTGAAATTGGCTCGCGACCCACAGTTTGGGAACCACTGCTATAACGCTAATACATCTTGTGTGCAAGACTGAAGACTACTAAGTGTAAAAGTGAAACAGAGTGTAGCTGTGTAGTTGGCCATATGATAAAATCTTTAAATGTGTAGGTTATACGGTCAGTGTAATCATGATGTGTAAAACACATTTGAGTGAACTGGAAATTTCAGAGTAAGGAGGACATTTCAAATGAAAGTAAGACATGTTCTATGATACATAATAGATTACCATCTGATATTGACATTACTATACTACCTTTTCAGATTCATCCAGTCTTTTGCTATCTTACTGAAGGCCTCTGAATCAGGCGCCGTCATGGCTTCAAAATCCACTAACTGGAACAGACACATCAATAATTAAATGTTAATATAAGGTATAGGGATACAGGCGGGACCTCAGTATCCACTGGGGTTTGGTTCTGGAACTCCTCATTGATACAACCCCCCCCCGTGTTAAATAAAAGCAGTTAAAACAAACAAAACATACATCCATCAGGCAGTCAATTAAAACTCTTATTCTGCAGCTTGCTCAGAGAAAAGCACCCCCCTCTCCTAGCCCTTGCTCACTGAAGAATTGAATGAGAAACTGATTAATTTCTTCTGCATTCCATTGTTCAGCAAGCCAGGGTGAAGGTCACTTTTCTTAGAGAAGCTACAAAATAGCATTCTAATAGTCTGATTTCCTAGAAAAGCAGTTCTTAGAACTGGGATTGTAAAGGGACATATTTTCCCCCTTTCTCCAGGAACTGGCAGGGTCCTTCTTATCTGCAGTGGCAATCAATATTGTGTCTAATCCATGGATCAAAAAATCATTGTATAAAAAGGTTGGATAAAAGGTTTTTATCCAGAAAGCATAGTGCTGCAGGGCACAGGACATGCTGGGTAGACCTATACACCTCTGTCCGATTTCTCTTACACAAGGTGATAAAGTAGTAGCTGCAGTGCTTGAGTTACAAGTATAATTTCAGAACAAAGTTTATTTTTTATTTATGAATCACCACTGCTGCCACCACCAAGGACTAATAAGACTACTACTGCAAGGCACAAGGGAGAGTTTACAGATCATAAAACTCAGTAAAAATTGGAGACAGTTTATGACAATAAGCAGAAGATGCGACACATAGCTTATTATGCTCCTTTACAGGGATGGAGTGGTATCACAAGCTTTTAATGTTCACTAAAAGACAGCAGGAACATGGTCCAATACCCCAGATCGTCATGATCGGAGTTGGTACATACCTCTGGAATATCATAAGTTCATTCAGTTATTTCCCAATATATTGCCAATTTCATTTCCTTTAGGCCTGTTTCCTACACTGAAACAGGAATACTCCCAAATTTCACTTTTGTCAGAAAGACATATCTGCTTTTGTGAAGTTACTAATTCTCACAAGTTTCCTCCAGAATCTCAATAGTACATGCATCATAACTATTTCTACAAATGTTTTTGAACATTATTTTGGCTACAAGAGTGAAATGCAGTACATACCTTTCCTTTTGGAATTTTTCCTGATACTTCTTTTCCACTTGCCATTATTGCTCCCATTACTATTGAGTAAGCCACTACGCTAGAAAAGAAACAACACCCAGAGAAAATATCACATATATGGAGTGTGAGGAGAGAAGCAAGGATAAAATGCTCCCAACACATCCCTGTCCCTCCACAATGCTCCTCAAACAGCTCCCAGGAGATGATCCTGTCACTCGCAAGTGCTGCAGGATGAGAAGGTAGGAGTGGGAGAAAATGCCTCCACGTACCCATAGATGGGGTGGGGTTTTTTTTGGTGATATCTTTTCCAAAACTTCTTGATTAAAATAGCAAATTGCGGTGTTATGTGTTTTTATCCAAATTTTTATTGCAAGTTGTACAAACAGCGCAATAAATAAGGGTGAATGGCCCTACAAAGGCAAGCAATTACTAGCACACACACCCCAGCCTGAAATAACCTGCTCCAAAATGCCCAAGCTGCACTCTGGTTGCTGCTTGGCGTGTCACGAAACTGCTGCTCACTACTTCCACATTCCATTAAAGTTGCCCCAGCGCGCACTGTGAACTATGAACATGTGTGTTCATGCAAGCTTAAGCAAGCTTCCTCCTGTTTCTGCCACTCCTTCGGATCCCTTACTGAAAACAATATGTGGATTCCTCAAAACTGTGTCAAAAATAAACAAAAGTGGCATTATTTTTGTGAAATTGATCTAAATTTGTGCCACTCTTGTCAAAATAAGCAAAAGCGGTGGTGTTTTTCGCGTTTTGACCTAAATATCGTCGTTATGTAGCGTTTTCAGTGGAAATTCTCATTATTTAGAGTTCTGTATTGACCACCAAAAAACCCATCCCTACCTATAGATAGCCTGCTACTCATCTAGCCCTGAGCTAAGCCAGGGGGGAAGTAAAGGCAAGTTGGAGGTGTGGTAAGAAAAAGAAAATTAGGAAAGGCAAACTGGAGGAAGTGGCAAATTGGGTGAGATGGAGGAGCAGGTGCACAAGTAAGGAGGGTCAGAAATGAGCTGTGTCTCAGAAACCAATGGACAATGGTGCCAATGCTGAAGACAGATTGTACACTGGAAGACTACATAATTAGCTGCATCAGAGGAGACACTTCACAGTCCTGAGATTTCAACCACTTCAGTCTGCGGTTAGTCAGGCATTTTTTCAGGTATTGTATGAAGTTACCACTGTGCTCATGGGTTCAAGTGTACGCATTTGCCACATTTCATATCGTCATTACCAAAGACTTTTGTGGATTTGATTTTCAGTGGCAGTCCCAGAGAGGGAATTATCTCCTCTGGAAGACCCAACTGGCCCCAAAGTTGGCCTCTTTAAGCAAGCAGTAAACACTGTTTTGTTCCATCAAATCTTTTGCTGAATTTGTTTTTATCATTGGGTTATTGCTTTTTGCTTTGCTCACAATTTCTTTTGTTTGTTAAGAGGTTTGTTTGAATAATCTGATTATATTAATTTTTATTGTTTTATATATTTTTGAATTGAAGTGAGTCACCTTGGTGGTCCCTTTGATGAAGCCAAAAGGCTGAATGTAAATATTTTAAATAAACAGCTTAGTGACCGCAGCTTCAATTTTGTGCTTCCCTTAACAGATGTGCAAATAGCCATAGATATAGATAGTATCTATAAAGAATGATACTAACCTGGAACCTCTGGAGAGAGGCATTAAGTTATAGAAGTAGTACACAAGAGACAGGATTAGATTACACACAGCATCTGCCTCCTAAGGGAAACAAAACCATGCTTTTAAGCATGAAAATTGTAAAACATGCACTCACACAAGAGAGGACAGGGTCAGTAGTGTAGCTAATAAAAGTGTAGCCCAGTGCTATGGACAAAATGATGCCCTGGAAGTTACATGACAACAGAAAGTGACATCACTTCCAGAAGTGATGTCTGGGCCTTTTAAAACCCACAGCAGCGTGCCCCCTTCTCCTGCCCCCAAGCCGCCAGTCACCTGCCAACAATGGCACAGCTAGGTCATTTGACACCTGGGATTCAGGACATTTTTAACACCACCCATATGACAGCTTGCTTCATTCATTCATTCATCCATTCATTCATATTTTTCACATTTTTATACTATTATTCTTCCAAGGAGCTCAGGGTGGTGTACATGGTTCCTTCCTTTCCTTTGACCATTTTAAAAGTTAACTAAACCAGTGATTTTTACACGACAGTTGTATTTTCGTTTTCAAGGGTTTTTTGGACATAACCTTTGAGAGAAAACATTACACTCCTGTTTGTTTCACTGCATTCTGCATAAATTACCTTTCCAATCATATATATCACAATAGTATTATTTGTAATTACCAAGGTTTTCACTATTTTGCATGCTAGGGTCAAGCTCAGCTTGATGCCCCCCCTCCCCAAATAAAGCTTGTTGCTGGCTGCAACTGCTATCCTCTGCAGCATTGTAGCTACTGTATACCCCTGGACAGGGTTAAACAAATTATTCTAAAAGTAATCACATTCATTGACAGTGACACAGGTTATGCAGCAATTTGAGTTTTTCCAAGGCTATTTACTCAAAATGTCATCATTATTTGCTGCCAATATGAGAAGTAGCAGCTAAATTTTCCTATGGAAATAACAGTCCAATCCTAACCTGTGCAGTAGCAGCCAGGCCAACTGGCCTGTGCTGCATCCTTTGCAAGGTAGGAGCAGCTGGAGCCCACCATGGGGCAAGCCCAAGGCAGTCCGATGGGGCTGCTTGGACCTGTGCCTGCCAAATAGCAGGTGCACGTCTGAGTGGCCTGGATTGGGGCTGCATGGTCGGGGGGGGGGGGTAGGATCTGGCTGAACTCTGGCTGACAATAGCGAGAAGCGCCAGCCGAACAGGCGCTCTGGATTGAACCCTAAATGTATATGTTAAATCCTGCCCTCACATTAGAGAAATACAGTTTTACCATATTAAGTTGTATTTCTTAGTCTCAAAACCAGTTTAGTATTCTGCTCATTAGATTACACACACATGCATATATGCCAACTGTATTGTAGTTTGCTGTCACTGAATATTTTTGGTTTTGTATAAAAAGGAATTCATTAATATTATAAGAAGTGAAAAGATTGTTTTTACTAGTAAAGAACATAGAGTCCCAGGAGTTGTTTAAGCTCACAGAAAGGTCTTGTGCAAGGCCAGTGGAATTTTTTACATTTTTTTTTCTTTTGAGCTGATAACTCCCATACCATATAACAAATTACTTCTGAAACTTCAGTTAGTTTCAAATTCAATTTGTCATGTGAAATGGGGAACAGCTGTTGGAGAAAAACAAGTCTAAAGCCCCCTTGGAACTGATTATGTGGATCTTGGCCATTAAAAATAATTAAGGAATGTAAGGTCTTACCCCAAGTTCTGCAGATAAAACAAGTATTTTTCCTTTAGTAGTCAAATCTTTATAAAAAGCATCTATTTCTGCATGATACAGTTGTGTTCTTTCTTCAGTTGTTTGTGTTTCTACTGAAAATAGTATGTTCCCAATCCTGAAAATGTGTGTATGTATATATTAAAAATATGAAATATAATACATATGAAATATGGCATATATGGAGACAAATTATCAGTTCCTAAATATTAATTCTAGTTACTGCCAATTGAATAAAGAAATGAATGCAACCTTAGATTATAAACATTAAAATTAAAAAACAAAACTGAGAATTCTTTTTGCATATTTCTTTTCACTGTATAATAATGGTTACATGAAAACATTCCTTTATGTATAGACCACAAAGAGTAAACAGAAGCAGAAGCTGGATTGCACCTTAAGGAGTTACAAAGTCCATATAAATGTAGTTGGTACCACTCAAGAGGGGAAATACACAGAAAATTCAGGGACATTTTCCTTTTTAAGTGGTGCTGACTACATGAATCCGGATCTAGCACCAAGGATGCAATCCACCAAGCACTGCTCATTTCTATAAAACAGGAGTCTGCACTAGGTCACAAAAGTGAAGAATTAGTATACTCAACAACACAAACAAAATAATTAAATTATACGGTCTATGAAATGACTGCAATATCGTTATACATGTGCTCAAATTACTGCCATGTTGCTGTATTAACAAAATGTTCCTACTCAGCAACATGCTTGAGGTGCAATCTTAGCCTGGAGTTAGGCCAGCCCAGTCCCTCGTGTAAAGAGCGTTCGCAACACCCTCGGAATCAGGCAGGCTGGCACACAGACATGCACCATCCCCCCTGACTCTGAGAGTGGTCCAAACACGCTTTATGGTCAGCACAAGGGACTTTTGCTGGCCTAATTCCAGGTTAGGATTGAGCTCTGAAAGGAGGTTATCTGTGTTATCCCAACTATCTCTTTGCATACCATGGAAGTCTCCTACAAAGAATAAAACTATACCGATGCACACAGACTGTCGCCTGCAAGTAAACCTCAGACAAGATGTTCTAACATTTAACACAGAGCAGTGTTCTTCAGTGTTGGGGTCAGGACCCCAATTGGATTGCAAAGCCTCAGTTTCGGGGTCATGGCAACTTATGGGAATGAAAAGGGTTGAACTAGCACACCACTAGGTAAAGGAGAAGGCATCTGGTGTACCCCTTCAGGTACTAGGAGATTGTGTCCCAGTCCTGCTCAAGTCCTTAGCAATGGGGATAAAATTCTTTATTAGTGCCAGGCTTAATGGTAAATTTTTCTGTTCTCTCTAATAAGAATATTTATGAGTAGTGCTGGGATTGGGGAGTGGCCACATAGGTGTTCTGGGAAGGGGCGGGATCGGCAGTGGGGTCCCCTGTCTCAAAGTTTATTTATATTGTATCTTGGGATCGTTTCATGAAAAAGGTTGAAGACTACTGACATAGACTATGTAAACTGAAAATAAAGTAATTTAATACTCAAGTACAGATAATCTTTAACAGAGGAAGAAGACACCGGTTAAAAGAACTTTATGCCAATTTATTGAAGTGTTAATTGAAATAACAATTGGTCAGCTTTCATTTCTAGTGATTATATGATATGCAATAAATGCTTAACATACTTATCCCCTGTGATTGTAATTGTAAATCCGTCGTATTCTTTGCCTGGATCTTTGAGGCTAGGGACTTTGGTGTTGACAGTAAATCCATCTCTTGTTTTACTGTTAAGCTGCTTTCAAACACACACAAAAATAGGTAAAATGTAAGATTTATTAGTAATATAGGACAAAATGTATTTACAATCATTTCTACTGTCCTAAACGTACATGGCTTTTGTCCCTTCAAGAGCTCTGAAACAGGGCTGCACCCAAGATATGATATCTGTTGAGAGAATTTCCGCTATTCCTTAGGGCTCTTAGTGGGCCCTAAGGCTATCAAGAAGCCTAGACATACAAATACATATGTTCTCTAATGTCAATCAAAACAAAAAAGTACAGTTCATTTGTTTTGTTGCAATATAATTCTTTCTAATTTCTATTGGAAAACTTAATGGGGCAATCCGGAAACAAATCAGTAGTTTATAAATATCTCCTCTAAACTGTGTACCAAGGACTTGTGAGCTTCTAGAACCTATAGAAAATTTGGAGCCCGATCCTGAGCTCAGGACTCCTGTAGGAGCAGCGGTGCCAAAATGGTGATTGCTGGAGCAGCTGCGGGAGTCCTCTCCCTCCTGAGGAAAGTCGCAGGCCCCACAATGGGGCGAGGCCAGCTGTTTTGCTGGTGGTGAGTGGAGCAGCACCATGTTGAGCTGCCTGGCCCGAAGCAGAGCAGAGGCTCAGCGCCAATGGCTCTGGGCCCAGGGTTGGAGGTGGAGCTCTCTGCAGCGCAACAAACCTGCTTTACGGCGTGCTTGTGATATTTTTTGCCAGCAACAAGTCAGTATTGCCGAAGTAAAGGGCCATAAGATCAGTGAAGTTAACTTCACTTAAGTTAACCCTGAGTGAAGTTAAGACAGAGAATGTTGAGGGTGACAGCTGCTGCTGCTGGTGGTGGTGGTTGGACTTCTCATAACTAACAGCTTATAATGATGATCCAATAATTATCCTGGAAGATGGGGGAAGAAATGAGATATGTGTTGCAGGTTTACAAAAATTCTTCTCCCCATATATCTTTTTCCCCTCCCCATCTTCTAGGATAATTATTCAATCAGTATCCATCTTCCCACCTCCTGCTCGAAACTACTCAAAAACAAATAAATTCAACCCTTTATAACTAATGGAGCAAGCAAAGATAGGAAGCTGACCTTTTTCCTTCACCCTGGCCTGAAACATTTCCCTTTTACTGTGAGTCAGAAATACAAGAAATACAAAACAGAAATACGAAACTTCTGCTTATGGCAAGCTGGTACACTGAACAGAAACATTATGTTAGCGGCTAGCAATATTCTGTTGCGTGCCACCACTTGTAATGGTGGTGGAATTATCATCATGGAATTATGGAATAATTCCATAATGGAATTATCATCACTACTGAATCATGCTTGAAACACAGAAAATGCTATATGCTGTTGCCCAGAGACCATTCCCAGTCCTTGAGGTTGAGTGGGCTCATTTTGAAAATGATATATGAAATGGAAGAGTATATGAAATGGCCACAAGGCCAGAGTTTGCACCCAGAGACCCCTGCCTCATGACGTGAGCTGAAACAGAAGCATTAGTGACCTTTATTAATGCCTTGCCTCACCCCAATGAACAGCCAAGTCCTTCTTGGCCAGATGTTACCAGGCGGAGTGTTACCTTCACTACCTGAGCAATTCTGTGCATGTTTACTCAGAAGTAAGTCCCTTCTTGTATTTGTCCCTCTTAAGCTGTAGACACTAACCACACGTTTTCCACAGCAAGTCACATCCCTCACAAGTATCTCAAGTGCCCACTTTTGATCGAGTCATGCTTTTTCCGCAGACTACACAGTTGAACTTTTGTCCCTCTTTTCCTATCTTTCCCACTTGCATGCAGTCAAACATGCATGATGATATAGTAACTTTTCATCTATTTTGTCTGAGATCTATTGTGAACCAGTAGGGTGGGAATCCAGAGATCTGCATTCAAATTTCCTAGATTTGGTCTTCTTGTTCTAGCAAGGACTCCAAGCTCCATTTGACTTTGTTTTTGAAACGAAACCTGAAAATCAAAGACATATGTAACTTTGAACAGAAGCTTGACACTTAATTTTGTTGGAGTGCACTTAATCGTATGGTTAAATCGTGGCAGAATAAAAAGATAAAAGTTGTCCAGAGCTTATAGAGTGCAATTTTCTATTTGTAGAAGGCACGTGACAGAAGAATTCAATAGCTCTCTGAGGGTGGCTGACAAGATTCTTTTTCTATGCAGATATTGACTTCCATGTAGGAAGAAGCACGTTCACACACCACTGATATATGATATATTCTCAGAGTCAAGAATGCCAGCCAGCCAAAACTCTCCGACTGCACGTTTAGGTTAGCAGGCTATTTGCCAGATAGCTGGTGCCGCCCTTTCTTACAGTGGTGTACTGAGGGGGGAGGGAACAGAGGGACAAATGCCCTGGGCACCACCCAGTGGGGGTGGGGGGCACCACCCTGTGGGGGTGGGGGCCACCATGACTCACTTGCCCCATTGCATTTTTAACCCTTTTCTTTTCCCCCTTTTTTGTCCCCCCTCCCCGAACAGATTCCTTCTGAGGCCTCTGGAAGGCCTAAAAGCAACCGGTGAAAACCGGAAGTGACGTTTTAAGGTAACCTGTGGCCTCCCCAGCCCTCAGAAAGCAACCAGGGGCAAATTTTGGTTGTGGCCCCAACCGCACAGGAGCCAGGATTGCCCTTTTGCCCTCAACTGCATCTCTGCCAACTGCTCCTATTTCTTGATGCTATTTACTTCTGTCCTTTTCCTGCTCATACTTGAGCCTGTTATACCGAAAGAACGCCTTGGAATCCTGGGAAATGCATATGTGCTGGGTTATAGGAGCAGCACGCTCTCACAAATTTCCCTGTGGACAGTGTACTTGCTCTTCTTTAGTTTTGGAGAGCAGCTCTAGTTTCATTAGCCAGTTTCAATTATTTCCACTCTGATGTTTTACAGGCTCTCCCCCCCCCCCGCCATTATAACAAGTAATCTTCTCAATAAATTGTGTATGAGTTTCAGTGACGTTTAGACTCCCTTTTTCTTGAGTATCCATTTGGGGAGGTGGGTGCATCACAACTGATTGGGCATGTCTGGGGGAACATGTGAAGCACTAGGTCATGTGCCCCAGAACACTTGTGGTAAAACGCTTTTCCCTATGCTGCAATATTTATACTTCGGCTACTTCGTATCTTCCTGTATATCATATATCAGTTGTGTGTGAACGTGCTTCTTCCTACATGGAAGTCAATATCTGCATAGAAAAAGAATCTTGTCAGCCACCCTCAGAGAGCTATTGAATTCTTCTGTCATGTGCCTTCTACAAATAGAAAATTGCACTCTATAAGCTCTGGACAACTTTTATCTTTTTATTCTGCCACAATTTAACCATACGATTAAGTGCATTCCAACAAAATTAAGTGTCAAGCTTCTGTTCAAAGTTATGTATGTCTTTGATTCCATACTAATTAAATATTTCAATTTACACAGAATGTGTTAAGTTCCTTACAATGAGCACTTAAAATATTAAATGAAAGTGTTGATCCAGTATGTGGCAGCTAGGAGGCAGCTGTGAAAAAGGCCAATTCCGTGCTCAGAATTATTTAAAAAAAAGAGACTGGGAATAAAACAGCCAATATTATTATGCCATTTTACAAATTGATTGCTAATGCAGCATCTGGTGTACTGCGTCCATTTCTTGTAATCAAATCTCAAAAAGGTTATAGTGGAACTGGAAAAGGTGCAGAAGAAAGCAACCAGGTTAGTGGGCTGGGGCACCTCCTTTACAAGGAAAGGCTACAGTTGTTTGGGCCTCTTCAGTCCAGAAAGAAAGTGCCTGAAATGACTGAGGGCACATTTCTAACTTGTGCAGATGACTGGAAATGGAAATTGTTGTATGTTTGGAGTGTTGATAGCAGAGTTGGGGGCTTGTGGACCCATTCAGCGCTTGCCTCGCGCGAGCGGAGCGGAGAAACGACGAGATCGCTACATTTCCATAACAAAGTCTTTTATTGGTTACAGTAGCGATAGTCAGAAAGCAAGAAGTTCTGTTTGCCGGTTAGCGAAAGCCGGCGAAGGCTTGCCGCGTACAAGCGGCTTTTCAACGCATGTAGTTACATTCTCAGTCTCAGTGCGCACACATGGTACAGACAGAAGAACAAAGGGTGCAGCTAGAGTATATCTGGTAGGTGGATACCTGAAGACCCTTGTGCCCCATGTTACCCAATGGGGTGCTCCTTGAACATCATGATCTCATTAGAAAGTGGATGTTTGCTAGCCAGCGCTTCCCGTGAGAAACTTTGCCTGCTTATGTTACACTAACTAAAGGGAGTTCATCTACTGTGTAGCAGATTGCACTAACAAGCTGGGAAGCTGAACACCCAAGGACACGCAGGTGCTCTATCTGATTTGAAGACGAAGAGACGGAATGCCAGTTTCAACCAGTTCTGGAGTGAAACTGCAACACCCCCCCATTACGTCTCGGAAGTCATCTTTTGGCGCCAAATCTAACATTTGCACTGCCTGTTTGAATTGTGGCGCAGGAAGTGCTTTGGTCAGGATATCCGCGATGTTCTCCTGCGATGGACAGTAAAGCACGTCAATGTCCCCATTTTGGACTGCCTCTCTGACATGTTTATGCTTTATGTCAACATGCTTGGAGTGCATCCGGATTCGTTCTGACTTAGCAATCTGGATTGCGGACTGGTTGTCCATCCAGATTTGGATTGGATTTGTTTGTGGAGCATCCAAATCCAACATCAATTGCCTGAGCATGTGTAGGTAGTTGGTCACATGACTTAGGGCTGTGTACTCACTCTCTAGAGTGGAACACGCTACAGTCTTCTGTTTGTGTGAGCCCCAATCTATCACGCAATTCCCAAGGCGTATGGCATAGCCTGTGGTAGATTTCCTTGTGTCATCCCCCCCAAAGTCACTGTCTGCAAAAACTTCCAATTGCAGTGCTCCTTTTGGGGTGATGTGGTACTTGTGAGTGCTTGTGCCTTTCAAGTACCTCAGGATGCGTTTCAAGGCTATCCAATCTGCCTGGGTGGGATTTGCAGCCTTTCTGCTCAGGTGATTAACTGCAACGCTAATGTCTGGGCGTGTCCAGCACGCTAGATGTGTGAGTGAACCCAGCAGTGAAAGGAACATATTCTGGTTTGGAAATGGTGCAGACTCTTCTGCTTTTTCCCCTCTCCCCATCACTATTGGAGTTGATACAACCTTGCAGTCTTGCATGCCCCATATCTGGAGTAGATCGGAGATCTTTTTCTCCTGACTGAGGAGAAAACCAGCGCTGTCAGCTGTGCGTTCAATCTCTATCCCTAGGTATTGACTCACAGGACCAAGACATTTCAGTGTGAATGCTTTTTGCAGTTGTAATGTGATCTGATTGATCTGTTGTTGTGTCCTCGCGAGGACCAGCAAATCATCAACATAACACAAAAGAACACACAATTCCTTCCCTTTTCCCTTTCTGAAAAGGCATGGATCAGCTGTGGAGGGGGTGAACCCCAATTTTTGCAGCTGCTCCTTAAGGCATAAGTGCCAGCTCCTCCCACTTTGCCGCAACCCATAAACTGCTTTTCTGAGGCGAAAATGTGAGTAATCGCTTTGCACCCCTGGAGGTATTGTAATATATACCTCTTCCTGCAGGTCTGCGTGCAAGTAAGCCGTCCCAACATCAAAATGGTGGACCTGGAAACCTTTGCTGGCGGCTACGGCAAGCGCTGCGCGTAGCGTGGTGGCTGAGAGTGTGGGTGAATAGGTTTCCTCGAAATCTACACCTGGAATTTGTTTACAGCCACGGATCACTAAACGTGCTTTCTTTAATGGCTCAGCACCTTCCCTATCCTTGAGAACAAACACCCATCTGGAATCAATTGCATGTTTTCCAGCTGGTAATGTTGCTGGCTCAAAGACTCCTAAGTCGTGCATTGCCCTCAACTCAGCCCGAATAGCTTGGAGCCATTCTTCCTTCTGGGTTTGCGGTAACTCAATTACATCTTGGTAGGTCTGAGGTATCTTTCCTACCTCTACCTGGTAGGTTAATCTTTGGGGTGGGACCCCACGCAAAGCCCTGGGAGGAAGGATGCGTCTGGTCGGAACAGCTTGTTCCGGTGTAGCTTCCTCCGAAGACGTGCTTGTATCTAACCCCGGAGTGGCCCCCCCCCTCTTCCAGCAGCCTGTCAGGACGTGCTGGTGTGGCAGGAGTTGGTAACTGTCTTTGTAGAGTTCTCTGAGGTGTTGATGCAGGCTGATCGAGAGTGCTTTCTAATCTTGCCTCCCCCCCACTTTCTGCAGCTTGTGTGGGGATGCTGACTGTTCTGTCAGCATGATCTGGCAGCAAACCTTGCTCAGAGAAATCATAAGAGTTAGATATTGTGACAGTTTTGTGGTCAGGATTGAGGAATTTGAGCGCTTTGCAATTCGGTTCAAACCCAATGAACTGCAGCCGCCTTGCACGCGGGTCATCTTTTCTGCGTGTTTCCCGATCTGCATGTACAAAGGCGTGTGATCCAAACGTCTTTAGAAATGCAAGATTGGGTGGTTTGCCGAAGAGCTTGGTGTAGGGGACCCCGTCAATCGAACGGTGGTACACTCTATTTGAAATAAATACAGAATATTTCATCGCCTCCCCCCACAACCCTTTGGGTAGCTTTGACTGCTCCATCAGCGCTCTTACCATGCTCTGTAGCTCACCATTTTTCCTCTCCGCAACCCCATTGTGCTCTGGGGTGCGGGGGGCGGTGAGTCTGTGGGTGATGCCCTGCTTTTCCAACCATTGAGACATCTCCCTGCTCAGAAATTCACCTCCTCGGTCGGTTTGGATCGCCACCAGGCGATGCCCAAGCCGCCTTTCCGCCCACCTGACCCAATTGCGGATTTTATTAAAAGCCTCAGATTTCTGGCGCATTAAAAATGCAAAACTATACCTCGTAGCATCGTCCACGAGCGTAAGAACGTACTGCGCCCCCCCTGCTGTCTTCTTCAAAGGTCCAATTAAGTCCATGTGCACCAGCTGCAAGGGGGTTTGAGTCTGACGGCTGCTGAACTTCGGGATGGATGCTCGATGCGATTTGGTCAGTTTACACACATCACAGTCCACAAAAGCATCGCAATCTTTTAAGTCCATTCCGTGCACAAGTTCAGCTGTCTTCCTCACATAGTCATGATTTAAATGTCCTAGTCGCAGATGCCACAAATGTCCACAGAATCGGTGCTTTGGTTGATTGAAGCACACAGTTGCCTGTTGACTCCCTGTTGCCTGCGCTCCAAGCACGAACAGCCGATACACTCGGGGGACAGTTACACAAAGATTCCCCCTCTCAAGTGTGCAGACGTCGTCTTGGAAGGTCACTTTAAATCCATCTTCTTGAAGGGTGCCAATGCTGAGCAGATTTCTCGACATTGTTGGCACACACAGCACATTCTTCAAGGTAGTCTGCAGTTGTGGCAGAAAAACCTCTCCAGCGCAAATTACTGGCGCTGTCGTCCCATTTGCGAGCGCGACAGTTTCACGATCTGTCTCGCACCTACTCGTGAGTAAGTCAGCAGATGTCACGATATGGTGGCTTGCTCCCGAGTCCAACAACCAGGACCCTCGCGTGCGCCTCCCTTCCGCTGAACCCACGAAAGCGATGCTCGCTTTGGGTTGCTGTGCATGGGGCTTTGGAGACTGTCCTTGCCCCGTGCCCTGCTTACCTTGGGGCTTTTTCTCTTTTTTAGAGCCTCCTTTCTTCTTGGCACACTGGTATGCGAGATGTTGAGTTGATCCGCATACATAGCACTGTCTCCCACTGGCGCACACTTGCGCCTGGGACTCATTCTTGGGATGCTGCTGCTGCTTTCTCCCAGGAATGTTGTTTTTCTCCTTTCGGAATTCACGCTCTCTCTGGTTGTCTTTCCTTTTGTCCGCTTCCTCGAGAAGCCGTGCGACAACATGGGTGACCGTCAATTGTGCTGCAGGGATAGATTCCAAAGTTAGGGTGAACATGTCCCACGTTTCATCCAGGGAATTGAGGATTGCAAACACTTTAAGCCTCTCCTCAACACGTTCTCCGATTGCCTCAAGGTCTTTGAGGTTTTGCTGCATTGCTCTTAGGTGGACTCGTAAGTCGCCTCCCGGTTCAAGACGCGATCGCCACAGCTTGCGTGTCAGAACCATGCTGGAAGTTAGGGATGCACGTGCAAACAGCTCTCTTAACGTGTTCCAATAGTCCATAGCATGTTCAAGATCGCGACAATAAACTAAGAGATCTTCAGAGATTGCAAGACCGATGGTCGCTTTTGCCTTCCTGTCAGCTGCTTCTTCTGCAGGGTTCGCGGGGAGCGCTTGAGTGCGCTGCCAAAGGTCGTCCTTTTCCAGCAGCAACCGCATCTTGTGTGCCCATTGCACATAGTTGCTGTCGTTGAGAAGCGGAATGACAATGTTGAAGGGCGCCGTCGGGGCGGCGGGAGGTTGCTGCGCCATCCCGGCTCCGGGCGCAGCGGGCTGCAACGGTGGAACTTGAGGTGGTATCAGAGGGATGAAAGGACCTTGTCCTGGGACGAGAGGCGGCGGTGGCGGGACTGGTGCTTGGCCGTCGGGAACCCCCCCTGGTGGGGGTAAGAGAGGTCCGAGATCGTCGTCTTCCGATTCGCCCTCTTCGCTTTCCCCGGATTGCTCGGGTTCCCCTGGGTCGCCAACGTCCTCTTCCCCCGCGCCGTCTCCGAGGTCTTCCTCTGTCTCCTCCTTCACTCCACCGATTGCTCCTTCCTCATCAGACATCTGTTAGTATGTCCGCGAGTGTAGGGATGCAGCCACATTCACAACTCAGTCTCTGCTCCGTGGATCGGGTCCGCGGCAAACCCCTGCAGGGTTACGGCTGAAGCTTCCATAACCTGTTGAAGTTATGGAACCCCATAACCTGTTGTATGTTTGGAGTGTTGATAGCAGAGTTGGGGGCTTGTGGACCCATTCAGCGCTTGCCTCGCGCGAGCGGAGCGGAGAAACGACGAGATCGCTACATTTCCATAACAAAGTCTTTTATTGGTTACAGTAGCGATAGTCAGAAAGCAAGAAGTTCTGTTTGCCGGTTAGCGAAAGCCGGCGAAGGCTTGCCGCGTACAAGCGGCTTTTCAACGCATGTAGTTACATTCTCAGTCTCAGTGCGCACACATGGTACAGACAGAAGAACAAAGGGTGCAGCTAGAGTATATCTGGTAGGTGGATACCTGAAGACCCTTGTGCCCCATGTTACCCAATGGGGTGCTCCTTGAACATCATGATCTCATTAGAAAGTGGATGTTTGCTAGCCAGCGCTTCCCGTGAGAAACTTTGCCTGCTTATGTTACACTAACTAAAGGGAGTTCATCTACTGTGTAGCAGATTGCACTAACAAGCTGGGAAGCTGAACACCCAAGGACACGCAGGTGCTCTATCTGATTTGAAGACGAAGAGACGGAATGCCAGTTTCAACCAGTTCTGGAGTGAAACTGCAACAGAAATGACTGAGGGCACAATCCTAACTTGTGCAGGAGCGGGCAGGGCAGGCGGCCAGCGCTGCATCTTAACGCAAGTTTGGAGTCAACTGCAACTCACCACGGGTTGCCCCACCCACAGGAGCGTCCTCCCTCCACCCTGTTCCACCCTCCCTCCAGCGTCCTCCCTGTTTCTCCCTGCCCAGAAAAGGGCCCATGCTGGCCGAACTCGGCCAGTGCAAAACGGCTTACCAGCTGCAGTCTTTGGTGCTATTTGGCCAATGCAGCTGACTGCATTGGCCATGTGCCACTTGGGCTGGTGCAAAAGTGCCATAAGGCACTTTCACAGCAGTACTGGGCTGATGCAGCGGACATGCGTAGGCCCAACGCTACGCTTAGATTGCACTGCGAGTCATATAACATTGTGTGTGGGATGAGTAGAGCGGATAGAGGGAAGTTCCTTTTCCTCTTGCACAGAACCAGGGGACATCCAGTCTTGTGTGCTCGCAGAGGCATCTGGAGGGCCACTGTGAGATACCGAAAGCACTAGATGAGCATTTTGCCTGATCCAGCAAGGCTCTTCTTATGTTGTTATAATACTATAATATTCAAGAGTTATTTTTTTTACCATAGACAGTTTTATATTCTTTAACATATATCACTCTAGCCTAAAAGGCACAATTAAAAACACATAATAGCCATACAAAGTCAGTACAGACTGACCCTCAGTATCTGCGTGGGATCTGTTCCTAGTCCCCCCCCCCCCAGACTCTGAAACCCATGATGTTTGAATCCATGGGTGGGGTGCCATAAGAGGACCTTTGGACATGACAAAGTTCCAGTTGCATCAGGAAATATGCGGAGGTCACACCCAGCCTCCGTGTGCCTTAGAAGGCCTCCCAGAGGCTTCTGAGAGGCACTTCCAGTTTTTCACCAAACTGGAGTGCCTCTCAGAATCTCTGGCAGGCTTTCTGAGGCCACATGTGACCTCCCAGTGCCTCAGAACACCTCCCAAGGCACTTCTGGTCACATCTGGGAGGCTTGAGGAAGCCCACCAGACAGGGGTCGTGACCTGTGGTAAGTCTTCACGGGTCCCGAGTCAGTGGATAAGGAGGGCCCACCTGTATATAAAAACCCAAGGAAAGGAAGAGACTACAACAACTAGAAATTAGCTTCTTGTTATCTAGTATACCATGTACTCTCTCCTTTCAATATAACCTCCCCAGCAGCAAATCTTCATACATGCATTAAGCAACTGACCCACACATAAGAGGTAAAGTTCCATTTTTCCCCTTACATGAACACTAATGCTAAACCTAAACACTGGTCAGCTGTAACATATATCACTCCACCCTAAAAGACACAATTAAAAACACATAATAGCCATACAAAGTCAGTACAGATGGACCCTCAGTATCTGCATGGGACCCGTTCCTAGTCGCCCCCCCCCCCCAGACTCTGAAACCCATGATGTTTGGCCACAGGGCGATGGGGGAGGCTGGGACTGGGCGGAAGAAGGGGAGGATGGGCCTCAAAAGGTGGGTGGAAATGGCAGCAGCCTCTGTCACTGAATCCTGAACACCCTCCTGGGATGGACAACCTGACACAGAGTTCAAACGCAAGCACACAGACTCATTGCTGTCGGCTGCAGTCTCCCCGGGGTAAAGGAGCAAACACTCCCTTCCCCTGCAGTGACCTCCAGTGGTATCCCAGCAAGCTCAGGATCCAGTGGTTGCCATTTCAACACCACCAGAGTCCTGGGAGCAACCAAATTCCGAATTGGGCTGTAAGGAATCAAGTCATCAGAAGTGGACTTGCTAGGAGGCAGCCAGGAAAGGCAAATATACTCACCCCGAAACCCAAACTAACAGACTTTCTTAGAGGATAGAGGAATGGAAGCATGAGTGCCTCTATTCATGTTTTTTATATAACCCCTGGAGTGCAAAGCAGAACTCTCCATAGTGAGTTGTGCAAAATACTCCCCCGAATCAGACACTTCACATAGCTCTGTGGGAAGAGGAGACATTTCCCACTTCATTTAGAACACAGGAAATGAGAATAGCAGCACTTGCACTTCCTCTGCTTTTGCAAAGCAAAGTGATGTCCAAAACAGTCAATACAGTGTATTGTATTACTAGAAAGGGACAGCTGGGTATTCCATTTCACCAAGAAATCTATAATCAGACAATTTATCAGACCAGCGATTTTCATCCTTTTTCATCTCACAACACACTGATAAGGCACTAAAATTGTCAAGGCACACTATCAGTCTTTTGACCATTGACAAGGAACACTGTGCTGCCAGTGGGGGGCTCACATCCCCATTAGCCCTACTAATGACCTAGCCCCAAGTTCCCATGGCTCACCTGTGGACTGCTCACGGCACGGTGGAGCCATGGCCAGAGGCGGGCTGGGGTGGGAGCGCGCCCCATGGCAAGGCGACGAAACCGTGCCCCTGGCACGCCTCCCCGCCACGCCTCCCTGTGCCCAGAAGAGCTCCATTTCAGAGCGTTCCAGGCGCACGGGAGGGCGGGCAGGCGGGCCAAAAAGTGCCCAGACTCCGCGCAATGGTGCATGGACTCCGCGCAATGGTGCCCCCCCTGTCGCCCGGCGCCCATGTGGCTTGCCATCCCTGCACCCCCCTGGATCCGCGACTGGCCACGGCACAGTGGTTGAAAATGGCTGTATTAGACTGTTAAAATCTCAGTCCTGAGATTTCCTAACATAAGAAATGGCTCTTTAGCTCAGTTTTCAATTCTTCACTAACTACTGTACCTGCAAAATCTTAACATTAATATCATCAAATATCAGCTGGAGAAAAAAGATTACCTTCATTATGGGGAGAAGGTCTTCTACTTTATGCACCTGATCTAGTGCTTCTCGAACTTCTAAGAGTTCCTTGTGATTGTTAGCACTAAAAGTCAGATAAGTTTTAACACAAGTTCAATTAAATATATCATAATTAAGTTCTAACTTTCATATTAATGCTTAATAGGGCAGCGGTATTTATTCCGAAGTGCCACTGAGTGAAATGGGACTTACTTCCAGGGAAGCATGTATAGAGTATGCAGCCTTAATAAGCTCACAATACAGATTATATATAATTGTCTACATATTACCCCAGCAATGCCTGTGAAGCATTTTGAAAACCCTAAAATGCTATATAATGTACATGCTATCCACCATTATTACTTTATCTTTCCCTTCATGATCAATTCTCCCTTTTGTTAGAATAGTATAGTTCTTCCTCGTCTCAGTCTGAGTTCTGAATTAGGCTACGCTCCTATATGTACTTACCTGGGAGTAAGTTCCACTTAAATCAATGGGTTGTACTACTGAGTAGTCAAGCCTAATTTGTGTTGTGAGATAATTGCTTTGTGATCTATTATATTTGTAACCTGCCCTTCCTCAAACAGTCTCCTTATACTTGACTTATTTTCAGTATTTGATACCATTTGCAACACTCTCTGGGTTTTGGTGGGCACAAACTTTTCTGTATCATTTTTATCTTACTATTCTTTTTTTGTATCTGGTACCTCTCCTGCTTCTAAACCTTCTTTTCACTAGAATTCCTCAGCTGAAATTTCCTGTCTTAGGTTCTCCTATCACATTTCTTTTGGTTCTGTTATTCATTCTTTTAACATTATCACTTCTATGTGAATTTCCTGTAATTCTATTTTTCTTTTTCTGATATGTCTTCATGTTCTCTCTGTCATATTTCCAAGTATCTTATCACCATTTCTGACTGGTTACTGTATTATAATTTTTATTTATTTGAAACTGAGCTATACCTCAGTTCTGTATCCTCCTACTTTGCCTCTCACTCTGGGAAATATTTCCATTCTTCCTTCTCATCGAATATGGGATCCTCGAATCTTCTTTAATTTATCTTTCTTTTTAAAATGAAGCTATTGGAAAAATTTGCTGCTTCCAAATTTTAGGTATGTTACAGTTGTTGTTTTTATCTACTCCCATTCTTATTTCTGCTTCCTTTGCCCAGTGCTATCATCCTTTCATTGGTATTCATGTCAACTGGATTAAACTGGATCCAGTTTAAGGGTGCAATCCTAACCAACTTTCCAGCACCAGAGTAAGGGAACAAACATTTCCTTACCTTGAAGAGGCAGGATGCAGCACATACTGCATTGGCACAGCTAGGAAAGTTGGTTAGGATTGCACCATAAATCGCTACCTTTGCTTTCATTCCCTTTACTTTTTCCTCCTCATTTTTTCTGACTTGCTGAAACTTTCCTGTTGAGTAAACTTCAGGTTATTTCTTTGATTTACTGCTTTTGTCCTTGAGAGGATGCCTCCTGACATCCACATAACTCACGGCTTGTAATCAATTTAACGGAATTTAAAGCATCACTGTTCTCTTTCATCTTTCATCTCTCCTTTCTCTTTCCTTTCATGTATGCACTCCAATCTCAAACAGGAGTTGTTCTTTAACAACTGTATCTAATTCTTAAGGCACTATATGAATAAATATATTATTAACATAGGAGAAGAATTTATTTACCTATGATAAACAAGGATCCTGTCTTTGATAAAACGAAGCATCTTTTCAAAATATTCTTGATATCTCATGTTAATAACCTGTCCCCTGTAGATGAGAACAATTTTACAATTGAATATTCAACATTCACAGAGAATAGATATATGCAATTAATAAACAATAAGACCTTAGAATATCCCTCAACAACTCTTTTAATTCTGATCAGTCCTTTCATGAAATATCTCCATACTGTAGAGGATCTTAGACATGTTCTACCATGTGCACACTTTCAATCTATCCTGACCTCCAACAAAACCTGTCAGGCTTAGCCATTGCGATATATGAATCAGACGTACACACACGTCATACCCCATTGTGACTACACATTGCAGGGAAGATTGATAATGGCAAAAAAAATCCATTTTTGATATAGTTTGCTCATCATTGCAGATTTGTAAGACTTGTGACAAGCTCCTGGACACAGTTTGAAAACTAGCAGAGAGATATGAGCAGTACAACAACTAAACTTAATGCGTTCTAATTGAAACTAACAGGATTACAGCAGGATTTTTAAAACTGGTGGAGTACACTGCCTACACTGCACAGGTATTATCTCTGACAATTGGTGGATCTTTAGACATATAAAAGAAACTGCCAGCAATTGTCATTGCTGTTTAGAAGCAAAAGTAACAATGGACTTAAATATTTGAGTAATAATTCTAATTTTAAAAGTTTGTTTTCAGTATTAGAATGTTTTTATGGCCAAGCTTAAAGATCACCTGGAAGTAATAGCTCTTAAGTCTCAAATTATAGTGCTGCAATTAATTCATTCCAGGCAATACTAACACATTCAGCAATTATTGCACTTAGTGAAATTCTTTCTTATTTCCCAGTCTACAAAACAAGATTTTACAGAGCAAACAGTATAGCTACAAATACCAATTTAAAAACCTACTTGTCAATCACAGGGGTGAATTATGTAACCCATCTCAAATTCCGTTTAGTTGACGTTCTTGTACTTAATTACATTTAGCTACCTTATTGGTTTGAATAAAATTATTGTGCAGCAACAAGAACTGCAGAATAATGGAATACTGAAAGCAGGGCAGATGTGCAAAAAAATAAGGATTATCTTAGCAGAAAAAAGGCAAATGAGAAGGACAAATGAGAAGTATGATACCAATTTAATTATTCATACTTTTCCCTTCTGATGCATCCCACCATCTCATATCAGACAACCTCTACGCTAGTGATGAGATGTTGTGACAGTGACAAAATATGCAAAAATGAATAATTGTGTTTTCAAACAATTTTTAAATTTCAAAACTGACGTTTAGTCTCTTAGTATTTCTAAGAGATACCATACTTAAAAGTATCTCACTGTACAAGACTCTAAAATGTAATTAGCTTCATGAGGAAAAAGGTTTTTTTGGACATTCCAAAATGTCCTTGAATTTACTCATTCCCCCTTACAAGTAACAGATCTAACAAACCAGCAAAAGAGTTGGTGTTGACCTGAGTAGGCCCACAGGTGACCAAGCAAGTGGCTGGAGATGTAAGCAAATTTTTTGTTACTTACCTCTCCTAGCTGGCCTGATCACTTGCTAGTTTGCAGGATATAGAAACCACTGCACTGCGGGCCAGCAGAGGATAGGATTGGGTAGTAAGTTTCATCAAGTCTCTGGAACTTACTTCTGAATAGCCATGCACAGAGTTGTACTGCCTGACTCTAAAAGAGACTAAACTGAGCAGAAATATAATCAAAACTATCATCCCCAAAAGGATAATACTTTTGTAAAGATTAGGCAAAAAAGAACTCAAAGGCAGTTTTCATAATGTATAAGCAGTGACTATGGGCATAATCCTAACCTGGGGTTAGGCTGGCACAGTTAGGTCAGCAAAGTTTGGCTGGCACCAGGGCCACCGTAAAGCGCGTTTGGACCACTCTCTCAGCCAGGGAGGGTGACACACTGCTGTGTGCTGGCCTCTCTGTCTCCGAGAGAGGTCCAAACACATACTTTACGGTGTCCCTTGTGGCAGCCAAACTTTGCTAGCCTAACTATGCTGGACTAACTCTAGGTTAGTATTGCACCCTAAATTACTTATCAAAGTACAACAAAAGGTAGTATAAGTTTGAGTATCAAGATGAAGAGCTTTCTGCTTTTCTGACAATGTTGGACAATGTGGGCATCATACATCCTAATACAATCTCAAGCTAATGAGGAGTCATGTGGGTTTTGTTCCTTGATAGATTGCATTCATAGGGACTACCATATATAATTTATAAGGCAAAAAATTGATGCCTGAAAATTGACCCTGAATACTTGGGTAGACATATATATGGGTCATTATAGTAAATCACTCCTAACAACCGCTTGGGAGGCTGGGCTAAGAAGCAGAAAGTGGGCAGGTTTTTTTTAGAACAAAAACAAAGCAATTTTACTTACCAGTAATCGTTCTCAGACACGAGCAGACAGCAAGCAAAAAAAGGTAGACATTTTACCTTCTAATCCAAACAGGCAGAGGGATGAAGGCGCTCATGGGAATTGCAGTCATAATGAGGTCTGCTGCTATGGAAGTGCTGTACTGTATTCTTTACAAATCCTACAACTCCCATAAGCACCTTCATCTTCCTGTTTGGTGAATAGCTTCATTTCTGTGTTGCCCTGGAAGAAAGTGAAATGGCTCTGTTTTTCGGTTGGCTTTCTATTGCTGCCTCAGAATAATTACATTCTCAAAGAATTTACCCCATAAGTTTTACTCTCGACTTATCCATGGGTCATAGCAAATTCTTTGATTTTTGGCTTAAAACGTGCTTTCGACTTACCCATCAGTTCAACTTATACAAGAGTATATATTGATCTCCCCATCCAGTACCTCTCATTTCAGATACTTAAATTTAAAAATAACTAAGCCAAAGGAAGGATTCAACACTTTTTAGTAGAAATTTTTTAAAAAAACTTTTGGCAGTCTATGCATACACTCCTCAGCGCAAACCCCTGTGATTGACAACGTTTTTGCTATATTCTCAGTCTTCATTTCTTCATAGGTGTTCCAATGCATGGACTCTTGTTATGTAGTATAGGAGATGAGAAGACAGACAACGACAGTAACCTGACAGAATACACCACAATACTAGATTGCACAGGCCTGGGAAATTGAGGGGCAGAAAAAACTGCTTTTTTAATGTATGGTGATTTTATATTAGAAGAATCAGAAACCTTTATTGGCATAATCACACAGACACAAACAAGAGTTCACACAAACCGACAAATAGACAAACAAGAAATGTAAAAGCAAGAACGTACTATCAAACAATAAATTGGTTGAGATGACAAATGAGCTCCCCGTTGCTACCCTAAGAGGGCCCACAATGTCTCATTAAGTGTTTTAAGAAGGTCCCCATAGCTTCAGTGATAGTTGGGTCCTCTGAAGACAATAAATGCCTCAGCCGGATGACATCTGGGCAATAAGCCCATCTACTCAGAAAAGGAGATATGTGATGATTTCATAATGTTTGGTGGAGTGGGCAATATAAGACCATATGTGAGAGACTCAACTGAGCCTAAATCACAACTGCAGTACACTGCAGTCTTGCTGAATCTTCTATACAGCATGGATGATGGAAATACATTGCACCTGGCCAAGAAAAGGCTCGACATTCTTGGGGGCACTTTAGCAAGGTTAAATATGATGTACAGTCGCCGGCTTTGGTAAAAATCTGAAGGCTCAGTGGGGAGCAAACCTTGCTTGCTGCAGTGTATAGTTGTTGAGCAAAACAGCTGCCCCTTTTTGAATCACAACCCCAAATATACCCAGGGATAGGTCTAACTTTTAAGGCAGCAAAATGTGTGTTGGCCTGTTATCAGTGCATTACCAGTTTTTCTTGATTTACCCACAAGCATACTAGGAGCAATTATGAATACTACAAGTATAAGCAAAAATAAGGACTTGAACTAGGACTAAAAATAAATACCGAGATTCTAAGGTAATGTAGATTTTATACAACTCCAGCTGCTCAAGAAAAATGCTGGAAAATATCTCAAGAGGCACTGTAATGGAAACATATATTATACATTCAATTTTTATTGAAATGCAAAAAGTTATAACTAGTCAAAAATTCTAACACACTCGTACCATAGTATGAATTTCATGCTGCAGAATGTATTGTATGATTAATGCATAACTTTTAATGTAAACAAGAGCATTCAAGAGTCTTACCTGATTAGATTGATGTGATTATTAAAGCCTCTACTAAGACTTCGAGCTGGCATTTGGTCTAACCATAGTACTGGTTGGTCTGGGTCAGCTATCCTATAAAGAGACATTGCATGAGCATGGTTGTGGATTAAATCATTGTAAGGATTCTGATTTAATTGTTCTATATGTTTCATCTACCCTATATTTCATCATGGGCCCTAGCCCGCGTACGGTCAGATTCTACATGAAGCCATTGGGAGAGGTCATCTGGGGGTTTGGAATGGGGTGCCATCAATATACTGATGACACCCAACTTTATCTCTCCTTTCCTCCTGATGCTGAGGAAGCGATTGAGGTCCTGGATCGCTGTCTGGAGGCCGTTGGGGGCTGGATGTCGGCAAACAAGCTGAAATTAAATCCGGATAAGACAGAGGTGCTCTTGGTTCGGAAATCCACAGCTCGGGTATTGGACTATCGTCCTGCTCTGAATGGGGTTGCACTCCCTCTGAAGGAGCAGGTCCACAGCTTGGGGGTTCTCCTGGATCCACAGCTGCACCTGGATTCCCAGGTGGCGGCAGCAGCCAGGGGAGCCTTTGCTCAGCTTCGGCTGATTCGCCAACTGCAACCATACCTGAGCTGCGCAGACCTGGCCACAGTGACCCACACCCTAGTGACATCTAGATTAGATTATTGCAATGCGCTCTACGTGGGGCTGCCTTTGAAGATGGTCCGGAAATTACAACTAGTACAGAATGCGGCGGCTCGGGTGGTTGCTGGGGCACATCGGTTTGACTCTGTTGGGCCGTTGCTTCGGCGGCTACACTGGCTGCCGGTTCTGTTCCGGGCCCAATTCAAGGTGCTAGTTTTGTCATTTAAACCCCTTTACGGCTCGGGTCTGAGGTATTTGAGGGACCGCCTCCTCCCATATAGTCCTGCCCGTACTCTTAGATCATCTGGGGGGGGGGCTTTTGACTGTGCCGCCACCAGGAGAGGTGAGAGGGATGGTGGCCAGGAATAGGGCCTTCTTGGTGTTGGCCCCCCAACTTTGGAATACCCTCCCCTTAGAACTGAGAACTGCTCCCTCTTTGGTAATATTTCAGCGGGGGCTGAAGACCTTTTTATTTCAAAAAGCTTTTAATTGTTGACAGGCTGGCTGGTTTTTATACTCTTGCTTATATTTTATGATCCACGGGGCTTGTTGTTGTTTTAAATTTTAATTGTTTTAATATTGTTTTAAATTATTGCTTTTTAATGTTAAATTGTGAATTTTATTGTATTTTACTGTTTTTGTTGTGTGCCTTGGGTGCCTATGGGCAGAAAGGCAGGGTATAAATTAAATAAATAATAATAAATCTGGGAAGCTTTTCTCTGGAATGAGGAAAGGGGGGGCACTCTGCACAGATGGGTTTGCCCTCACACCGGAAGACAGGGTCGGATTGACAGATCTTGACTCCTCCTAGGTGGGAGGGCTTCCCACTCTCCCAGTCCGGCCCTGTCTTCCGTAGGGCTAGGTCGTGATTCTGAGCTCGGCTGAGCTCTAGACAGATCTATTGGAGTATTTTTCCTTTCCTTTTCCTCACCATTCCTGTCGTCTTCCCTACCGTCTCCTGGATTTTCCTTCCCTCTATATCCCTTCCTGGAAGTTTGAGGAGGTTTGCAGCGGCGGCAGTGGGGCTTCACGACGAGGGAAGCCCGTGTGCGTTTGCTCTCGCCGTGCGCTGAGGGGAGACGAGCGTTGCGGGGGAGGAGTCTAAGCGAGGCTTCTGCGCCCGCAGAAAGAGGCCGGGAGGCCTAGCAGCGATCGCGGAGGAGCGGTCCCCTAGGAACTGTCGCCGCGATCAGTTGCAAGCCCGATTGTGAGGAACGTGAACGGGCGGTTGGGCAGCGCGGAGGAGCGGCTAGCTGGAGCCGTCGCCGCGCACGCTTTACAGACGACCCGTTCTGTGCGGCTGAGGCCCGGAACGTCTCCGTGGCTGGGAGAAGCGCGCGGAGAACTGCGGCTGCCACGGAGGTCTGAGGCTGCTGTCCGGAGACGAGCAGGAGCGTCCAGTGGGGTGAGATCGCTCCTTTCTTCTCTTGTTCTGAGCCCTGAGTTTTTCCCGCCTTTTTTGTGCCTGTAGGCCTAGTTCAAGATGGCGGACGATCGCAGCGAAGGGGGGGCAATTTCTCCTCAGGCTGAGGGAGGGGAAAGGCCAACCACCCAGCGCGCTAACAACCCGATTTCCCAGGAGGTTTCCCAGACTTCTATTAATCAGATGGTCCGGGAGGCTATGAGAGAGGTCATGAGGGAACAGGGGTTGGTGAGGGCCGGTAAGGCTCACGTCAAGCAGGCCAGAGAGAAGCCTGGTAGGCGTTATAAGCGCGGCGCTTCCTCCACCGCGGATGAGCTCTCGGTCACTGATGAAGAGAGAGCTGTCAAGAAACGCAAGAAACAGAGGAAGGGCAAGCCTTCTAAGAGCCCTAGACCCAGGCATGGGCGTAGGAGGAGACATAGGAGGGACTATTCTTCTAGTGATTCCTCAGTCTCTATTTATTCTGATGACTCCAGCTCAGACCGGGAGGAGGGAGAGCTGTCGGGAGAGGGGGATGACGGGGATGAGGCACAGCACAGGGATCGCCTCTTCCCAGCTGAATTTTTCACCAGAATGCTGTCTAAGGCTACCAAGGCTGTGAACCTGGAGAGTGTCTGTGATGAACCAAAGCCCTCTACCTCCCAGAGTCTGTTTCCTCAGGGGCCGAGTAAGCCTTCTACCGTGCCTTTTCCTGCCTCATTCCAAAGGGTCTTGGAGGATGAATGGAAATCTCCTACTATAGCCAAGCACAGTAGGAGATTAGTTAACAAATTTTATTCCCTCCCGGAGCACGTTTTGACCTCATTACAGGTTCCGGTGGTAGATTCTCCTATTGCGGCACTATCCTCCTCGGCTGTCATCCCTGCTGAGGGGGATGGGGGGCCGAAGGACCCGGTGGATAAGCGTGTTGAGGCGGCGCTGAGAAGGGATTTTTTGGCCTCCTCCCTTGCATTTAGAGCAGCGTCAGCCAACTCGATTATGGCAAGGGCGGCTTTTCAATGGGCTGAGGACTTGGCTAGGACAGAGCCAGGGCTTTCTAGCACAGTCAAGAGTTCACTTAGAAAAATCGCATTGGCCTCCGCCTTCTCGGCGGACGCTTCATTGGATACATTACAGTTCTCGGCTAGGGCTATGGCGGCCAGTGTGGCAGCCAGGCGCAGCATTTGGTTAAGGAACTGGGAAGTTGATGCTGGTTCCCAGTCCAGATTGGCTGCCGTGCCATTCCAGGGAACTAAGCTGTTTGGGCAGGCGTTAGAGACTGTCCTGGTGGAGGACAAGGATAAACGCAAGGTGCTGCCTTCGGGGAAGAAGGAAGTTCCAAAGGCTAAGGTGCACTCCTTTCGTCCCTTTCGGCACGATGGAAGGGCCAGAGATCGGACCAGGTTTCCATCTAGATGGAACAAGCCACGCTTCCCAGCCAAACAGCGCGCTGGTTTCTCGGGCCCCAAGTCCAAGCCCTCAAAAGACCCTAGGGCGTGACATCTTGTTAGAAGGCTCCTCAGGAAGTATAGGAGCTCGCCTTTTGGGTTTTGCAGATTTTTGGGGGGAAATTACTTCAGATTCCTGGGTGTTGGACACTGTCAGGACAGGTTACACCCTAGAATTTACCCGAAAGCCCCGCAAGAGGTATTGGAAGGTACCCTATTCCAAACATCGTCCCAAGCATTTGGCGAAGTTGGCAGCGATCCAGCACCTGTTAGACATTCAGGCAATCGAGCCAGTCCCGGTTCGGGAGAGGAAACAGGGGGTCTATTCCACCTTGTTTCTGGTTCCGAAGAAAAACGGAGATATGCGGGCAATTTTGGACCTGAAATGGCTCAACAGGTTTCTCAGACGGAAGAAGTTCCGAATGGAAACCTGGAGATCCATTGTGGCGGCTCTGGAGAAGGGCGATTATTTGGCATCGATCGACCTTTCGGAGGCTTACCTCCATGTGCCCATCAGGGAGCGCCATCGTCGCTATCTCCGTTTTTCTTACGGCAACCAGCACTACCAATACCGGGCTCTGCCGTTTGGCTTGGCAGCAGCCCCCAGGGTGTTTACCAAACTCTTGGTGGTGCCAGTGGCTCACCTGCGCCAGAGGGGCATCTTTCTCTTTCCGTACTTGGACGACCTGTTGGTCAAGGCCGGAACGAGACAGAGGACCTGTCAGCATCTGCAGGAAACCATTCTGTGTCTGCAGAGGCTGGGTTTCGTGGTCAATTTTGCCAAAAGTGCTTTGGAACCATCCCGCCAGTTAGAACACCTTGGCCTTTTTCTAGATACGCAGGCATTTCGAGTGGCTTTGTCAAAGGACAGGATATCGGCCATGATAGCTCTTCTCAATTCGGTCTACAAGAGCGACAGGACCGATATCATGACACTAGCCTCCTTACAGGGCACCATGGTGTCTTGTCAGGACGTGGTGGACTGGTCCAGGTTCCACTTGAGACCATTGCAGCGGTTCCTGGGTCCGTTCCAGAGGCAGATAGAACAGAAGTGTCCGTTAGTGGTGAAGATGTCAGAGGACACCAGAGACAGTCTCAGGTGGTGGATGGATCGAGACAGGCTGTCTCGGGGAGTCAGTTTAACAGTGCCAGACAAAGTCATCCTGACGACGGACGCGAGCCTTTTCGGCTGGGGAGGTCACCTTCTCGGTGCGTTTTGCCAGGGCACCTGGAGCGAGGAGGAGTTGTTGTTGAGCATCAACGTTCTCGAGCTCAGGGCGATCCGCTTGGCGTTGGAATTTTTTCAAGGTCAGTTGCAGGGGCTTCACGTATTGGTCCGGACGGACAATATGTCAGCGAAGGCTTATGTCAACAGGCAAGGGGGGACCAGGTCCTGGAAGCTTCAGCAGGAAGCAACCCTGCTGATGTCCTGGGCAGAGCGGAACGTAGCTTCCCTTCGGGCGGAACACCTGGCGGGCACGAGCAATGTTTGTGCAGATTGGCTCAGCAGGAGAACCCTGCTGGAGGCAGAGTGGAAGCTGAATCCAGAGGTCTTTCAGATGATTGTCCGGAGGTTCGGAACCCCCATAATGGACCTGTTTGCGTCCCGCGAGAATGCACAGGTGTCCAGGTTCCTGTCTCGCACCCTAGAGTGGGGGGCAGAGGGTCTGGACGCGCTATCGGCGAGCTGGCCTCTGGGTCTTCTATATGCCTTTCCACCAGTTGTGCTTCTCCCGCAGGTGTTACGCAGAATAAAGTTACTCAGGGCAGAGGTCATTCTGATAGCTCCCCGTTGGCCCCGCCGGCCGTGGTTGCCGGAGCTACTTCGCCTTTCTGCCCAGAAGAGTTGGAGTCTGCCAGTGCGCACCGACCTTCTTCTGCAGGGACCGCTGCTCCACCCCAGGCCCCAAATGTTCCAGCTCACAGCCTGGAGGTTGAGCGGCGGGCTCTCCGGGGGCACGGATATTCCAACGAGGTGTTAGACATCTTGTTGGCGTCCAGGAAACCATCTACTAGGGCCATTTACAACAGAACCTGGCTTAAATTCTCTTACTGGTGTAGGGGTAAAAACATCAGAGAAACTAAGCCCAAGATCCGCCATGTGTTAGAGTTTCTGCAGGAGGGTTTTCGCAGAGGACTCAGCACAAACACTTTAAAAAGACAGGTGGCTACTTTGAACAGCATTCTGGGGGCTGGGAAGAGTGTGGTCATCGCGGCCCATCCCCATGTCAGGCGTTTTCTCCGAGGGGTTTCCCTTCTTAACCCCCCCGTTATACATAGGTATCCCTGCTGGAACCTTAACTGGGTGCTTAATGCGCTAACAGGCAAGCCTTTCGAGCCCATGGCCACGGTGGGTATCAGGGAGGTTTCCTTTAAGACTGTGTTTCTAGTGGCCATTACATCGGCCAGAAGGGTATCGGAACTGGGGGCGCTTTCCATCAACCCTCAGCTCTGTATTTTTCATCGGGATAGGGTGGTGCTTAGAACAGATCCGACCTTTATCCCAAAGGTGAACTCAGTTTTCCACAGGGCACAGGAGTTAGTTTTACCATCCTTCTGCCCCGAACCCGTACATCAGAAGGAAAAGCTCTTTCATACTCTTGATGTACGTAGGGCCTTAAGGTTCTACATAGATCGGACCAAGGAGTTTAGAAAGTCTGAGGCCCTTTTTGTTTCTTACGTTGGGGCTTCCAGGGGAAAGAGAGCGTCCCCGCAATCTCTTGCCAGGTGGTTGAAGGGAGCCATCGCCTTGGCGTACGAGGCAATAGGCAAGCCTGTTCCGGAGGGCATTTTGGCCCATTCGGTAAGGGGAGCTGCTACATCGGCGGCTTTTGATGGACTGGGATCCTTAGGGGACATTTGTAGGGCCGCCACATGGGCCTCAGTGCACTCGTTCACGAGGCACTACAAAGTGGATTCCTTCGCCTCGGCTGAGGCAAGGTTTGGCCGACGGGTCTTAGAGAAGGTGGTTCAGGTTTAGGTGAACATGCCTCGCCTGCCCGCCCTTTCTGTATGGCTCTGGTATGTCCCATCTGTGCAGAGTGCCCCCCCTTTCCTCATTCCAGAGAAAAGTAGGAATTCCTTACCTGGGAATATCCTATTCTGGGGTGAGGAAAGGGGGGGCACTCGTCCCGCCACAAATCAGGCTCGGCGGGTGGACGGATCAGACATCAGGAGTCTTGGTTTGGGGTGTGGGTTCACGTCCCTTTTTCTCCTCCTTTACTATCTCCTTTTGCTGTTGCGTGCCTCTTGGGGCACGGTTGCTGTTACCTGAGTTTTCAGTTATAGGACCAAGGTTCGTATAAGAGTCCTTGTTAGGTTCCGCATCTTTAAGGAACACTTCGTGTGTTGGACGTCTGTTGGTGGTGGATTCCTGCTCGGCTATCCGGACTGGGAGAGTGGGAAGCCCTCCCACCTAGGAGGAGTCAAGATCTGTCAATCCGACCCTGTCTTCCGGTGTGAGGGCAAACCCATCTGTGCAGAGTGCCCCCCCTTTCCTCACCCCAGAATAGGATATTCCCAGGTAAGGAATTCCTACTTTTTTTTTAATGTTTCTTTCTAACTACAATATTGTGCTGCAAACTGTAACTTCAGGATTTGTCTGGATGAAAAAAAGAATTGAGATGGTTTTGAAGTGCTTTCACAGATTTGACCACAGACAATTATCCTATACAGAAGATGCAAAGTCAACTGCAGAAAAGAAGATAAGGGCTTTATAATTGCTTAGCCTGCAATTCAGTACTCTTGACAGCAAATTAACAAAATTCATCAAGTAATGGTTTGATAGTGTTCCTGTGTTATTACCTTCGCCATTTCACAGCAATGTCGAACATATCTCTCCACTGCATCAGCCTGGTTTTCCCATTCATCCGCACTTTTGAGTTCACCCATGTTCGCTGCACAGCTTGCATTACTTCTAGCACAGCAAACCCCATCGCTGAACAATACATAAAGCCAGGTTACCATTTAAAGTTCATTCACATTTAAAACTTCACAACTAGCATGAAAACAGAGGCAAGAAGGTGGTGAACAGGTGCAATAAGTGGGATGAAAATGTAAGCGCTGGTATTTAAAAGTTTTGCCAAAGCAGCACCACAAGCTCATTATTTTTACTTTATAGTACATGGCAGCTTATAAAAACTAAAGAATGTTATTTAATGCTTGCAGAAATGCAAACAAACAAATCACATTTACTGTACAGTGATTCAATTTAATATCCAACTGTCATCACAGAAAGAACCACTATGACTTTATTTCCATATGGATGTTTTCCCCCCAGCATACCTCTATGTATTCTCTTGTTTGGAAGAAATCCAGGGGTCTCATATTGCATCAGTGAACCCAAATGATCAACTACACATATCATCTCTTGCATTTCAGGCTTATAGTTTTCAAATTTCTGAAGCAGCACATCCCTTAAAATCATGAACAAAAGATGAAATTAAATGATTAAGATGATTAAGATGGGCAGAAGATTTAGTCGAGAGGGTTAATGCCTCCGTTTGCCTGAAGATAAGAGCTGAAGATCTGAAGGTCGCCAGTTCGGGACAGCCGGAAGTCTCTGTGAGCGGCAGACCTCGTTAATTGCGGCTGATTAACAGCTGAGCTTCGGCTGCCTTGTGTGAGGGGGAGTTGTGCCGAAGTTCAGCCGCTTCTCTGGTGGGAGCAGGGAAGCCATTTATCAGCCAGCAAGAAGACAAACGGGTGGCCAGAAAGAAGGACTAAATCCAGAAAGATCCATCTGTATGTGTGTAGTTCTTGAAAGATAGAACGTTTCTGTATAAATTGTAAAAACCTTCGGGTTTCTGAATAAAGTCTGCCCATGTAAACCGCCTTGAGTTATAGTCATCAGAGAAATCTGGTGACCTAAGAAAGGCGGTATATAAATCCAAGTATTATTATTATTATTATTATTATTATTATTCCTAGGAAGTCTCAAATAGATTCTGTAAAGGCAGGCATCAACAGCATACAGACATACACTTTTTTGAGATTTGTTATTATTTCATTGTTTTTAAATAATGGACAACATGGAAAATAGTCACTAATTTTTTTCCAAGAGTATCAAAACTGGACACGGCTGAAAATGTAGAAGCTACTCCTTCCTCTCCACAAACATTAGGCGAACAAAATTATGAATATGCAGCTGTTACAAATCAGAAAAACCCAACACTGATAGCCATATGCAAATGACTGTAGACTGAGCCCCCATATATCCAGTAAACATTCCCAGCACTTCGCAGTAACAATTAGCCACTCACTTTATGTGAGGCTGCAATCCTGGCTGTTCTTCATAGTCTTCTATGAGAAAAGGAAGATTTTTGGCCCAGTGATTTTTAAACTTTCCAGGAAGATCCATATCTACATTGTATTCCGTAAGTGGAGTATCAAGATGAGCATGTAAATAGCGAGAATATTCTGTGAAGGAAATATATATCCCCAACATTATTTCCTTCAGTCATTATGAATCTTCAGTTAAACTTGACTTTAGTTCCAGATCAAACATGTTTCATACAATTTGCTACCAAAAGACACATAAGTTATGCAATCTAAACCCTGCTACTGTTCACAGGATACTTCTGGCAGTTTTTTCCCTATGCAAAATGGCTGTCACTCTTTAAAGAGTTATAGGCATTTGTGCTATTGGCAGTACGGATCTCATGCTTTTCCTCTTCCTGGCCATTATCTCAACATAGCAGCAATTTTCAACTGTTTTCATCTCAAGGCACACTGAGAAGGTACTAAAATTGTCAAGGGACACCATCAGTTTGACAATTGATAAGGCACATGCTGCCAATGGAGGGGCTCACATCCCCCATTGGCCCTACTAATAAATGACCTTCCCCCAAATTTCCGCGGCATACCCATGGACCACTCACGGCATACCAATGTACCGCGGCACAGTGGTTGAAAATGGTTGCAATATAGGCAGGCCCTTGTTATTTGCAGGGCTTCCATTTCAGGAGCCCCCATGGAGAATTAAAACCGTGGATGTTGCAATCCATGGTTTTCAGGCCAACCCTCAGCCTCTGAACCTGACCAGAGCTGGGCTCTGGTCGGGTCCAGAGGTTCTTATGAGCCCCCCCATCTGCTCGCAGTCTCTGCAGGCCTCAGAATGAGGTTTACAAGTGAAAAAATGTCACTTCCAGTTTTTCAGCAAAAACAAAGTGATGTTTATATGTCTTTAAAGGGCATTCTGAGGCCTGGGAAAGCCTGGGAAAATTGTTGTTTTTACCTTTTTTGCTTGTTTGTTGTGTGTAGCTACTTGAATTCGCATATATAAAATGCTAATAAGTTGCAGGCCCACTGTATTCTTTTTGAAATCATATTCAGGCCTCTAATCAGGAGGTGTGGATTGATGGTTGAGCTGCTGGTACTGCCTGAAGCTAAACAGGAGAATCTGTGGTTTGTTTTTGGATGGGAGACGGATGCCAGGTTGTGATAAGCTGCTCTACCTGTGGTGGCAGAACAGAGTCGCTGTGGAACTGATTACTCATGGCAAGTGAGAGTTGTGGTGGAATGTTTGAGAAGGCCAGCCGGCAAAAGAATGGAGTATGACCTTGAGGACCTGTCCAGGCTTGACTTGCGATTGCCTGCTGAGGTTTGATGGCATGCAGCCAAAGGAGAGAACCACAGTGTGAAGGCGACATCTGGGACTGAGGATTGGCAGATCACAAGAATACTGTATATTTGAAAAAATTGTGGTTTAGATTAGCCTGCTCATGTAAGCTGCCTTGGGCATTTGCTTTGGCATGGGAAAGGCAGGGTATAAGTTCTTCAAACAAACAAACAAACAAACAAACAAACAAACAAACAAACAAACAA
>JAJKFI010000018.1:9491176-9512163 GCA_029204185.1 Lerista edwardsae | reverse complement strand
CAAACAAACAAACAAACAAACAAACAAACAAACAAACAAACAAACAAACAAACAAACAAACAAACAAGCTTCTGGTTTACATGTCTCCAAGGTAAGAGTCAAGTTACTTGTAGAGATTGCACACAGCATAGCGCAGCAGCAGCACAAGATGAACAAGCAGGATGTTCACATGTATGTAGTTATTTGAGTGCAAAACAAGTGAATAAATTGTTAGCTGCAACTTACCTCTGAGGTATTTCACTTTCAGGTACTCTGTACTAGCTTTCTGACCAGGCAGAGGATCATTTAGCATCACTTTAGTCTGAGCTTTTATACCTTCATAAAACTGGCCCACAGCAACATGACTGAGACCTTTCATATACTGACATACTTCATTATATGGTTCCAGTTGCAGGCACCTCTAGACAAATTGAAAAGAAGTAAGTCCAGTAAGTTTATGAGTTTCCAGATAAATAGATCACAGGCCTTTATTCAATCTTCACTCATTTACAAGTGGCTCACCCCATGAAGTGAGCCAGCTATGCCAGCCTACAGAAAATTAGGATTGTGTGATGATACTGGGAAGATGCACAAATAGCTTGATTGGCTGCAGGGATTTGTACACCAGCCAATCAACTTGCTCTCTTCGGGATCATCTGTGCACCGAGGCAGTAACTTCAGTATATTACAAATGTGCCCGTACTTACCTTAAAATTCTTTATTGCTTCATCTAAGCTACCATGATGATAAAGCATCATTCCCCGAAGCTGTATTGTCTGAACATGATTTTGATTTAGCATCAACGCCTTCTGAAAGTTTTCCGTTGCTGCTTCAAAGTTTCCAAGTTCTCTAATGTAGTTCATTAAATGATAAGAGCAAGATATTTGTTTTTAGTAAACCAGTCTTTGAATCTAATTAACTGGTAAGCAATCAACATAGGCTCTGAAAAACAGCATTATTTGTATCACAAACAATGTAAACAATTTAATACTGAGCTAAAGTAACCAACAAATGAGAAAAAAAATTAAAATACATATGTTATTTTAAACAAAGGCCAATGTCTTATTCCAAATTCTAAAAACACTTATTCCACTGATCATTTTTGAGGGCATTTTTCAATCTAATAATTAGTTGCGGAAATTGCTGAGATGGCCAAGAGGTTTAGTAGGCCTACATAATGCAGTCTGACTAAAAACTTCTCTTTCTAGAATCTCCACACTCATGAACACACACACACACACACACACACACACATACACACACACTCACTCACTCACTGGGCTAGATCTGACCCACAGCAATGGTTTGCAATAATTAAGAAGTGAGTGGGCCTGGGGAAGGGAGCATGTGCAGAATGCAACCAGGAGTTTTAAACCTTGGCTGCAGTCCAGGATGAGGCTGGCCTGGGAATGCACCAGAGGGCTGAATAAAGACTCCCTCCTGACAGAAGGAAAAACCCCGGGAAGGCCTAGGAAAGAAGTTTTACACCAGCCCCACACTTCTCACTAATCCTGAAATAATCTTGCAAGTAAATTTATGTGATCCAAAATTGTGAACTGTAAGACATTAAATAAAAATAATTAATTAACGTTGAAAAGAAAGTAAAGTAGCTGGGTATTAGGCAAGTATTGATTTTGTCTTATTTCGAAACAATTATGTTAAAGTATGGAACAAAATAAAAAAAGACTTTACAAGATGGGAGAAATTGAAGTTGTCTTTGATGAGAAGCATTTCTGTAATTAAGATTTATGTTAATAAAGCATAAATTTATTTATTTCTGCCAAAAATTTTGTTTTTATTCCAGACACTACCAGTTATATTATCTGATTCTCCATTCAAACAATGGCATGGAGATATTTCAAAATTTGTTTGACAAGGTAAAAAACCAAGAGTAAAATATAAGATCTTGCAAGATGCAAAAGAGAGAGGAGGGTTAGGACCGCCAGACTTGAAAACACATTTTGCAGCATGTGCCTTTATTTGGCTGAAAGAATGGTTGTCATAACGCAATAAGAAGCTGTTGGACTAGAGGGGTCGGAATTAAGGTTTGGATGGCATGGTTTTCTACGTTATGAAAAACTGAAGGGAAATACGGAATTTAAGAATCATTATATTAGACATACACTGTTGAGAATATGGAACAAATATAAAAATAGGTTTTACATAAAAATACCATTATGTGTTTCTTCACAAGAGGCTTTTTTGGGTCAGGTTGCAACTTCAAGAGACGTCTGGTTACTGTATAGAAATTTATTAGTTTTTTCACAAGGAGAATACATGATGAAGACAAGAGAGGAACTATTAGAAGAAGGGAACAGTTGTCAATGGTTGAAGTATATACAGCTGTTTGAGAGATCTAAAGTGGATAAAAGGTTATATGGCTCTGAAGACCAAATGTCATTATTAGAAATCCAACTAAACTGCGTGCGTACTGGAGAAGAGTAACGTATTGCTAAAATATATGTTACTATTGAAATATGAGACAGAAGAGAACAAGTTAAAGAGTGTATGATGCAATGGGCAAAAAAATGTTGGTCATGAGATTTCAATGGAACAGTGGGAAAGTTTGTGGATTATAAGGTTGAAATTTACATTAAATGTAAATCTTAAAGAGAATTTTTACAAGATGATGTACAGATGATACATAACACCAATCAAAGTAGCAACACTGTATAAAAATGTATCAAACAAATGTTGGAGGTGTGAGAAGCAAGAAAGTACATTGTACGATATATGGTGGCCTTGTACAAAAGCAAAAAAATACTGGGCTCAGATATACCAGCAGATGCAGTGGATTTTTAAGGTGAATTTACAAATTAAACCAGAAGCCTTCTTGCTGGGTATAATTGAGGATCAGATATCAAAAGACTTTGAAATCTTATTTTTATATATGACAACTGAAGCAAGGATATTGTATGCACAATATTGGAAAGTTCCAGAGGTACCTTCAATTGAAGATTGGTGGATAAAAATTCTGGACTTAATGGAAATAGACAAACTTACAAGTTAAAGAGAAGTCAGTGAAGTCATTTATGGATAACTAGAAACCATTCATTGACTTCCTGCATGAAAAGGGGAATTTTGGCACAACACGTTATGGACTTTATGAATATGCAGAAGATTTAGATGTTAAATGTTTTGCTGGGGATTAAATAAGTGATAAGGAAATAAAAACAGTATTAAAAGAAAAGAGTAAGAGGTGGGCTCTTTTTAATTTGATTAAAAGGTGGGCACAATGTTTAATTTGAGCAGTTATTAGTATATTGTAAAAGTTGTAAGCAACTTAGATGTATTACTCCATGCTTGCTTTATACATTCTGAATTTGGCTTATGTCTAGTTTTTGTTTTGTAGTTGTGAGTTTGTTTTTGTTGTTCTAATAAAAAAAGATAAAAAATTACTTCTGATAGGCTGACATTTTCTTGTATCTAATTTAATTTAAGAATTTTTACAGGATAAGAGTTTACAGCAGGGTAATTTTCTGAATATACATTTTTTGTTCTCTCCAGCCCATGAAGCCCCTTAAAAAAGTCTAATGTGGCCTGTGACCCAAGACGTTTGGAGACCCCAGTCTATATGGATTGGCAGTGGCTCTTCATGGTTTTCAGACCAGAGTCTTTCACAGCCCTACCTGGAGATGCTAGGCATAGAATGTGGAACCTTCTACATTCAAATCTACTGCTGAGGTACAGTGCCTCCCCAGGAGATAGTAAAGCATTTCAAATAGCTTACCGATAGGCCTGCCCCAGACTTTTATATGCATCTATGAAGTCTGCTTTCTGCTTCAAGGCTTCTTTGAATGATTCAATAGCTTCCTGTATAAAGCACAAGCAATTAACTATTATTAATTATTCCTACTGATATTACATACTCCTGCTGAGATGTCAGAACAATCATGTATAGTTTATGGAAGACGTGAACAATGGCTTACATGAGCAAAAAGCTAATAACTTCAACTGAATTAATTCAAAGACTTCCCTTAAGACCAATTAAGAAATGTCTAATATGGCTGCTGTTGACAACTGTTGGAGTCTGTGGGCAGACAGCATCAAAAGCATACAATGTAGATTACAGTGCTAACACATACCATTTGCACAATTATATATCTAACATGAACTGTAGCAAGCAAATAATAAGCTTAACAAAGAACTAAACGGAAGAACATGAGAAAAGGAGGTTAATTGCTTGTAACATTTTCTAGATTCCTGCAAACTTATGTGTTGTCTGTAGGAGGTCACTGGCACCATCAAACCAATGAAATGTAAACTGAGAAGTTACAGAAATCTCATTATTTGACTGTGTACAAATTAATGCAGTTATTATTTATGCAAACGTCATTTTCCAAGTGTACAAGAATCCCCCAGTATCTGAGGAACCGGCACCTGCGGTTTCAGTTGTCCACAGTTCCCATGGATACTGGGGGTCCACTTTAAAAACATGTAGAAAGTAAAGGAAAAAAGTCCAAAATAGCTTCCCCTACTGTTTTTCCCCACAGCAAAAACACTGTGTTTTGAAGGCTCCAGGCAGCAATTCCGGGTCACACAGAAGCCCCTTCCTTTGCCCAGTCTGGGGCAGGCCTTTCAGTAAGCAACCTGAAATGCTTTACTATCATGTCTATTATTTCTTTACTTGTTTTGTCCTCTGATGTACATTTTACAAATCTCAGTAGTAGATCTGTATGCAGAAGATTCCACATTTGATGCCTATCCTCTCCAGGTAGAGCTGGGAAAGACTCCTGACTGAAAATGGTAGGGCAAGGTATTTTGGGATTTTTCCTTTACTTTCTACACATTTTTAAGTGGTCTCAGTTTCTGCAGATTCAGGGTTTTGGGATGTGTGTGTCAGAACAGAACCCCCGTGAATACAGGAGTACACCTGTACTACAACTAGCTAAATTAAAAATAATTGCCACAATCCAGGCAGGTGAAGCACCTCAGTGTGAGAAATTTAAAGATGTCTTTAATCACCTCCCATTAAAAGTTGAATCCCTGTGATCTGTGATAGGAAATAGATAACACTTGAGCCAGCCAGTCAAAGAATAACCATCCCAACCAAATGTTATAACAGTGAGATGAAAAATTGAAAAAGGAGCCTTTGATTGGAGAACGGTCCATGAGAAGCAGCAGGTTAACATGCACTTTTGCCCAAGAGCATTTTAAAGAGAACAACGCACACTTGCCTCTGCTGGTCAGCTAAGAAGCTTTAGATGGAACAAGCATTAACAAGTATGCTAGTATTAAACACTGAAGGGGTCAGAATTCAAGGACAGAGCACATGCTTTGCATACAAATGTTCCCAGTTAAGAAGATCTAAGATAGCAAGTTTGTGGAAAGTGTTCTGTGTCAAGGGATTCCCTCCTCTAGATCCCTTCAATCCTCAGAAGCTTGTGGGGAAGGTTGCTCAGAGAGCTGCACTAGGGAAGACGGGGTGGGGAAGCTCACTTGCACAAACGCTTTTCTACTTGCTCAAGTTAGGACATAACACAGTGGGGAGTGGGAGAAACCCTGACAATTCCATAGTCATTCAATATAATTACCTTTAAAAGCCCCCTGTGAAAAAATGTTAAACCTTTGTAAAGCATAGCAATTGGCTGGTTTTTGTTCAGTTCAAGAGAGTTCTGAAAATCTTCATGGGCTGTTGCATAGTCCTGTTTGACAAAAACAATTTCAGTCAGGCAGAAAAAACTGCTATATCTAACGGATAAAGGTGACATATTACCCTGTAGTTGCACGACACTTGGACCTTCGCTAAATGATCATAACGTTAATAGTTTATCATCAAATTTTTAATCCACTGCTCCTTTCCAGAAAAGCTGCTGCTGAGGGTCAGGTATCATCCACAGTGTCATGGGATGAAGCACAGAGAGAGTTGATTTCCAGAAGTCACAAAAATGTATGTTTTTTATTTGTGTAACACAGCACTCTTCAAATGGTGGGGTTCAACCCACCACTGAAAGAAAAAGAGGCCATTCTCCCTTAAGGGGAGTGGTGTCCTGAGGGCGCCATAGCTATTGCAGTGCTGAGGGGACCCACGGACATGTAACGGTACCTGGGATGGTCATGAAGGCTGACAGCCCCCTCCACTAGCCTCCCCTCTGCAGAAGTGAACTCCGAATTGCAATCAAATTGCAGTCAGAACTCACTTCAGGTTTTTGATCAACCCGTGAGTTCTGATTGCAAATTGGAGCGCACTTCTGCAGAGGGGAGGCTTGCAGAGGAAGCTGTGAGCGCCCAGCAACCTCCAAAAGGCTTCACAACACCACCACCCTCAGAAACCTTTACATGCCCCTGGGTCCCTGCAGCACCATGATCACGACATCCCCTCTCCCGGTCCCCACCCTGCAAACACTTACCAGCGATCCTCTAACACCCAGAGAGTTTGAAGACCGCTGGTATAACAAAAAATGAGATGCTGAAAGTTTTGCAAATTTAGCATTACTGAAACATCACAAACTACACACCCTTCCTTTATAACAGATAGCATCATTCTCTCAATCTAAAATACCTGCCCCCTCTCTCTTAGGAAATTCCTCTGGTTCCTATGAGTTAGCCTTATTGCTAGAAACAGGGCATTTGGGGAGGGGCAGTGGAGATTTCTCTCCGGTCTCCCAAAGGATACTTTCCGTACAAATAAAAATCTGTATTTGTATTAACTCGTAGTTTATGAGAGATTTCTTTCAAACATGGCCCCTGAGACCAAACACCTGCCCTAACTCACTCTTAGAAGTGTCTAATTGGAAAAACTAACCTCAGATATGAAGTAAAGAGTACCTCGGTGCCGGTAGAGTCTTGCTGAAGGTTTTAGCTGAATAGCTTTCGTGAGGTCAGCCAGTGCTTCACTAATTCGACCCAGAGGTGAAAGTATCTGTAAATCCAAGGCAACACTTTTAGTCTAGTAAGCACATAAAAATATACTTTCATTTTTCAAAATAATGAAATAATATACTCTTATGGTGAACATATTCATTTTTTTAACTACTAAATTATTCTAAGTCAACCTAGAGAATTTATAAAAATTCTGGCTGCCCCATTATCATTTTCTGCCTATATGCACACACCCTTTAAACACTGCGCACATATGCATATGCACACACCCTTTAAACACTGACAGCCACAATTTGTTGTAGTTGCTTTTCAGTTTGATGACACATTATTTGTGCTTAAACAAGTTTCTGCAAGAGTAATGTTGGCGTCAAAACATTCTACAATTATTCTTCCATAATGTACTGAGTTGTGCATCTGTGTACATCAAATCTTAATTTAAATCCTAAAGAGTCATGATTATTAAACACTTTTCCTGTTATATTAATGATTTGAAAAAATAAATGTATTGTTTTAAAACAAGGAATTTCATATAGAAAATAATTAGAAAGCAAAACAAACAGCAAAAGGAAACAATGACATGTATGAAATAGTCTTTTCTGTAGGTAAAAGTCTTTTCAGTCTTTTCAATAGGTAAAATGTTTTACCTCTGCTCTTTGTTCAAATACTTCAGGATGATCTGGTGCCAGACTAATCACTCTGCTTAGTTCAAACAAAGCAAGTTCTGCATTTTTAATATCCTTAAAAATGAAAAATAATTATGTAAATATTTAGTAGTCGTATGGCTAAGCTAACCATTTTTAGACAGCACAGTGTCAAAACTGAATCAAACCTACTGCTTTCACCATGGGGTATTTTGATGTGTGCCAAGATAAATTGTTTTAATACCACAGATGTAAGTTCAACAAACTAACAACATGTAGAAAATGATATGCTGCTTTTTCAGTGTTTTCTAAAATACAATTGAGGATGACCTCTAATGTGGTTCCTTTGATTGGCCCTCGTTTTAGCTACTATTTAAATTGCAACATGAAAATGATCAAATGATCTCCATCAGAGTAGGTTGATGGAGAAGGGTACAGTACAGGGCTATGATTAGGGATGGGGTTTTTTGTTCATCAACACAGAATAAAACCAATTCACATCAACATATGAAAAAGCCCCCATTTAATGAAATAACATCACATTTGCTTCCTTTTGAGGAAGTAATTTTCAGTAAGGCAGCCAGCCACCCCCTCCCCTGAGTTTCAGATAAAGTAAACTTAACTTGCTGGAGGGTATGTGCATGTGCGTGTGGCAGCAGGAGGGGGCAGACAGCAGGAGGGGGAAGGGAGACTAAGATTAAGGGTATGTGTTGCTGTTTTATTTAACCCCTGCTTGAGCCTGAATATCAACAGATGTGTTGCTGTTGCTTATGCATATCTACTTAGAAGTAAGTCCCATTGTGTTCAATGGCTTACTTTCAGGAAAGTGTATATAGGATTGTAGCCAGAATTTAAATTGTAAATCTGTAGACTCTAGACACTTACAAGTAATTGTAGATACAGTAAGGTTGTAAGCAAGCAACCTGCCCACACCCATCTCCTTCCAAATCATTATCTGTTTTCTAAGTGGGTATACATCTTTTACTGAGTTTTGCAAAATAGAAGATCTTTTAAGAGTATTGCTTTTAAAAATGAGTCCCAATGCAAAAAAAACCTTGGAAACCACCGCTACAATGCTTTACAACTATACTCTGAATAGCCATTTAACTTTATTATTATTACTATTTGCCTGTAAACCGCTTTGTGAACTTCGTGTTGAAAAGCGGTATATAAGTACATTGATTGATTGATTGATAACCTGCCTGCAGTTTGCAGTATATTGAACTTGTATTACTTCAATCAAGCAATATTTTTGGATGTTAATCTTGGGCTTATGTTATGGATGTTAACCAAAAAACATTTGTCTTTTTTTCCTGCCCTCATCAGACTGTTAAAGAAAAAAAGAGAGAACCATGCCAAAGCACCTCATTAATATTAACAATAATTAATATTGCTTATTGTGCTTTGTGTTGTTTGTACAATTTTGAATAAAGAATTGGATAAAAACACAACACCACAATTTGCTATTTTAATCAAGAAATTTTGGGGAAAATATCACAAAAAACCCCCATCCCTAGCTTTGATTGTCTTTTCCCCTCAACCGAAGCACAATCCCAACAATTGCATTTCTGCCTTCACTATCCCCTCCGTCCCTTAATGGGGCAGAATCCAGACTTCCCTGGCTGGGATGTTGCAACATCCCAGTTTGGGAACCTCTGTACTAATGCATATACACTGTGGCTATTAATATAATGTGCATAGATTCAAAACTGTTAGATACTCACATGCAACCCTTTTTTCCCATAGGCTATCCCTCGTCCATAAATTGCACTAATAAGCTCTGGTTGTTCCTATTCAGAGCAAAAGAAAAGATTTAGAAGATTCCTGTTCCTAAAATGTCTTAACAGAGTCAGACATCCTATGTATCAGAAGGCTTTCAATCCCAACACAAGCCAAGGTTTGGGGAGTATACATATCATCTGTATACACCCAGGTGATCTGTTTTGAATTTTGTTTAGCTTTTCTTTCAATTGTATGTATTTCAAAAGCAGATCCATCAAAAGTTTTGCATGAGAGAAAGTGGCTGCTGGAATATATATTGTTTTTGTGGGTGGGTGTTCCCTTTCCATCACATTTTCTAACTGCTCTTCAATGAAAGGTTAAGCCACAAAATTATGCTTAAATGATGCCATTTATTTGAAATAACATGCTCCCACTGAACTGCTACAAGAACAGCCCAATTCTACCTAACTTCCCCTCTTCCTACCCCATTCTGTCTCTTTCCCTGGCTCCCCCATCAGTTCAACTGTCCATTCTCACTGCCATTTATTTCATGTGGGTGGATGGAGTCTTCTCCGCCAGTCAGCATGCCTGGCTCCCAGTAAGTAAAGTAAGATCTCCTTGTCCCTGAAGATTGTGATGTGGTGAAAAGTGCTGGACAAATTATATTGCAAAATTTAATTTCATCATTTTGAGCTCCATGTTCTCCTTTGTGGCTTCTAGTTCTTTTGGTGTCACCTTTCTCCCCACCCACCCACCCACCCACCCACGGTTCTATCCACCCACCCGCTATCACTGGTTGGCACAGCTGGGAAGGAATTTTATCCACATCCCTCACTGGCTGCAGGGATTCCACCTTTCTCACAGCAAACATTGTTTAGGGTTATTCTTGTGCTCTTGTTTTAATTTATCAGGAACAACTAGCTCAATTTCTGGTGTTGGGCATCAGGCTCCTTCCCTTGCAACAAACAACTTTAAACAGTCATGAGACAGACCCAGCTCTATAAACTTCAGTGAATTCTGCTTCAGTTCACTGCTTCCCTTTCAAATGTTAACTTCTCTGTTAACTTTTAATGTTTAATGTTTTAATGTTAACTTTTCAGCCATACACTTGCAACACCAGAAATTGAGGTAGTTGTTCTGACACATTAAAACAAGAACATAATGTTTGTGTTTTAGGCTATGCAAATTGCCTAAGTAGTTTTTCCTTTTCGACTTTCCTTTCAACTTCTTCCTAGTAAAGAAAGATAAGTGTCCTGCTTTAAAAACCTCCGGTATGGAAGCCTAAAATAAATTTTTAGAAGACTGAAATGATACCTGGAGCATTGTTGAGAAGTGTCGTATAGCTTCATCATAAAGGCCACTGCCAATCAATACATAAGCGATAGCTAAAAAAGAGTGTCAGTGGTTACTGAATCTACATTGCAAACTTGCGTATAAGGATCGTTGCGTAGCCTCAAAGAGCTGAATAGGAGACAGTAAATTCCAAAATCTTAAATTCCTAACACCACAAATACACATTACTGGAATTTACACATTACTCTTTATTCATGGCTGTCCGGATGCTATTGCTTAAATAGATATACTTAAATAAATAGTATTTAAGTAAATTTACTTAAATTTAAAAGTGTCACTGGACTCGCCATTTCAGCCTGCAAAAGTGGCGGAAACTGAGTTTGAAATCAAAATTAAACATGCCTTGGAAAATATTTTCCTCACATGAACAGAACTCAAGGACTGGACAGAAGGCATTCAATACAAGATTCACTGCATAATTCATACAGGAACACAATTCTTCCTCCATTCTTTGAACCTCTCACCTGAGACTTAGGACCCTATCCTATCCAAATATCCCAGGGCCAATGCAGCTGTGCCTACAGGGCCTGACCTGCATCCTGTGGTCGGGGCGCAGCCAAGGAGGCCTCCTCAAGGGAACATTTGTTCCCTTACCTAGGGGCTGCATTGCAGTTGCATCGATGGTGGAAGGTTGGGTAGGATTGGGCCCTTGGTTAAAAAGCACTACAGAGATAACAAATTACAGGGACACCATCAAAGCGTTTGCTCATCTAAAGCGAAATCCTGGAAGAAGCTTCTGACTGAACTACACAGCTGTCCTCCAGCTCCAGAGAAAAGCCTATCCTGAAAGTATTTGCATGAAAGTAACATCTATCCATAACAATTTTCTAATGTTATTGAGAGTGCAATCCTAACCAATTTTCCAGAAGCAGGGTAAGGGCAATTCAGCTCTGTGGTAAGGGAACAAACATTTCCTTGAGGAGGCCTCAGTGACTGCTACACCACTACAGGATGCAGCACATGCCCCATTGGCACCGCTAAGACAGTGCTGGAAAATAGGTTAGGATTGAGCCTTAAGACAGAGTTGTATGCAACTCTACATTGGATATAGGAACAGTCACACAAAATTGCCTGGTCCTCCCCAGGGAAGATGCAAAATCACAAACATCTTCCCCAGGGAAGATGCATTATGCAGCAGAATCCTAGAAGTCACTCCTGAGAGACTTCCTTAAAAAAAACACACAAAATCACTCCAACAGTATGCTTATTTAAATCTTAGACGTACCATTGAAATCAAGTCTCTGAAATTCAGTGCTTGTGGAAAGAAAATTACTCAGGGGATCAGGAGGGAAAAGGAAATGGAGTGGACCTTTCAGCCAGCGACAGTGAGCAACATTAAGGAAGGGAAGCACAAGTTCACACGTGCAGTTCTGTTCACCTGTGCAAGTTCACTTGCGCAGATGTGGATTTATTTTTCATTTTTGTAGATCTCTCCACCACTTAGGTAGATACAAGTTCAAATGGGCAAACGTATCTATTTTTGGTGCACGCAGCTAAAACTGCATGCATGATCAATAATAAAAGATTGTTGCTTAAAACAGAATCCAACCCAACTGCAGAGAGTTTCAGTTACAAGTACAGGATGCAAAAGTGAAATATTTTGTATTAATTTTGATGCCACAAGACTGCTGTTTTTGCTGCAACAGATTAAGAAGGGTAATCTGTCTGAAAGTAGCATCTTACCTAACCCTTCGTTTGTATTGTCATCATCAGTGGCAAATGGAAATCTTTTTTGTTCTGCAAGTGATTTTGCTTGGCTCTGTAAAACATTTAATATGTTAAACTGGCAATACCAAAATGAAGTTAGCCTGTCAAAGTTAAACAGTTAAGAGCACAATCCTTTCTTTGTTTTTGGTTAGTTCAAGTCCCTTGGGGGAGTGATGAAAATGTGCCATAAAGGAGTGTTGCACCTCCTTAGGAGTTGGCTGAGCCAACACACAGTCTTATGCTGGTTCAGCGAGAACTAGCATCCAGCCCCATGCCACCCAGATCAGATAAGGTTGCCCCAGCCACGTAAGGATGGCTAGGGCGTTCCTCAAGGTAAGAGGAAGTATATCCCCTTACCCCGAAGAGATCTCCAGGTGCCTCCTAGCCTATATAGTGCAGGCCATGCGCCTGGCTGTGCCAGCACAGGCTAGAAGTGGGCTGTCCATGAAAATATTGTCCATAAATAGGACAAGTTTTTAAAAAAAGATCTTGTGTTTAAATTAGTATTTTCCTTCCATACCGTGAATAGCTAAGCATATCAAAAGTGTGTAAAGATCTAGGTATCAGCAATGTACTTCAAATTTCATATCATGAGATATGGCAAAATAGCTACTATATAAGAAAACATCAGCTTTTTCTGCACAGGAAATAACTGGACATACCAAAAAATTTTCAGTATTGAGAGAGAGCAGGGGTTCACAAGATGGAGACCCTCGTAGTTCACAGTCTGACTCATGAAGATGCAGAAAGGAAGAGTCTAAAATGGAAACATTCTCATTATTAATTGGCATGCTCATCTTAGAACAGGTACACTTAACAGAATTTAAATACAAACGAAAACAGTAGACGAAAACAGAATCAAACGTATTACAGGGAAATAACATTTCTGGACAAATTGTTCAAACAGTGCACAATTACAGTGGTGCATTAGTTTCAAGTGGAAACTACACAATAAGCTTTTTAATTTTTTGGTAAATCATGATCGGGCTGGAAAAGAAGTGTTTCATTTTTGTGTTCTGTACAGTGCCTAGCACACATTGAATAACACATTAATATTAAATAGCATTAGTAGTCTAGAGCAGGGGGCACCAAACTCTGGCCCGTGGGCCAGATCCAGTGCCCGCATTATCCTTCCCCAATGTGAGCAGAGGCTTGTGTTCTGCCAGGGAAGGAGCAAAAGACCTCTACTACTACTCCTAGGGGCCTTTGCAGCCAGGAATTTCAGGGGGTTGCCGCCCCAGCAAGCTGTGCACCTGGTGTTTTGTGCGTGTGCAGTTAGCTGCAAAGACCTCTTGGAATTATAGTAGGAGTCTTTCGCACCATCTCTGGAGGAATGCAAATAAAAGTACCGTTCGCAATGGGGATGAGTTTCCCCACTGCAGTAGTCTCCAGCCTCTTCTCCAGTTTGGAGACTGCAGGTGTATACTGAACAATATGCCATAATGATAATTCAGGGATTAATAGTTGTAGAATTCTGATTGCAAGAAGATGTCTCATTTTGAGCCAGTCCATCAGCCCATGCAGCTCAGCATTCCTTCCTTCCTTCCTTCCTTCCTTCCTTCCTTCGCTAGTCCTAAGGTGTCTAGCAAGAACATCAAACCATAAAAACAATTTACGATAAAAACAAGTTCAGCATTTTGTGAGACTAACTGAAGTACAACAACCAGTAGCAGTAGACAAAAGAACAGCTCTGCCGCCCAATCTAAACCTTTGGTGAAACTATTGCACTTTGAGTGCCTTGTTTAAAACAGAGAGAGTCCACCCAAGTTCCCTGAGGCAGGAACCAAGGCAAGAACCAAAGACATCCAAGGGACTATTGCAGTGAAGGTTTGATCCCACCTTGCTTAATGATGATACACAGAGCACAGCTGCTTCGGATGGATAGATTCATATGGCAGAAATGGACGGGAACCTAGTGTAGTTCTGCAGGAGCAATGGGAGCAATTTATTTCCTCTGAATGGCTCCCATCAACAATCTGGCTTCAGTATTCTGAGGAAGTTGCAGGGCCCAATCTGATCTAATTTTCCAGTCCCAATGCAGCCATGTCAATGATGAGTACACTGCATCCTGTGGTGGTGGTAGAGGGGGAAATCATGGAAGTCTCTTCAGAGTAAGTAATGTTTCTTTTCCTCGAGGCTGCATTGGATGAGTTAGGGCCCATTTTCTTAATCACAGTAGGTGATGGCAGGAGTAGTGGTGCATGTGTGAATCACTTGTCTTCATGCACTGATAAACCCACTACATCTAACAGTGCATGCAAGGGGCAGATTTGGATGAATCACCTCCCCATGCAATTAAGGAAACTGCACGGCAGGGGAGGCACGCACAACGTTTACCCCATGGGGCCATTCAGGCATGGAGACTATCCAGTGAACTGGATAATGGAGAACTATATGATTTATGAATGCTTTATATATTTGCAGGGATGTGCTTTGTCAGTAAGCTCGAGTTGCAAGTTGCCGACCCCGTGACTTGACTCATAGCACACAGCCACTGCAACTTCCAATGAGCAAAATTTCAAGTCACAGGTTATTTCAAGAAATGAGTCAAGACGTGAGTCTACATCATGGGGAAAAAAGGAGGTGGTGGTGGGGTGCATGTGTGTGGGAATTGTTATTTTACACTTGCTCCATGTTCCCATCCCATCTGCACTCCAGACAGCTAACCCCCTCCCCCTTGGTTTGCCTGCCTCCTTCGTGTCCATATTTTCCTCCTCCAGAAAAAAAAGGTTGATCCTATATATCTGGCTGCCCCCATCTTCTGGTCCCTCCCCCAGCCTCATGCAGCCAAAAAAAAGCCTTCCTTTTCTTCTCATTGCACTCCCCCCAGCCAGCACTTGCCTCCTGAAACTGACCTACCACCATGTCACTGGATATTTGAAATAAACTGACTTTTATTACCTAGATGTTCTGTTCTCTCTCTCAACAGGCTCTGCTGCAAAACCACACTCTGTACCTCAACCTATTAAAATGGTCAGGACATGCTGCTGGCACACTGCTGAAAATGTAGGGGCTTGTTTTGTAAAACATCAGTCACCTGGGATCCACTGTTTAGGAAGCTGCATGTATCTTTCCTGTATGCATGCAAGTAAGAGGCCACTGCATTTACAGGTTACACTGTTGGGGGATTTCTGTAGATGCATGGCAGTTCACCATCCCTTCTCCAGAAATGGTGATAAGTAAACAGCATCACCAGTCAGCTGAATTATGTTCTACTCTCTCAATGTTAAATCACAGGCAGTTTCACAGCCCATTTTCTGCTCCACACCAAGGCTTCTGTTTCCCTCACCCAAGATTTAAAACCAGGTTATGAAACTAGCAAAGTGAATTGGTCAACCATTTCTACTTCTTGCTGCAGGTATGGGGTTGTATGCCTGAATCCTTCACCATGCTAAAAAGCAACAAGCATCATTTCCCTGCAAATATGAAACTAGCATATCGTTTATTGATTTTGCTATGTAAACTACTCTTGCTGGAAAGCAGTGTATAAATATTCTTAATTATAACACCAGGGAGGAAGATTCATCCTAGCCTTCTTCCAGCGATACAATGCATTGTTCAAGGAGGTGGGTGAAGAAAGAGACAAATCTGCAATAGCACCTGAAGCAATTTTAAAAATGCTTGAATTCTGCCAACTGAGGGCCCAATCCTATCCAACTTTCTGGTGCTGATGCAGCTGCAATGAAGCCATGAGGCAAGTGAACAAACGTTCCCTTACCATGACTGTAGCAGAATGCAGCACACACCCCATTGGGACACCTACACCAGGGCTAGAAAATTGGATAGGATTTGGCCCTGAATAGTCCATATATAAACTATTAGGATCATCCATAAACAGATGAATAGGATTAGCTATAAACTCTGGTCAACCATCTCTTGCAGTCAGCTGCTCCCACTCAAGAGTCAGGAAGCAGCACCGCAAACAGACAAGCAGCGTTCCCTTCATTCCGCCTCCAAGGCTGGCTGGCACACGAGAGAGAGAGAGAGAGAGAGAGAGAGAGAGTCAAGTGCCAAAAGATCCCTGCCAGATCAGCACGAAGAGAGGCAAGGTCCTACCCAGGCGTCTGTTGCTGCTGTGTTTGCAGGGATCTTTTTGCACCAGGGAGCATTCAAAAGTGCACAGCCCGCAGACCGAACGGGTCCATCCCAGTCCTCCACCTCAGGGCGCTTCCTTCTCCTGCACGCAACCATCCTCCTCAGTGAGCAGGGCAAAGCCGCGCAGCCCCACTCCCGCCAGGGGCTGGCCGGGCCGGCGGACTCCTTCCTTCCTTCGGTCAGCCACTCACCACAGTCGCCGGCAGCTGCCGCACACTGCTCCCCGCCCCACTCAGCCGCCAGGAACTCCGGGCACCCTTTGCCGCCCTGGCCCTGCTGCCGGTGGAGCTCCTGCCTGAGGAGGGACAACGTCGGGTACTGCTCAGTCAGGGCGAGCGCCGGCCGAGTCGCCACCGCGACCAGCCACAGCAGCGGCCACAGCGGCACAGGGTGAGTCGAACAAGAAGCGCACCGAAAGGCGGCGGCAGGTGCCATCTCCATAGCGCGCCTGCGCAGAATAACTTGCCTGTCTGTCCTGCGTCTCCTTCCGTCTGAAACCCGGCCAGGAGCGGGTGGACGCGCAGCTTCCTGGGAATTGTAGTTTCAGTCTTCAGAGCCCTTGTTGAATGGTGTTCCCTTCGACAACTACAAACGCCAAGATGCTCTGCGGCTTCTCTTTTCCTCCCGCGTCTCCCTCCCGAACTCGGAAGCGAACAAGGCAAGCCGCCAAGAAGAGAAGACGCGAGTTTCTGTGGCAACGGAGGTTCGTGTTTACGGAAGAAGATGGAGGACCTTGGTGCCTACAGGTGCATCGAATGCAGTAGGAAGGCCTCGGAGTTGTACAAAGACTATCAGCGTGGCGTGTTGCGCATCTCCATCTGCGTGAGTTACATGGTGGGGAAGGGAGCGGAGGTGGGGACGACCATGTGGCCCTGGGTAGCAACACTGGGTAAGGAAATGGGGTGTGTTGAGGGAGGGATACGGAAGGAAGCAATTATAAGAACTTAAGAAGAGCCCCGCTGGATCAGGCCAAAGGCCCATCTAGTCCAGGTTCCTGTATGTCACAGAGGCTCACCAGACACTTCTGGGAAGCACACGAGACAACAAGATGTCTCCTTTGTATCTGGCTTTCAGAGATGGGCTTCTTCTAGAACCAAGAGATTGCACGTAGGTATCATGGTTTATAACCTGACCTGGATTTTTCATCGAATCCTCTTTTAAAGATAATTTAAATTTAAATTGCTGAGTAAGAGAAGTAAAAGGAGTCTGTTAATAGTTTATCATTCAAATATAACAAACTACAGAATAAATAGATAAAGTGTGCATTGGGTTTTGCCTTTTTTAAACTAACTTCCCTTTCTGTTAGTATATTGGTATCAGGATTGCTAATTCTGTAAGTAAGAAATTGTGTACAGAAACAAAAAAAGGGACGTGAGCCGTGCCTTAATGATCCTTGGTTGTGCACATGCAGCTGTGCTGTCTGAGTGTGCTCTTAAGTCTTGAAGGAAAACATACCAGCTGTCATACATACCAGGTGTCATAAATCTGATAATGCCTATTTCATACAGTGTGCTAGCAGACCTGTGTCTTATTACCAAAGCAAGCTGCTACTACATGCATAGTGGTTTTCAGTTCATCTGATGGGCTATCTAAGCAGGTTGGGAATTCTTGTTTCTCAGTGTACTTGACCATGTAAGTCTTCCAGTTGCTGAAAATATACCAAAATCTATCTTATAGGATCCCCTAAAGTCAAAAACATATTTTCAGGTCCAGTGATTTAAATCCTGGACATTTGGCATTCAGAATGCAAGTGTTTTTTTTTATTAACCCTACTTCATTCCGGAATCATCTTAATCCTGCATGGTTGGCTGCCCAACCCAACACGTAGCTTAAACTGTAGTGGAGCTTTTCTAAGATTTAAGTGCATATGCATGAGCACACGTGCACACAACTTCTTCTACAATTGCAGCAGCAATTTTTAAGATGTAATTTACCCTACCCTAGCTTTAGGTTAGCTTTAGATTAATATTTATTCAACAGTAAAGTATGCCACCATTCTTATTATGTATTGATGTTGTATAGAGGGGTCTCCATTTTACAAGTATAATGGCAAGTCAGCCTGGCTCTTCTTTCTGTGTTTTGTTTGGACGGTGATGTTATGGAATGATAATAATTTCTTTAAAATCAGGGCTGTTTGGGAAATCTGTATATATCTGCTGTTGTGATCCTATGGTTTAAGTAAAAATGAACAATATCTTAAGAGCACAACCCTATGCATGTCTACACAGAAGTTCCATTATGTTAAATTGGGCTTACTCCCAGGAAAGTGTGCATACTATTGCAGCCTAAGTATTTCTATACGAGCCATTCATTTACTTTTAAGAGATAAGACATGCACTTTACTTTTACCACAGTAAACAGATCACATTTCATCAAATCATGAAACAATAAGTCTTGAGTTTTCCTGTGCAGTATTCATTCATGATTATTTGCAGGTTTCCAAGAGGTGAGGTTTCTTTTCAACCCACATTTTCAACATGGGAGCATGAACTGGCTCTGAAACTCATTTTCTGAGACTTGCGCAGGCATAGGCCATGCATTTCCAGAATTTCCTCTACAAACACTCTTACTTTTTATAATAAGAAAAAAATATGTATTTGGTTTAATTTAATTTATTTGTTTTTTAATAAGAGCTGAAAATGGTTACTTCATTGCTAATTCAACCATGGTTATACTTACAAATGCCAAAAGCTGCCATAGCTAAGATTTGGACTTCTTAAATATTTCTGATTCAGATTAGATGTAATGCTTTATGAATGTGTGCACATATCTTTCAGCGCAATCCTAACTAAATTTCCACGTGGCAATGCAATGGTGCCGGTGTGGGCTATTCAGCCTCCTGTGGGAGCGGTCTCCTTGCATTCCGCTGTAGGTCTCCTTGTGGTAAGGGGACATTTGTTCTCTTGCCCTTGGGTAAGCCCCAGCAGCCGCAATGGATCAGTTCGGACCTGCACCAGTGATACTGCTGGTGCAAGTCTGAGTTGATCTGTATAAGTGGATAAGGCCTGGGAAGGAATTTGGGATACAACTTGTGCCCTCCTGGTCCTCCTACCTACCCATCTTCTCCCTTTTCTTCTTCCCTCCCCACCCTCCCTCACACCAGAGCACAATCCAAAACTGGAGTTAGGTTGGCATAAGCTAAGCCAGCAAAGTTTGGCCAGCACAAGGGCCACCATAAAGCATGTTTGGGCCACTCTCTGAGTCAGGGAGGATGGCTCACATCTGTGTGCTGGCCTCTCTGACTCTGAGAGTGGTCCAAACATACTTTACGGTGTCCCTTGTGCTGGCCAAACTTTGCTGGCTTAGCTTATGCTGGCCTAACTCTGTTTAGGATTGTGCCCTTACTTGGTCCAGCAGGCATCCTTGCAACCCCCATGCTAGTGCAGTCCTTGCAGCATTTTTGTGCTGGTGGAATGCATGTTCCACTGACTATTTAATAGAATTGAGCCATTAGTGTGTCATTGTGGGATACCACAAGCCTCAGGGTGCTGCACAAGCATAACTGAAGTTTGCTTCAAACAGCCCTGAGATGCTCAGCAACTGACATTGATGACAGCTGGCAACAGCCCTTATAAAGGACTGAAAGAGGCAGGGGAGAGAAAGGGAAGGAGAAACATTAGAGAGGAACACGAAGGAGCCAGGAGAAGCTGAAGAGAAGAAGTAAGAAAGACCTTACTTTCTCACACACACCTCAAAGTGAAAAGGGAGAAGGGAGGAATCCCCGAGACCCAGGTAACAGGAAGTGGGATGACAAGGGCATTTTCTCCCCTGTGGGGACACTGCAATAAAGGGAAGACCCCTGGAAGGAGACTGATGGATAAGAACCCACTTCCAACCTCCAGGTTAGCCCCAGGAGATATTCACCAACCTGTATTTTTACAAAACAAAGCTTGTATCTATTGTAATAGGCTTTGCAGCTTTCCATCCATATCTGCCACTATAGTCATCTCATCAGTGAAGTATACCCCATTTATTTTCCTCATATTATTTATTATTTATTTATTAGATTTTTATCCCGCCTTTATGCCCGAAGGCACCCAAGGCGGCATTACACGAAAATATAAAATTTAACATTAAAAAACAATATTAAAACAATATTAAAACAATATAGTAAAAACAAAATTAAAACAAAACAATAGAATTTAAAAACAAGCCCTGTGGATCATAAGATATAAAATATAACACGCCAGCCAGCTAGCCTGTCCACAATTAAAAGCTTTTTGAGATAAAAAGGTCTTCAGTCCCTGCCGAAATGTTAACAAGGAGGGAGCTGTTCTCAATTTGAAGGGGAGGGTATTCCAAAGTTGGGGGGCCACCACCGAGAAGGCCCTCTTCCTGGCCGCCGCCCCTCTCACTTCTCCTGGTGGCGGCACAGTCAAAAGGGCCCCTCCAGATGATCTAAGAGTATGGGTAGGATTATATGGAAGGAGGCGGTCCCTCAAATACCCTGGACCCGAGCCATAAAGGGCTTTAAAAGTCAAAACCAGCACCTTGAATTGGGCCCGGAACAGAACCGGCAGCCAGTGTAGTCGCCGAAGCAACGGCTCGACAGAGTCAAACCGACATGCCCCAGCAACCACCCGAGCCGCCGCGTTCTGCACTAGTTGTAATTTCCGGACCATCTTCAAAGGCAGCCCCACGTAGAGCGCATTGCAATAATCTAATCTA
>JAJKFI010000018.1:9480099-9490776 GCA_029204185.1 Lerista edwardsae | reverse complement strand
TGGCCAGGTCCGCACAGCTCAGGTACGGCCGCAGCTGGCGAATCAGCTGAAGCTCAGCAAAGCCTCCCCTGGCCACCGCCGCCACCTGGGACTCCAGGTGCAGAATCTACTAGATTCAGGGCAGAATCTACTACTGCTTTATTCTTTGCAACTCTAGTACAGGAGATGGTGACCATCCGTTGACAATTAGAAAGGTTGGTGAAATATTACTTTCAATGATTGCCACCTAGATTTTGTTTACATTGGCCGTGATCCTTCCCTTTATGGACATGGCACTTAGGGTACAGAGGAGGAGTCCATATGTCACTCTGTTACAGGAAATAGGTCCAGCCATTCCCCCTCTCCTTGATCAAGGTTTTCTCACTACCTTCTTTGTTGTTGTTTAGTCGCTAAGTTGTGTCCGACTCTTTGCGACTCCATGGACCACAGCACGCCAGGCCTCTCTGTCCTCCACTAGCTTCCAGAGTTCGCCCAATTTAATATTCATCGCTTCGGTGACACTGTCTAACCATCTCATCCTCTGCCGCCCCCTTCTCCTTTTGCCTTCAATCTTTCCCAGCATGAGGGTCTTTTCTAAAGAGTCCTCTCTTCTCATGAGGTGGCCAAAGTATTGGAGCTTCAGCTTCAGGATTTGTCCTTCCAGGGAGCAATCAGGCTTGACTTCCTGGAGGATTGACCGACTGGATCTCTTTGCAGTCCAGGGGACTCTCCAGACTCTTCTCCAACACCATAATTCAAAAGCATCTATTCTTCGGTGCTCTGCCTTTCTTATGGTCCAGCTCTCACATCCATACATCACTACCTTCTACATCATCGTATTTATACCACATTGCTGTTTGGTATTGTTGTGGTGAACGCCTGTGATAATAGCTGTTCATACAACACACCTTCATGGAATCCGCAAATGTTGGCTTGGCTTACTAGATACTTATTTTTTATGGCTGCCACTAACCCCCCCCCCCCTCCTTTCTTCTCCAAGCCCTCTGGCATGCACAGAAAGCTTGGGAGAGAGGCAGGGTCTTTTCTTTCCTGTTCCAGAGTACTGTATGGAGAAACTAAGAAACAGCAGGAGACTTTTCAAGCTGAAGCCTGTTTCTTATTTTCTCCAAAACTATTGCACAAATGAAAGCTTTGGAGTGAGGCTTTGTGTGCTGCTGGATGTTTTTCTCACCAGATTCACTTATCCCGATGAGCTGGCCAAAGAATTTCTTCTTCCAGTATGCAGGGGGTGGGGGAAATGGGTGCCATGCTCTTCCTGTTTTCTCCCTGTCTTTATTCCTTTTGTCTTTATCTTATTAAACATGCTCAGGACACGTACAGCGCTCTGAAATCATAAATGTTGTCGATCCTCTGGCAATAAAGCAAGCCTTATTCCCTTTCATTAAATAAAGATACCGTTCACTGGCACTAGACTGGCTAGTGCTCTGTTAACGCTGGTCTTTTTTGTATCATCGAAGAAAGCCCTTAGAGACTGAATCCCTACTGGGTAATGTTTGCTCTGCACAGTTGCAATTCAAGAAAGAAAATTGGGAGTGCTGGTTCCTCTTGAAATATTTACACAATTATTTGAGAGCAGTCCTTTGGAGTTCAGTTGTCATTCTGACAGTAGTTGTGTGCCTGAGCTCTCAACATGCATTTTGCCATGATGATTCTGCATATCTAAGCTGGGACTTGGTTGTTCTATGTTTCTGAATAACTTATGGGATATACTTGGAGAATCCAGACATCCCATAGTGTTCAAAGCTTAGTTCTCAATTATTTTTAATCTTTCCTACAGACTATAAAAACGTTATAAAAAACCATGTAAAATATGCTGTATTAGAAATCAGCTTTATAAAACTGGGATGAACCTCAAATGTTTGAGTGAGAAGTATTCTTTTTACAGGATTTTTATAGGTTTAAACTCGCATGTGGATTTGTAGGAACAGAGAAAAAAGACAATTTTGATAACCAAATATGATCTAAATCATCTGAAAGATCCTTCTGCTCTATAATTATATTTTCTAATATTTAAATTGTATATATTTGATTATCATATAAATTAATATATAAATTATAAGGGACGTGGTGGTGCTGCGGGTTAAACCGCTGAGCTGAGCTTGTTGACCAGAAGGTTGGCCGCTCGAGACCATGCAACAGAGGGAGCTCCCCTTGCTTGTCCCAGCTCCTGCCAACCTAGCAGTTTGAAAGCACGTTAAAAAAAATGCGAGTAGATAAATAGGTACCACTTTGGTGGGAAGGTAACGGCATTCCATGCGCTATGGCGTATAGTCATGCCAGCTGCATGACCACGGAAGCTTGTCCTTGGACAAACGCTGGCTCTACAGGCTTAGAAACTGAGATGAGCATCGTCCCCTACAGTCAGTTACGACTAGACCATTTGGTCGTGGGGAAACCTTTACTTTTTTATATATTTTATTATACCATATTAATGCAAGTAAAGATTTAAAAACACTGGGAGAGGGGACTTCTTCTGTCGTGAATCCTATACCTTTCTGAAAAATTGTATTTGATCTTCTTTTTTTTTTTTTAGAATATTAGATTTCTTGTTTTGAAAAAATGACTTAATTTTACGATTGCTTAATAACCCATTCCCTAATAAATTTCACACTATACTTAATTACACATATATTCATCTAACCCTATTCATGCAAGCTCATCAAACTGCTGGCTAAATTGACTTTTTAAAATTTTATTTTTAACAGTTTCTTACCAAAGTTTGATGATTCCTTGTAGCAGGAATCCCAAAATATCACATTTTGTGACCTGACTTGATTGGCAAACAGTTTTAAAAATAAATCATATCAACCCTTTCATTATTCTCGGTTGCTCTTTGCAATTCATTCTTTGGCTGCTGTCTTATTGGTTCTCTTCATTTTGCCATTTTTCTACCAAAATCTTTGGGACTGCAGGATGTTCAAACTATTAATTGTGCCCTCCTGTTACTAAGGCATACCTCCTCCTTTACACACCTTCTTGGGAGTAAGCCAGGATAGATCATCTGTGTGTTTGGAGTTCAGTTTAACCAATATTTTTATGTATTTGAAGAATTTATATCCCACCTTTCCCATGCCGAAGCAAATGCCCGGTTTACAGAGAACAATTAAATACAATGTAACCACAATAGGTAAAACACATTAAAACAACAACAACAACTTTAAACATTAATGGGACACACAGAGAGTGTACAAGAATGAAGCTAGACCCAATTTTCTATATTGGGCCGTTTGGAGGGTAGGAAAACAATTGACCAGGGGAGTAAACAAACTATGGCAATATACCAGATGGACAGAGGGCAGACAATATGTGGATCATTCTCAGCTCTACCTCTCTCTTCCATCAAATAATGGGAACCAAACCTGTAGAAATCCTAGATCATTGCCTAAAGTTGTGGGAAACTGGATGAGGGATAACATGCTGAAATTTAAATCTGGACAGAACAGGGGTCCTCATGGTCCAGAGATCTGTGATATGGGTATGGGATCAGCAATGAGTTCTGAATGGGGTTACCATTCCCTCTGCAGGAGCAGGGTGCCCTGCTGGATGACCAGGTGGCAGTGGTGGCCAAGGGCATTGTGGCCCAAGTTAGGCGGTTATGCCAGATGTGACCATACCTCAATCAATCAGAACTAACCACAGTGATCCATGTACATACCAGTAGTCAAGTCTTGGTTATTGTATTGTACTGTACTTTAATTGGGATGCCCTTGAATATAATTTGGAATCTGCAGTTAGTGTACAGTAGAATGCAGCAGATTGTGCGATAATTGGAGCTAGATGATTTGACTGTATTAGTCTCCTGCTCTTTGTATTGCCTACTAGCTTGTTTCCAGGCGTGATTCAAGATGCTGGTTTTAACTTCAAAGTATTTCACGAATTGGGGCCGTGTTATGGGGGAAGCCTTCCTGAGGTCATCTGGGGAGGCTGTTCTATGTGTTCCAGGTTTGGCTGGTGGCAGCCTTCTCCGTAGCAGCATCAGTGTTTTGGCATTCCCACCTGGTTCATTTCTAAAGAGAACACTCCCTGCTGGCCTTCTCTTAGCCCCTGCTCAAGTTGTTTATATTGCATTCTGCTTTCTCCCATGATTTGAAGTTTTCATAGCTGCTTTTTGTGGTGTTATGATTTTATAATTTTGCATCTTTATTTTTAATATTTTTTTTGTATTTAGTATGATAAACGTCCTCTTTCTTTCCCCAACACTTGTACTTCCCTAATTGGTTTCTGGCTGGCATTTCGGGGAGCCAGTCAGGTCCTCATTCTGCAAGTGGTGGCTGCTGTCTCGGGAAAACCTGGGAAGAGCAAGGAAACTTTATGCTACCCAGAAGTGGATCTCTAAAGCATTAAAACAGCTAAGAGCAGTGGTTTCCAAAGTTCTGTTTGGGTGTTGGGATCTTACTTTCTGGGGGCAGGGCCTGGGGCTGCTGGGGTGTCCTGATGGCATCGCAGTGATTGAGGCGCCGTGGGCACCCGGGGCTTCAGCACTCACCTTGGGGGTCTTATGCTGGCATCCTGAAGGGTCTGGGAGGCCTGCAGCCCCCTCTGTGGGCTTCACCAATGCTGCAAAATGCCCCGAATGGCATGCATAAAGCACTCCCAGTTTTCACATGAAACTGACTGGCAGCTCCAGGGCCAGACACCACCATGGGGGGTCGGGGGAGGAAGCCAGCTTCAGTCAGGGAAGGCAATCCTGGGGCTCAGCAGGAGCTGGCTTGGGAGAGCACTGGGACTCCCCCCCCCTTCTCCATAGCTGAACCCAGGAGAGCCCAGGCTCACACTTAGGCTGCCTCTGGAAGTGGGGCCAAGTACAGTGGCACCACAGTCAGGGTTCTCACTCCAGCAACAGGCTACCCCTGGCATGACCACAGGGACCTCGCCCACCAACTTAGCCCGAGCAGATACTGAAGGCATCTGTGAAGGGGTTGGGGACTGCCATCAGAAGGCATGACCACCAACAGACTTGCAGGCAAAAAGAGAAGGAACCCTTGTTAAGGACTGCCTCAGTGGGACTTTTGAAGGAACAGGGACCCTCCATGAATGTCAAAATACTTACCCGAATAAACAGAGTTTGCAAAGCAGCAAGCAAGTCTCCTCATTTCTTCCGTCAGTCGGAACCACCACGTCACGTGCATCATCATTTCACAATTGACACCCCCTGGAGGATGGGGCTGCAGACCTTGTGGATATTACAATGGGGGTATAACTGTTTTAACACAATTAGAAGCATCTGCAGTGGGAAAAGGGAATAAAAACAGATTGCTCCAATGTCAAACTGTCCTTTAGTAATATAACATTTTATTATCTTCTGGCCACTAAAATTTCCTTCCCTAGTATAAAACCTAAAATGGAGGTTATTTTTTTATAGTTCTCACTAGATGCTATATGTCTTTTGGACAAAGGCAATTTCTTCAGCAATACTGCACCCTAATGCTGTAACTTCTATCTACTTAGACTAAAAATCATTGGAGATTGCATAGCTTTTATGTGAGCATGGAGACCACCTCCTTAATGCCAGTTCATACTATCTTTCATAGGTTAGAAGTGGTTGCTTTCCTGTCTTTCTTTCGATCTTGAGTTTAACTTAGGGTGTGATCCATGCATGCCCTAGGGCTGATGCAAGCTGCTTGTGTTGGACCTGCAGTGTCGCAAAAGTGCTGTAAAACACTTTCGCGCCAGCGCTTCTGGTGCAGGGCCAATGCAAGCAGCTGCATCGGCCCTGAAGTGCCGCCATAATTCATGGGGAAGTTGGTTCCATGCCAACACGGGGCCATTTCTGGGGGGGGGCGGCCCTCCCGGCGGGGGGCGGGCCCGGGGGCGGGGGGTGGATGCTAGATGCAACCATTAGACCGCATCCAAAGCCTCGCCCCGGCCCACGCAGCCCCGATTTGAGCTGCTGCGGGAGGCTCAAGTTAAGATTGCCGCCTTAGTCCAACAATACAGTGGGCAGTCCGATCCAACTGCAGCCAGCCCTGCAACTGCAGCAGTACTAGTGGGTGTCACAAGTGTGCCATAAGGCCCATTTACACCACCCGAAGAGCAAGCAGGGCTGGCGGAAAGGCCCGCACCATCCCAGCTGCTGGTGGAGAGCAGGTGAGGCATGGGGAGGTTGGCAGGAGGTCATGGAGAAAGTATTCCTGGGGAGAGGGAGGTGGGGAGAGGGCAGAAAGGGGAAGGAACATGCTCGGGAGGGGGGGTGGGACTGGTGGAGGCCTTCTCTACTGAATCCTGTCCCCTGTATCAAGCTTGAAAGCTTGACATTGTGCTTCTCAAGTCTGCCAGGGAAGCCTGAAAAGCCCCTTTGAGCAGGCTGGGGCTTTACTCGGGATAGGGGGACCTATGTCCCCTTACTCTGAGGAGACCTCCAACCTGCTCAATTTCAGCGCAGGATCCTTTTGGCACTGCTGCTCTTGTGCTGGATAGGATTGGGCCACTAGATAGGCAGCTGAATCCTAAGCTGCCCAGGCTCTAGAGAGACAGTGGAAGCCAAACTGTTGCCCGTCTGCATCCTGCCAGTGCTGGGCAGGCGCTGGAGGCACCTTTGTCCCCTTCTCCCAGGTAAGGGCACAGAGCCACAAATGGGTCTCTTCAAGTCTATGCCAGCTACTTTGCCAGCACAGGCTCGAGGGGCTCCGTGTTGGGCCATGCAGCTTGACTTGGAGGTGAAGCTCTGAGGTGGAGGCCACTGCTGACCTCACCCCTCCCAGTTGCACTCTCCCTGCCTGCCTGGAAACATTGCATTGCTGGCAGCGGTTGCAGTCAGTACGGCGGCTCCACGTGGGTCCCTCCGGGCTCCCAGGACTGGTGGCTGGGCCGGCACCGGCAGTAAGGAGGTGCCTTATGGCACTTTTATGCTGTACGCCAGTATGCATACCTACTGCTCACGCTGGGCTTGATTAATCAATCAGTCAATCCACAGTATTGATAGAATTGAGCCCTGTGTAAGCAAGAACCCAGGCATTTTTAACACTCTAGGTCAAAATAATGAGATGCTTTTGGAAAGCACAGTCCCGAGTTTTTTAAACTCACGTATTTTTAAGCAGTAACTTCCATCACATTTGCAAATTTCAGAGCACAAGGGTTGCCTTGTTGGATCTGCCCAAAGTCCATCTGGTTCAGCAGTGGCTAGCCAGATGCCTTAGGGAAGCTCACAAGCAGGCGGTTATAAGCTCACAAGCAGGCGGTTATAAAGGAGGTTATAACTAGTCAAAAATACGTAATATGCAAGTCTGTGATGTAAATACAAGTATGTGATGTAAAGCGAAATTGGTGAAATATTTTCAAAATAAATGGATGAGGGCGCAAACGTTTTTATCAATTGCTGCACTTTATTTTCATTATTGGTCTACAATACACATTTTTATTTATATTTATTTAAAAGTGTTGTGTCCTAATTCTCTGTCTTAGTTGTAGGATGCTCAGAGTGGTTATTCCTGTTGTTCTTCTTTTTTCCTGAGCTTTCGTGAAAGTCGTGGGCATCTTCTCCTTGGGCATTTTCACACACCATCCACTAATGTGTGTGATCCCACTTCTGAACACTCCTGATTCCATTTTGTGCTATTATGGTTAATGGCGGTGGCTAGATAATGAATTTCTCTAATCCTGTTTTAAAACCAGCTGAACCTAATAGTTATCATAGCGTGTATAGCAATTGATTCTATAACTCTTCATGAATAAAGGAGTCCTTTTGTTTGTGCTGAATGGCACGTGGAGTTGCACGTGGAATGGCACGTGGAGGCTCTATAAATTAAGCCTGAGCTGAGTAGCCAGTGAGGCTTTCTTACATCCTGTTTCACAGAGGCAACTTTGTAATGTTTCAATTTTATACCTATTGCTTGGCAGCTGAGCAGTGGTGGACTTCTGTTGCTCGTAGCAACCCTTCCCCTTTAACCCAGGATGACACTGTTGATGTATCCCAACCCCAAAGTAGCAGTTGCCCCCCCCCCACACACACACACGGCTTAAAAAATTGGTTCTCCTATGATAGTAGAAGCTTTCCCTGCCAGTCACCAGAACTGCAGTTTCTGGTGATTATATTTGTTGTCCACCCATTTCATTGAATGATTGCAAGTTCTGAGAAAAGAAGAATTTATTTCTACTCACTTTCTATCATCCATCATTTACAACGCTCTATTAACCTGCCCTTATAGGTCTGGTTTCTACCTATAAAAAGGCCCTACTGAAAAGTCCTTTACATATCTACTTGTCAGAATAGGACTGTGATCCCAATTTAATTGTCAAAACCTTTCTTAACAGGGAAGGTACTACAACTTTCAGATCATTTTACTTGCCTTTTGCTGTATAGCTTTGTTATATTTGAGGCAAAGCATTAGGAACTATACAGAGTATTCCAAGCATGGCTACATCATGGGTTTATAACAACAACATACTAGCTATTTTATTTTCAGTCCCTTTTGTGACGTTGATTTCCCCCCTTTTTAAACAGGTGTGGTTCATAACTTCCCCATGGGCTATGACTGGTATCATATTTTTATGGTCTTCACAAATCATCATGTAAACCACGTGGCTGTGTTCTTATTTAATAAATGTTTTAGAGTTAATCCTAAAATCCTGTCTTTAAACAGTATGCAATCAAATATTGAAACAAGTTCAAGTTATTTATGTGGATAAAAATATACTGTGTAGCAATATTTGCAGTGAGATTTTATGAGCTACCACTGCATTGTTTTGTGTGTGGAACTTGGTTATATAGCTCAATCTGCCTTACAGTGCCTGCAAATAATTTAAACTCGCACCGTGGCCAAATCTGAATCAGACCTGAAACTATTTATCTTTTGCTTGTACTATCGGGGGAAAAATTTCAAATGAAAACCACAATAGGTTCTGCTTTGCATCATCCCTTCATCCCTCTCTGTCCCCTGGATAGTGATTGCTCTGTGAAATTCCTGAGAGATTTGTCATTGTAATAATACGAATGCATTTTTTTCAAACTTGTTTTTGCTTTGCTACTTTCAGAAATCCTGCCAGAAACCAGTTGACAAATACATCGAATATGATCCTGTTATCATTTTAATTAATGCTATCTTATGCAAAGCACAAGCTTACAGACATATCCTGTTCAATACAAAGATAAATGTAAGTTCCTGGGACTTTTTCTTCTTTACTCAAAGATACGTATATCATAAGTTGATGAACAATATAAAGAAGAGACTTGCTCTTGTAGTGAGGAACTGATTTTTTTCCTTACTGGGTGCTAGTAATATTTGGGGCCCAATCCTATCCAACTTTCCAGCTATAATGCAGCTGCAATGCAGTCCCAAGTTAAGGGAACAAATGTTATCTTATCTTGTGGAGGCCTCCATGACTGAACCATCTCTGAACCATGCTCCATTGGCATAGTTGCATCAGTGCTGGAAAGTTGGATAGGATTGGAACTTGAAGTTGACTTCCTGTTCTAAAATTTGTTTTGGCTATTGCGTTTCTGTGGAAAGCAATGTCTCCTGAAAGTCACTCTTATTGCCCATATAATATAGTAACAAAGAATGCAGTAATAGCTGAGCTGGTGCATGGCCAAATCAATGAGATTTGAACTACTTTTGAGGCCTGTCTAGGAGCACTAACCATAAGTTTTGGTTACGATTTGGGATTCTTTCCAGCTTGTAGAGCCTGAGGATGTGGACAGGATTCTCTGGAGTGTGAGACCTGCTGCTTGCCCGCTCGACCCTTTCCCAGCATGGCTAATTAGAGCTGCCCGGGGAGGGCTGGCCGAGTGGACGGGGAGGGTGGTGAATTCATCTCTGAAGGAGGGGGTGCTCCCGCCTGCTTTGAAGCAGGCAATGGTTCGCCCTCTCCTGAAGAAGCCCTCCCTGGATCCCACAAATTTAAACAACTTTCGGCCAGTCTCCAATATCCCATTTCTGGGCAAGGTGATTGAGCGGGTGGTGGCGTCCCAGCTTCAGAGGGTACTGGAGGAAACGGATCATCTGGACCCATTCCAATCTGGCTTCAGGCCGGGGTTCGGGACGGAGACTGCCTTGGTCACCTTGGTGGATGACCTTCGCTGGGGGATGGACAGTGCGACCCTGTTAGTCCTGCTGGACCTCTCGGCGGCTTTCGACACCATCGACCATGGTGTTCTACTGGGTCGGCTGGCCGGGCTGGGGCTTGGAGGCACTGTTTTGAAGTGGTTCCGCTCCTTCCTGGCTGACAGATCCCAGAAGGTGGTGCTGGGGGACGCTTGTTCGGCACCCCGACCTCTTAGGTTTGGGGTGCCGCAAGGTTCCATCTTATCCCCCATGCTGTTTAACATCTACATGAAACCGCTGGGAGAGGTCATCCGGGGGGTTGGAGTGGGGTGCCATCAATATGCTGATGACACCCAACTCTATCTCTCCTTTCCCCCTGATTCTGAGGAGGTGGTTGAAGTCCTGGATCGCTGTCTGGAGGCGGTTGGGGGCTGGATGTGGGCGAACAAGCTGAAATTAAATCCGGATAAGACAGAGGTGCTTTTGGTTCGGAAATCCACGGCTCGGGTATTGGATTACCGTCCTGCTCTGAATGGGGTTGCACTTCTTCTGAAGGAGCAGGTTCGCAGCTTGGGGGTTCTCCTGGATCCACAGCTACTCCTGGAGTCCCAGGTGTTGGCGGTGGCCAGGGGAGCCTTTGCTCAGCTTCGGCTGATTCGCCAGCTGCGGCCGTACCTGAGCTGTGCGGACCTGGCCA
>JAJKFI010000018.1:9454160-9466914 GCA_029204185.1 Lerista edwardsae | reverse complement strand
CCCGGGGTTTCATCCTGGCAATATGCACACCTAGTACTGTCGAATCCAGTTGAGAGGGCTTTCGTTTGAATTCTTTTGATTTGATATGGTAAGTGCGCTGGACTATACCAGAATGTATACATTCTGCATATTTCCCCCTGTTTGTATCTTGAATGACGCAGGCTTTATTACATACACAGCACATCAATAATTGGGGCAGTCAACCAATTGGAGCAGCAGAAGGAAAAACATTTTGTTGACCTATCCTCTACCCTTGAACTAATTAGAAGTAATTAGTTTAGATGTAAATAAACTTTTGGATGTAAATACATTTTAATTTAATTAAATAATCAAGACGCTAACAACAGAGCTTTTTTGGCTAGAGAAGGAAGTTGTGAATTAGTTTAACAAACAGCTACCACATACGGCTAGAAGGAAAGTGTATCTTTTAATACCTTTTCATTTTATTACAGTAATACACCAGAACCAAAATAACTTGAAAAGCAAACAAGTACACCTTTAACTCCTCTACTGATTAATTAGTGAGATCCCTATCCTATTCGACTAAAGCTTTAGTTGGTTCATCTGAATAAACCTTGCAACCCTGGTAGTAATAATGACACTACATGCTGTTCCAAACATTGTAGACTTTGGGTAACATCCCAGTTTGTACTTTGGCTGTCAGGAGACCCCTCGGTGAACTAAAGGCTCATACATTGTATGAACATTCTGCTCGTACAATGGGTTGTTTGCACAAGCAGAATAGTTCCCACATGCAGACCACTCCTTCCATTTACAGAGGGAGTTTTTATGGAGGGAACCTCTTGACAACGGAAATGCTAACTGGGACACTAATCTTTATTTATAGTGGCAATATCATACCTGAAATATGTGTCTAGACTCATGCGTTTATTTACCACTTCACTTCTACTGAGAACACTTTCATGTTTCCCTTTCTTTTGCAGTTACCTTGAACACAAGCCGCAAACTTAGTCTGGTGGCCGTTATGAGTGGATTAATCCTGGAAAATGGTATCATCTGTTTGTTCCAAAGGATAGGATGGAATGTTTGAGGCCATCCTTTATTTTGTTGCTAATCATGGAATTCTTTGAAGATGTACAGAAAAGACTATAGTCACTGACAATGGTTACTTTGCCACAGTTTATTATCCCACAGTTATGAATACAATGGTCAAGAAAAACTGATGTAAATAAATAAACCTTTTCAGATTTAAGAATCGACAGTCTTAATCCAACCTGGGAAATCAACATAAAATGTATGGATATTTTATAACATCCTTTGCTGCTGGTGCTGCTGCCGCTGTCCTATAAATCTACTTGTAATAGGGAATTGGTGGTGATGTGGTGGCGCAGCGAGTTAATCCACTGTTGCTGGGCTTTCGACCACAAGGTTGGAAGTTCGAGCCTGCGTGACGGAGTGAGCTCCCGTTGCTTGTCCCAGCTCCTGCCAACCTAGCAGTTCGAAAGCACCTAAAATGCAAGTAGATAAATAGGGACCACTTTGGTGGGAAGGTAACGGCGTTCCTTAGAGTCATGCCAGCCACATGGCCACGGAAGCTTGTCCTCGGACAAAAACGCCAGCTCTACAGGCCTTGAAACGGAGATGAGCACCGCCCCCTACAGTTGGTCACGACTAGACCATTTGGTCGTGGGGAAACCTTTACCTTTTACCTTTAATAGGGAATTAGAAATACAGGTAGGGCCTTTTTATCCACAGGGGTTCCATTCCTGGAACCCTTGTGGGTTAAAAAAAATCCATGGGTAACTAAACCTGCAGATTTAGCCCACACTCCCACCGTCTGAACCCACCCGGAGCTATGCTCTGAGGCTAGGCAGATACATGCAGCCTCAGCAGGCCTTGGAAGAGCCCCTGGAGATGACTGGAGCACACCTCCAGTAGCTTTCATAGGCTTCAGGTTCAGCCAAATCTGTCTCAACACAGATCCGAGGGACCCGTGTTGAACCAAATTCGTGGACATAAAATCCACTGATAATTAGGCTTAACCTATATACTGTTCAGTTCATTGCATTAAAAAAAGGCCTGATTAGTTATTTCTTGTTGAAGAAAATGGAAATGACCACATCATGAACAAAACAATATTTCAAAATATCTTACAAATGTGCATTGTCAAATTTGACTAGTGGCTGCTTGAAAATACAGTATTGTTCCCTTCTTAAGGTGCTTGGCCAAGCGGCCATGTACTTCCAAGCCATGCTCCACCCAATCCAGAGCTTGACCAAGCAGACACTTTGTGACACTGCACAGCTAGGGATGGGGTCTGCACACGGGATTTTCAGCAGCAAATAAGTATTTTGGATGTGTGGGGTGAAGATTGCAGCACCACGTGCCATAACATTAAGCCTTCCACTTGTGTCACTAGAAATATTTTCTATCTGGGGGGTCATCCTTTTTAATTTAGTGGTTATAGGTACCCCAGGCTAAAGATGCTGTGGGCTTATTTAAAATCTCTAACCTTTCAGCCTTTAAAGCGCAATCTTGATTTAAGCCAAATCTAAAATTCCTTTTCAAGTTAAAAATAGGCTTTGGCTGCAATCCTGTAATTACTTGGGGCCCAACCCTATCCAGCTTTCCAGCACTGATGCAGCCATGTGAATGGGGTGCAGACTGTATCCTGTAGTGGGGGGACAGTCACAGAGGCCTCCTCAAGCTAAGGGAATGTTTCTTCACCTTACCTTGGGACTGCATTTTGGCTGCATCAGTGCTGGGACGTTGGATAGGATTGGGCCCTTACTTACCTGGGAGTAAGTCCCATTAACTGACTAGGTTGACATTGTTATTAGTATTGTACTTTTGTTCATGTGTGATGAAGTTCCAAGCTTTGCTTGGTTACTCGCCTCTTCATATGTATTCTAATACTTGACTCTCAAGTATGTAGTAAAAATCCTATGTCTATAGAGCAGTATTTTTCACAGGACTTCAAATACAGAAACCTGGTCTATACTGATGTCTATACTGACAACTATGTTCTTGTCTGTGTCTATATTAATCTAGGAAGACAAGAGCTAAATATTAAAGAAACATAATTATGCTGCAGTATGAGCCACACTCCTTTGGAGTAAGCCTTGCTGAACACGGTGAAACTTACGTTTGAGCAGACATGCATAGGATTGTGCTATAAATGTGCACCTATTGTGTGCACCTAAGTTTTATTCCCACCTATGTATTTCCCATCTACCCTTACCTATGTATATAATAAAAAATAAAATTTCTGGGGGGAAAAAGGATTATGCTGTAAAAGAACCATTCCTAATGAAAGTGTTTGAAGGTAATACATTTCAGCCCTTGCAGTTTGTACAAATGATTACAATCTGGGATGAATTACCTGAACTATCTCCCATTGGATATTGTATTCTGGAATGCTTGAAAAGTCAGATGAAGAAAAAAGGAAGTCAGTATGTAAAAAGGATGCTCTTTCTGGCAAAATGTGATGGTCTTCTGATTGAATCCCACCTTAAGAGTTCTGCTGAATATAAGATTTTAAAGACTTAAGATGGCTGCCGAAAAAAAACTAGTATACATCTAAGCTCTTTCTCCATTGAGAGTAAGACAATGATATGAAAATCCTTTGCTGGTCATTTATTTATAGGTTCTCTAAGCTATTTATAGTGTATAGTGGGTCACATCTGGAAAAATGCTTTTGTGAATGCCAGCTCTTTTTTGAGGAGGGTTGCACTTGTGCAAGGAACCTTTGTGTAAGCAGGCAGCTCTTTCCATTCTCAGAGGGAGCTTGTGTTCATGGAAGCTTTACTTTGAATCTGATCCAATGCATTTATAGTGTATATATTTCATACACTAAATAAAAGAAAATGTGCAATGCCAACAAAGCAAAACGTGTAAGTGATGATCAACACAACACCATCAATAAGGGAGAAAAACTAGCCCTCCTTAGATAGCTAACAATATACATGTGAAATAAAGATTGGCTAGATCTGCTAAGAGTTTCCATAGGGGACTTGCAAAGTCTCAGGGCTCTGAGGCGCCTCCCCGGGGCAAGGGCACGTTCACGCCTTTGCCCTGGGGAGGCTCCAATCTCACCTATGAACTCCTCGAATCTGCTCCTGCTATATAGCATATGCAGAGCTGAGGACACCGTACGGCCCAGGGCAGAGACTTGGATATAGCTTGACGGCCACATCCCAACCCCCTCCCCTGGCCGGCACGCCTCTTGCCCGCCCACCCCCCACCCAGTTCTGTCTTCCTGCCCACCCTCCAGAACCGCTCTTGTGCCAGCCAAATTCAGCTGGTGCATAAGCAGCGCAGCGGAGCTTCAGGCCGGCGCCCTTGGGTCGAGGCTGCTGTTAGCACAACGGCACCAGCACGGAAGATGGGCGGCCCTCCCATATCAGTGCTAGTGACATTGGGCAGATGCAAGCAATTTGCATCATCCCAAGGGTGCAGCTTGGATTGCACCCAGTGATGTCATGCAGGGGGAACGCGGGGGAACTCAGTTCCACTAGTTAAAATTAGGGCTGACTCCGCCCACTTCACTCTCCCTCCTCCCCTTTCCCAATTCCTCTGCAAAGAGCTTTTCTTCTTGGTTGGCCGGCACTCAGAGGGTTAAAGGGAGCAACTCCGGATTCCTAGGGGGGCGAAGGCAGTGATGTCATTCAGGGGGAACCGACCAGAACGGGCGTTCCGGATCCTAACTGGCTCCGTGGCTGGTTCCGGGTTCCCGACAAGTGCCAATCAAAAGTGAGTTCCTGTTCCTAAATCATTTGAATGACACCACTGATTGCACCCCTGTGTAGTTCTTGACACAAATTGCTTTTAAGTTCCCTTCAGTTTAAAAAGCTGTTTGCTAATGCCAATTGTGGGGAAGGGGCTGCTGTTCGTATAAAAATAAGTATAAAGTATTGCCTTTTTCTCCATTGCGGAAAAGTTTCTTCTACCAAGAAACCTAGCACATCAGGAAGAAGGGGAGGCCAGAACTCTTCTCCCTGACATATTATATCCCTTTTTATGCAGAGTGTTCAATCAGAAGAGACCCACCTATGGCCTGAAGTGTAACTGCCCAGTGAAAGGGAACTGAGAGCCAAATTAGAGGTGAAGTAAATTGCAAATCATCTGAACCTTTATACCCAATCCTATTTCTGTATTTACTTAGACGTAACTTAATTCAGAGTTACTTACTTCCAAATAAGTGTGCACAGGAATTCAGCCCAAACCAAATCATACAAAAGGCAACCGTGTCTAGCCAACTAGAGTCTAGTGTTGAAGTTTTTCACTACATTATTTCTGGGAGTGATTTGTGTGACCTATTTTTCCTGCTGCAAGGCCAGACCATCACTTTGGCAATAATATGCTATTCCATGAATAATTTTCTTCTGGACACCGAACCCTACTTAAAAGCATGTAGTTCAAATTTTCTCTTCTTTATAGATGAGCCTGTCAAATAAAGGACATTATATCACTTGTTCTGCATTCCAGCTCTTTACCTTTTGTTTTTAATACCCATCTAGGCTTTTCTGAATTATTAATTCAGAATGAACTCATGTTCATTTCATATACAGTATCTGGAAAAGTGCCGTTTAATTCTCATTACCTGTCTAAATTTGAAAAAAAATAATTCTTAAATCTTCGACTGAATTAATCCTAAATCAAATGTCCAACAAGTGATTAAGATAAAATGATTTTCTTCTTGAGCAAGAAGATTATAATGCTGTTTCACCCCCTTGCTCTTGGAGTCTTCTGAAAGAGAGCTTGTATCTGGCTACTGCAACTCGGCCTTGCTCTGAATGATTTAAAAGGCTCTTCTGTTTTAACTCGTCAAAACGGTTTAAGCAATAGCTGGCGCAGTTCAGACAGGCATAATTATTGTTTGTGACAGAGCCTAGCATGAAAGTCTAAAATGGAATCTTGAAACATTACAAATGTGCCGACCCTTCCAGCTCTACAAAATAGCGTCTTTTTAAGCTGGGGGGGGGCATCCATGTGTTGAGCACGCATAGTTTAAACTGTGACTTTGAAAATGGTAAATTCTTGCCAGTATTAAGTGTCAAAGCAGGCATTTCTATGTCTGTTTTCTATTCCATCATTTTTGCTAGGCGACTACGCAATGAAGGAAACAAGCTTTCTGTCAAATGTTTTTAAAAATAGTGCCTTAGGGGGCTCTTAAGCACACTTGCAACTTGATCCAGGGTGTGCTCTCTCAGATGTTATTCCCACTGCGTTGAGTGTGGCTTGCATTCAAGAACATGGGCTTAGGGATGCAACTTTAAGGTACATCAATATGTCTGTTATAGGTATGTGACAGTGATGGCTAATACAGAAATAAGACCTACCTTCCTGAACAGCTGCTATAGGAGTGTTTGGCACGGTTTGCTTTTATTGACGTGGCTGCAACCCTATACACACTTACCAGAGAGTAGGTCCTATTGAACTCTGTTGGACTTATTTCTGAGACAGGTATAGGATGGAGCAGGTTCAGAGAAGATGATCAGAGGACTAAAAAACAAGTCCTATGAGTTAAGGTTGAGGGAACTTGGTATGTTTAGTTTGGAGAAGAGAAGACTGAGCGGGGATATGATAGCACTCTGAAGGGCTGTCATAAGGAAGAAGGAACAAATTTGTTCTCATGTGCCTTTCTCAGTAGATTTAGGTCCAATTGATACAAACTGCAAGAGAGGAGACATCAGAAAGAATTTCTTGATGATAAGGGCGGTTCGACAGTGGAATAGATTGCCAAGGGAGGTGGTAGATTCTTACGGGAGACCTTCAAGCAGAGGCTTGACAGGCACCTGCTGGAGATGCTCTTGGAGGATTTCCTGCTACAGGCAGGGGTTGGAGTAGATGGCCTTGTAGATCCCTTCCAACTCTATGATTCTATGACTCTGGCTCTTACTATTGTAATATCAATCACATGAGATTCCTCACAAAGATGAGTGTTTTCTAATTCAACCAAGAAATGTTTGCACAGATACCTTGCAAAGACCGCATTTAATATGCATAAATATTAAATCCCTCTTGCTGTATTACCATGATGAGATATTGTGCTTCCAAGAGTAAAGGGGGAAAATGAATGAATAGTAACTTCCATAGTTGTAACTATGGAAATAGTAACTTCCAATAGTAACTCCTTTTAGTTGATGTGTTCAGCGCTTCTAAACCCAGCAGGGCTTTGTGTCACTCTACACTCTGCTCTTAAAACTCGTAGGTGTGCCACGGAAAGTTGCTGTTCAAGATAGCCGGAACCATGTGTGTGGGTCTTAACTGTCCATTAGGATCCCTTTTCAGAAACATTTAGGAAGCCTGTTGTGAGGCACAATTCATCTGCTTTAAACTGTTCCACAGGAACAGGCATAATCAGAGAAAAATTCTGGAGGCATCCCTGTCCCCAGCCAAACAGTGAAGAATGGACCCTGCAGCCAGGCAGATCTGTTTCTGCAGGTTGCTCCAGCATTTGCAGGCTTTTGTTAAAGGCACTGTTAAGAGGCAGACTTAGGAAAGGCAATTTCTCTGCTTTAACGAAAAGCAAGTCAGTGCTTGGGGAGCAGACAGCCGCTTGCAGGGATTTTCTTATATTCTTGTGCCAGGAAAATGGAGGAGTAAAATGGCCTCTCTCTGCACACCATGGGCTCAGTTGGGATTGCCCCGCAACAGATGTTTGCTCAAGAAGAAAGGTTGCCAGGGATGTATGCCTCTTTTAATAACTGATTTAACATAATGTGTAGTTTAGGGCAAATGATGTCTTCTAAGAAGGAACTATCAGAGAGGCACTGGATACTAACCAAGGTAATGTGCCTGTATGAATCACAGCCCTTTTTGTCTTCACTTCCAAACCCATAATTACTTGAGTCCTTGCATCCAAGCTTAGCATGACAATCCTCCCCCATCTCCTCCCCATGTTGAATCCTGAGCTTCTTGACAGCCCAGTGCAAATTTAAAATGGTAGCAAAGTTAACTCAGTGGGGACCGCAAAGTGTTGGTATCTACCTGACTGAGGGTGCAGTCCTAACCTGAAGTTAGGCCAGCACATTTAAGCCAGCAAAGTTTGGCCAGCACAAGGGACATGGTGAAGCACTTTTGGACCATTCTTGGAATCAGAGAGGTCAGCACACAGACATGCGCCACACCCCCTGACTCCAAGGGTTGTCCAAATACACTTTATGGTGGCCCTTGTGCTGGCCAAACTTTGCTGGTCTAATTGTGCCAGCCTAACTCCAGGTTAGGATTGCACCTTTAGGCAGTCTTTTGGCTTTTCTTCCTCCTTTGTTGGCCTACTACTAGGTTCAATCCCTGTTTACGAATCAGAGGGGACAGCCTATCTTCCAAAATAAAACTGACATAGAATGAGATTATCCCCTGCAGTATTTTTGTTTCCAGTCTTTATCCAACTGAAAAAGTTCCTTTATTTTTAAATTGACTTTTTCATGATTCTTGAATGCCACTAGAATAATTAAATGTAGCTTTCTCCAGTGAATTCTCTGCAGTTTCATTTCACGGCAAAAGACATGCAAACCACCACTGTCTTTAAAACATTGACATTTTTGAACAACAGAAGGAAATCCACAGCCGAAACCATTTCCTTTGCCTCCCAGATATTCTCTGAAGAATTCCAGATGAATGTGGAACAGCCCAAAACAACACGCTGAGCAATTCAAACTTATGTGTACAGTTTCATAGGAGTAGCAACAGGATTTACATTTTACAGATAAGTTGGTCTGTCATTTAAGGAGAGTAATTCTTCTGCTTTCTTTGGCAGCACATAAACTACTGGGTATTTCCAGCCTTAGCTGAGTAAACAAGCGGATAACAGCTTAAAACATTCAGTTTATTTAAAGAAAGCAGTCCTCTATATGTCCCCCATAGGTTTGTTGAATCTACACATTTCAAGTTGAGTTTGGCGGATACCCAATTTCATCTACCTCTGCGCTGGAAAGAATTTCAAATAAATGGATTTCCCAGATGTTGACTGTCCAGAAAATCTATCCAGACTTCAGATTGGGTCCAGCCTTCAGATCCTGCCTTGTCCCATACAAGCTTCAGTCCCTGTTCTGACCTGCATATTGCAAATAGGCTCCTCTCTGCTGCCCCCATTTTCCATTATTTTAGTGATGTCATCCACATATGCCAGGGATTGGAGACTGATAGGAGCCCAATCCAAATGAATCCACTGGAGACTAACTCACCAAACTAAGAATGCCAACCTTCGGCTTTCCTGCCCCTGGATTGCTCCCCTCCTCCCCGTTCCTTCCAGCCATCTCCCACTCCAGCCACATCCCTTGTTATCTCACCTTCCTCACACTGCTGACTTCTCCCTCTCACCCTCTGCCATTTGGAGAGAAGAGGGAGGAAAGAGGAAACATTTAAGAACATAAGAAGAGCCCTGCTGGATCAGGCCAAAGGCCCATCTAGTCCAGCTTCCTGTATCTCACAGCGGCCCACCAGGTGCCCCAGGGAGGCATGAGACAACAAGATGCATCCTGTGGCCACTCCCTTGCACCTGGTACCAGTAGCCCACCACCTTTGTAAGGAGGTTGCACAATCCATCATTGCCTATAGCCCACGATGGACCAATATAAATGGTTCCTGGTCCCCAAAAGCCTCATCTTCAAAAAAAGATGAAGACAAATCAGCAACAACCACTGAAGAAAAAAGCCCTGCTGGGGGTGAGGTAAAGGAAGAGGCCTACAGCAGCCTCTTGTTTTCTCCTTTCCTTCCTCACCCTCTCTGCTCTTTCAAATGGGAGCCAGGAGGAGAACGGCTGGCAGCTGTGCAATGGCATCTCCATCATCACTTTGCTGCTACTAGTTAGTGAAAAACACGCTGCCTTCCTAACTCTCGAATGTGGCTTAGTAATAAACAACAATTCCTGGCCATAGGGTGGTCCAAATCGACCCTAGAGATTAGTGGTCCAGCTTGAGGCTGTGGAGTGCATGCAGCCTATGAGGCCCTTTCCAACAGCCCTCAAAAAGCCCTCCACAGCCACCACCTATCGCCTTTTCCAGCTTCAGCAGCTTGTCAATCTCTGCTGCATCATTCTTGCTTCTCCTTTGAAGAAAGAGAAGCCGGAATGGCGCAGAAAGGAGATCAAAAAGTCCCTCTGCAGCCACCTGAGCCTACCGAGTGACCTTGGCAGTTCAGAACCTGGAAGTAATAGGTAGTTTAGGTTTTAGTAATAGATGGTCATGACATGATCGCCAATTACTTCCACCTATGGTCTTAGGGGAGGGATGTGGTGGCGCAGTGGGTAAGATGCTACTGCTGGGCTTTCCAGCCAGAAGGTTGGGAATTCAAGACTACGCAACGGAGTGAGCTCCTGTTGCTTGTCCCAGCTCCTGCCAACCTGGCAGTTCAAAAGCACCTAAATGCAAGTAGATAAATAGGGACCACTTTGGTGGGAAGGGAACGGCGTTCCGTGCGCTATGGTGTAGTCATGCCAGCCACATGACCACAGAAGCTTGTCCTCGGACAAAATGCCGGCTCTACAGCCTTTGAAATGGAGATGAGCACCGCCCCCTACAGTCAGTCACGACTAGACCACTTGGTCGTGGGGAAACCTTAAGACTTATGGTCTTAGGGGATGACACCAGGGTTGTGCGGCCTGCTGGATATTAAAAGTTGGGCCACCCTGGTGTACACTATGTTCAGGCCCTTCCAACCCTGAATGCAAAGTGGCAGAGGGGAAGAGAACAGGACTCTTTTTTGCAGGCCCATTTACCATGCAAAAGCATGCAGTCACACACAAAAGCATGGAGCGTACCAAGAAGGAATCAGTGTGCACTACATGGCTACCTGAGGCTAGCCCAAGACCTCCTGGGGCCTGAATCAGCCTGCCCCTGCCCCACCTCACCCCAATGCTGCCTCTGCACATGCAGTGATGTGACGTGACATGGATGTGGGAGAGGGTGTGTGCATTTAACAGGAGTGCCATCTATAGCCTGACTGGTGCAGGCTGCTTCTGAGATGGAAGCCAGGCAATCTGGGTTCCCAGCCCGCACTGCTGCTGCTCACATTAAACAGACATGGTGCAGATCATCCAGGCTGCAGATGGTGCTCCTGCTAAGTGAACTAAAGGAAAGAGGTTTCAAATCACCCGATCCTGCCTGTATAGCGCTTCACAAGTACCAGGGAGGCAAGATGAGGAGGTCCCCTTCTTCCAGGAGCACTGAAAAGAGAATGGGGGAAAGGGTTACTTCCTCACTTTGTCCTGCCCTCACATGGGGCTTAAAAGAGCTGCGTTCCGTTTGAAGTGCCAGAGAGTTTCTGTCTGCTGAGAGCCTGGGAAGAGATGATCCAATTCCTGCTTATGTTTAGCAAGCCAGTCACTGTGGCTTGCAGCTGCACGGGGGACTGAAGGAAGGCAGTAGCAGACTCAAGCTGAAGGGCATCCTGAATCCACTGCACTTTCTACCAGCAGCGCTGTGACAACCCACATCATGTAGATTCATGGCTGGGCAGGCCCTGTGGTCCTATGGCCCTATTATTCCTATTTCTATTATTCTGTGGCCCTATTATTCAGATAGCATTTTTAAAGCAACTGATATTCTATCTTGGACTATTACCACGTGAGATGCTTTGAATGCTAAGAGGGAGAAACTTCTTCTAACCCTCCAAATATTTTGGGATGTGGAGTTCTTGGCTTGTTTCTAGAAAAGAGCTTCAGTTTTCTCTTCCAGGGTTGGTGCAGCCACAGTGCACAGTTGCCCCAGGGTAAGGCAACAAAACTCTCTTGCCTCGAGGAGCACCTCTGTGAACTCCCTCCCATTGCAGGATGCAGCACCTGACCCATTGGCACAGCTGCCCTGGCACTGGAAAGTTGGCTCGGATTGGACCCTCACCCTGCAAGTGGCCTTAGTTTTTGATGTCAAAGATGGTACACTTATTGGTCTCAAAGTATCTGCCCACTTCAAAGGGCAGCGGTTCTTCAATCATTTAGCTTCCACGTTCAAGGACAAGATACCTGTAATTACCAGATGCTCTAAAGACAAACCAGAAAAGTCGGCCATCATCGTGACATTGTGAACTTCCAAGGGACTGTTAGGGAAAAATCAAAAAGTGTTCTAGAATTTTCCAGCAGCCCTGTGTTGGCAACAATGTGCTAGACTAGATGGACCTTTGCTCTCATCCAGCAAGGCTAAGTTCAATCACTGAAACTTCTGTGCCAAAGTCAATAGCCTCTTACTACCATTACTGACTGTCAGATTTTCCTAGTATAAGAGATGTTCTATGTCAGGGTGGATTTCAATAAAGGCAGTTGAGAGCCCCGTCGCATCCAGCTTTCCAGCACTAATGCAGCTGGATCAAAGGGGCATGCATTGCATCCTGCAGTGGGGGGACAGCCACAGAGACCCCCTTGGGGCTGCACTGCAGCTGTATCAACACTGGGACGTTGGATAGATTGGGCCCTTAGTCGCCAAGGTAAAAAAAAAAGACAAAATTTATCATTTTTTCCATATGTAGATATTTCCTATATAAATGCATATTAATTACAGTAGTTGCTGTGACTTACAACTTTATTGCACTGTTCACTCTTTGTCATATTTTTTTAACCAAACAAAAGATGTTCCTTCAAATTATTTCCAAATGAGAGAACCACACTGTGAAGGGACTGAGGATTGGTGGATCACAAGAACACTGATATTTGTAAAAACCCCATTGAAAAAATGGTGGTTTAGATTAGCCTACTCATGTAAGCTGCCTTGGGCATTTGCTTCGGCATGGGAAAGGCAGGGTATAAATTCTTCCAAACAAACAAACAAACAAACAAACAAACAAACAAACAAACAAACAA
>JAJKFI010000018.1:9390326-9454150 GCA_029204185.1 Lerista edwardsae | reverse complement strand
CAAACAAACAAACAAACAAACAAACAAACAAACAAACAAACAAACAAACAAACAAACAAACAAACAAACAAACGGTGTGTCTTCTTACACCTTTCATTGTAGAAACATACTGGTACCTTGAAAGGAAAGGTAAAAAGAGTCCAGTCTCTCCAGCCTGCATGTAGGCTGTTTAAAATAACAGTAGTAGAGGCCCAGCGGAAGTGTATACTGCAAAGAAAAAAGGGTTCGACAAGGTCCAGGAGGGTGCCTGCATAGCTGATGAACAAAGTTAGAGAAGCTGTAAAGAGCAAGGAAGCTTCCTTCCATAAATGGAAGTCTTGCCCCAGTGAGGAGAATAAAAAAGAACCTTAACTCTGGCAAAAGACATGTAAGAAGGTGATACGGGAGGCCAAGAAAGAGTTTGAGGAACGCATGGCTAGCAACATAAAGGGGAATAATAAAAGCTTCTTCAAATATGTTAGAAGCAGGAAACCTGCCAGAGAGGCGGTCGGCCCGCTGGAGGGTGAGGGAGGGAAAGCGGCGATAAAAGGGGACTTGGAGATCACAGAGAAGTTAAACGAATTCTTTGCGTCCGTGTTCACAGTAGAAGACCTTGGGCAGATATTGCTGCCCTAACTAAGGAATTAAGTCAGATAATGGTTAATGATGTTTTAGATCAAATAGATAAATATAAAAAAGTCACCAGGCCCAGATGGTATACACCCAAGAGTTATTAAGGATCTAAAGAATGAAGTTGCTGACCTCTTAACTAGAGTCACCAGGTCCAGATGGCATCCACCCAAGAGTTATTAAGGAATTGAAAAATGAAATTGCTGACCTCTTAACTAGAGTATGCAACTTGTCCCTTCAAACGGCCACGGTGCCAGAGGATTGGAGGATAGCCAATGTCACACCAATCTTTTAACAAGGGAGAAGGGGGGACCCTGAAAACTACAGGCCAGTCAGCCTAATGTCTGTTCCGGATAAGATGGTGGAAAGCCTCATCAAAGATAAAATCCTAAAAACATGTAGAGGAACAAGTGTTCCTGAAGGAAAGTCAGCATGGCTTCTGTAAGGGTAAGTCTTGCCTCACAAACCTTTTGGAATTCTTTGAAAAGGTCAACAGGCATGCAGATGTGGGAGAACCGGTGGATATCATATATATCTGGATTTTCAGAAGGCATTTGACATGGTCCTCCACCAAAGACTGCTGAAGAAACTTCACAGTCAGGGAATAAGAGGGCAGGTCCTCTTATGGATTCAGAATTGGTTGAGGGCCAGGAGACAGAGAGTGGGGGTCAATGGGCAATTTTCACAATGGAGAAAGGTGAAAAGCGGAGTGCCCCAGGGATCTGTCTTGGGGCTGGTGCTTTTCAATTTGTTCATAAATGACCTAAACGCAGGGATAAGCAGCGAGCTGAACAAGTTTGCAGATAACACAAAACTTTTCCAGGTGATGAAAACCAGAAGGGATTGTGAAGAGCTCCAGAAGGATCTCTCCAAGTTGGGGGAATGGGCAGCAAAATGGCAGATGTGTTTCAATGTAGACAAATGTAAAGTGATGCATATTGGGGCAAAAAAATCAAACTTCACCTATAGGCTAATGGGTTAACATAAGAACATAAGAAGAGCCTTGCTGGATCAGGCCAAAGGACCATGTAGTCCAGCTTCCACAGTGGCCCACCAGGTGCCCCAGGAAGGCATGAGACAACAAGATGCTTGGATCCTGTTGCCACTCCCTTGCACCCGGTACTCTGAAGTAGCCCACCACCAATGTAAGGAGGTTGCACAATCCATCATTGCTTATAGCCCATGATGGACCTTTCCTCCAGAAATCCGTCCAATCCCCTCTTAAAGGCACCCAGACCAGATGCCATCACCCCTTCCTGTGGCAAAGAGTTCCACAGATTAAGTACCCGCTGGGTAAAGAAGTACTTCTTTTTATCTGTTTTAACTCTCCCAACCCTCAGTTTTAGCAGATGCCCCCTAGTTCTGGTGTTTTGAGAGAGGGAAAAGAACATCCCTTTATCGACTCTATAGAGAGATCTTGGGGTGCTGGTTGACAACTCGATGAAGGTGTTGACCCAGTATGCGGCAGCAGTGAAGAAGGCCAATTCCATGCATGGGATAATTAAAAAAGGGGTTGAGAATAAAATGGCCAACATTATTAAGCTGTTGTACAAATCAATGGTAAGGCCACATCTGGAGTATTGTGTACAGTTCTGGTCGCCGCATCTCAAAAAGGACACAGTGGAACTGGAAAAGGTGCAGAAGAGAGAGAGACAAAAATGATTGCGGGGCTGGGGCACCTCCCTTATGAAGAAAGACTGCAGCACTTGGGACTCTTCAGTCTAGAAAAAAAGGCACCTGAGGGGGGACATGACTGAGACATACACAATTATGCATGGAAGGGATAGAGTCAATAGAGGTTCTTTTCCCTCTCTCACAACACCAGAACCAGGGGACATCCACTAAAATTGAGTGTTGGGAGAGTTAAAACAGGTGAAATATTTTTTTACCTAGCAGGTAATTAATCTGTGGAACTCTTTGCCATAGGAGGTGGTGATGGCATCTGGCTTAAATGCCTTTAAAAGGGGATTAGACAGATTTCTGGAGGAAAAGTCCATCATGGGCTATAGGCCATGATGGGTTGTGCAACCTCCTTACGTTAGTAGTAGGCTACTTCAGAGTGCCAGGTGCAAGGGAGTGGCAACAGGATGCAAGCATCTTGTTGTCTCGTGCCTCCCTGGGGCACCTGGTGGGCCATTGTGAGATACAGGAAGCTGGACTAGATGGGCCTTTGGCCTGATCCAGCAGGGCTCTTATGTTCTTATAGTTGGAATCCGTACCAGAAAGTGTCGCTATTTTTATTTTTTATTCTAGTCTATCTTTGTTTTCATCTTTGCTTTGCTCTGCTCCACCCCTTACCCACCACAATTTTTGACTTTGTGTTCCCCCAGCAATGGGAATGTTCATATATTTTGCTTGGTAATTAGAATCATACCTATTTGTAATTAAGAACGCAAGCTTTGCATCAGCTGCAAGCATTGGGTAGTTTTACTGACCATCCAAGAAAGGAGGTGGAGAAATGTCACCCAGCTGGATCCATGGATGACCTCTGTGGCAACTTGCCAATTTCTGGCTCCTAGTACCAAGACATAATGCAAATACACAAACTTATTCTGCTGCATGACTGATAAAAGAACAAGGGTCGTAACTCAATTTTAAGATACTACAAATTTGCCTAAAATTCAGATTTGATTTCCAACCAGATTTTAAAAATGAGACATTTTAGCTGATACCTAGAGTCTGGTTTAAAATTTTAACATAAAGAGAGCCACCCCTATAGAGTTGACTTGTTATACCGATAGCCTCGATTCCTGAAACAGTCTACAAGAAGTCGGCCATATTGCTGACACTTATTTGGGCTAGGAGAAGCATGCTTTTAACATAGGAAATTGTCTCCAGCAAACACCACCGAGGATATGAAACAATTTGCAAGTTGCTCGACCTATAAAAGTTTGAAACTCCGTAACAGATGAGGAAATCTGATATTCTCTGGTTTCGAAATGGCAGGGAAGAAATAATTTGTAGTAACTGCTTGGGCTGTCATGACCAAATCCCAAACCTTCAATTTGATCTGGCTCTTAACAATTACAAAGCATCTAAGGGTGGAGACAGGCTTTTAAAGGTCACTAATGCATGCTCATAATTGCCATTCAATCCAGAAGTTGATCTCTCTAACTGCTCTATTATATAGAGTAGGTTGAAGCTTAACTTCTAGATTCTGGCACTGTGACCTTTCGTTTCAATAAATAGGAAAAAAAATTCAAGCAGCATCCTTTAAACTGTAATAGTTTGCAAGTTCATACAGAATCATTTTCATCTTGCAGGCTAAAGCAGAAGAATGCTAGTTCTGAGTTTCTTATTGTGACTCAATGAAAATATTAATGTAGGAAGTTAATATGGGGGAGAAAAATTCAGAACTAAATCTTTGACACTCACAGAAAGTTCAGTGTGTCAAATGTATTCCTAGTCAAGAGTTTTGCATGTAAAATATTTGTTTCTTACAAATGGTAATCCTTGATTTTGTGTTTTTACTTCAATCTGGAATGCAGACATATTAGCTACAGCCCTTGGTTACTTCCAAGCATAGATTAATCTATATATATAAAAACGGACGTGTGTGTGTGTGTGTGTGTATGTTCCTTATACACGTCTCCGTCCCTTGACCCACGGCCATGAAACTTGGCACACACGTACCTTGCAGCCTGGAAGGAATCACTGCGGGGGTCACACACCCCTACACACCCCGGTTTTCGGGGAGGGGGCCCGGATCGTCGGGAACCAAGGGGATTGCATGGGGCTACAGGTCTGCTGCCACCCTGTGGTCACAGACGATTCTGCAGCTTATATGGGAGGGCTGCTGCACCAGAACAGAAAGCGAAACTAAATGCTTTGCCTGCGTTGCCTGACTGGCCCAGGGTGGAAAGAGCAGGATCCAGGGAGTTCCAGCACCCAGTCGGATCTGAGAGGGGCCTATGTCCAGGGAGCTAACTGGCCACCTCTGCCTGTTTCTCATACGTCAGGGCTGTCCTGCTACACGACCTGCACACAGTAAGTGGGACCTTCAGATTGCTCTCTTAGTTGACTGTGTCCCTGTTTCCTCATTCATTTCACAGTGATAGTGTGCGTTTGGGGTTCCAGGTCATCAATACTGTTTTATTTCAGGGACGAGTTCTATATGTCTAGATATGGGTCTCACTATGTCATGCTGTTGAGGGAGGTTTGCAGATTTGTGTGTATGTTCCACCATTACTCTGGAACGATGTGCACCACACGTGGTACACTCCTTCCTTACGATCTGGACAGATATACTGTGGGGGTAGGGCCCCCCTTACGCCCCCAGAGGTGGGGGTGCACTGCAGAACAAACGCATTCCTCCTCCTAATAGAGCCTGGGGATAATTTCTGCCCCCGGGCAACGCCGGGTCACAAAAAGCTAGTATTCTCATATGTATACAAACATGCAGACAAAGATTGACTTAATGTAAAGAAGTTTAATAAATTATAGTTTGAGCCTGAATTCTTTCAATTATGGTAATATAAAAACAAACGACTGCATATAATACTCTATAAATTCTTTATGCAGGTTCTTTTGGTTCACAAGTTCACAGCTTACCTTCCAAGCTTTTTAATTAATAGAAAAGATTACCCAAGTCTGTATGAAATTTCCTCATGTTACTACCTGTTGTAAACTAACTAAATAATGTGTAAGCTTCTGTTACTACAGGCCAGACAATATGAGGCAGACTGGTGGCTTGCCTTTACTGTTTTTGTGTAAAATACGAAGTGTTACAAAACAAGTTCAGATTATATCGCTTTAAATAAGTAAAACTCATACTGACACTTTGTAGCAAAAGGGGAAGTGAACTGGAATACTAATGGGTAAGCCTATTCACACACACACTAATGTCTGTAAACTTTGGGACTGAAAAATATGGTAAAGGGGCTTTAGAAGATATTTGTAAAGTTCATCTAGAACATTACTGGAGCAGAGACGACGACAGTTCCAACGTGACTTCTGATGTTCCAAAATGTGTGGTTTTGCATATAGTTATAGTCGGTACCATTTTACATGCCAGAACCTCCAGGATGTCATGGTTTTCTTCCGTGATCCAAGTTACAATTAGAGAAGATTATTTGCCAACATGTGGAAGCTGGAAACACCCAGCGCACAAATTATACTGACACGTCCTGTCAGCAGAGCTCAGGGACTCTTCCAAGTTTGTTGCACGTGGCTTTCCTGAAGTAGCACTCACACCGTGGGTAACCTGGATTGACAGCACGCCAGAAATAAGTGGGCTGCCCAGCAACAGAGCACCCTTCCTCCAGCACAAGGCAGAGATGCACTTAAAAAGAGCTCCAATTGGGCACTGATCTCGCAGCTGCAGACCCCATCCTCGCTCTGCCCTCGACACCACAGTCCTAGAAATATTCTTCCTCTTCCTCAAAAAAGCCATTCTCCAGAGCATACGCACAGTCTGCACTCGATACAGCTTGGCAGGCACCTTTGTATTCCTGAATAGATTCGTACAGGGAGTAGAGTTGACACAGTAATGACATATCTAGTTGCCGGAGACCAACCTATACGAGGTGGGAAGAGAAACCACAAAACACACACACACGTTAGTATTTGAGAAATAGAATTATGCCAGAAACACCGGCCCTTGCACATTTTTTTCCCCAGCAGTGACTCAGGCCAGAAGATCAGCGTTGTACCTGGCAATTACACAAAACAGAGGGATGATTACATTCCTTGAGAGATTCCACCCTGCTGAACTCACAAGAAACCGCCTCTATACGGGAAAGCTGCATTGCACAGATGGAGGATGGCAAAACATTCTTGACACTTAAGTCATGAGGCCGTGCCCTCTTTAACCGTGGCAGATCCATGTAACAGTAGGCTGATATCAGTCATATTTATACAGTATATCACTTTTTGATAAAAGTTCACAAAGTGGTTTACAGGCAAAAAATAATTACGAAGTTAAATCGCTCCCTGTCCCCACAGGGCTCACAATCTAAAAAAACATGCAGAACACCCCCAGCAACAGCCACTAGAAAAGACACTGCACTGGGGTGACGCTGATAGCCTGCTTTAAAGGGAAAATAGACCTGATGCGGGCAGACCTGTGTCAGAATAGGATCACCACAGATTTTCTATAAAGTGAGAGGGGGATGTGTGCAGTCTGAAGTGTGACAAGATTCTGCCACAACTAAAAACTGAAGCAGCAGCTTGGAAAGAACACTTCACTGCCCCCCTCCTATCTGTACAGTCTCACACTGTACCTTTGAATTCCACATACCCCAACTGAGGTCTGGCACAGTGGCCTCCGCCTCCCTCTCCCCCATCGCATCTTGTTAGTTCCTGAACAGAGCAGGCAGACAGCTGGCTGCCTTCCTCGGGGAGCAAGCGGATCACAGAAGTAGTTCACTTCTCACAGAAGTAGTTCACTTCTGTCATGTGACTTCATCTTCCATCCCAGGCATACTGCATCAGCATGTGACTAACAAAGAAGAAAGCCAAGGAGGCACACACCACATCTATTGTGGCATGAATTAAACAAATAATCTGTCCAAGGTACAACAAAGGCCAATTATTTGCCAGGCAGCACTTATCCTGGCTGCTTTACATATGGCTCCTACACCAAGGTGGCCGGGGGAGGGGGAAGGCATGGTGAAAGGAAAGGGTACTGTTTCTAGTACGGCATGAGCATTCGACATATGCAAGTTGTCAACGGGTCTTCTGCAGCACTCTTCTTTTAGTAGTCCAAACTACCTTTGACGCACAATGGTGGAGGTGCCTTCTCCAAAGCCACCACATTCTCCCCTGTGCTCCTCTGTGCAGACTGTTGAAGCACAGAGGGAAGACCTCTCCTGCTGAACGGAAATCCCTACATGGCAGTGTCAAAGGTCAGAACAGTATTTCTTCATTGTTGCACAAATGGTGTATTTGGAAAGCATTCCTAAACATATTTCTGAACACAAGAGGACTTGCAGTCCTAGGTTTACCCAGGAGTCAGCTGTTTTCCCTCTAAGAGGGGATCTCAGGATAACTTCTTGTGTGCCTGTCAAAACAAGTCAAGGATGGTGTTGGAATTTAGCCAAGTGGGGCCCTGGCTAGGAGCCACAGCCATCAGAGAGTCCATCCAACCAGGCTGGCTCCTAATCATCACTACTGATAGCACACCAGGTGCTACCACCACCATCAGGAGGTGGGAAGAAGGCACCATGGAAGGCCTAATTACAGGACTATTGCCCCAAGACTCCAGCAACCTGGCAGAGGCATTGACACACTTCCAGCTAATGGGCAAAATTGACCAGGAAGGCTGATGGGCTTATAATGCAACAATTAAGTATACCTGTGGCAAGGTAGGTAACTGCTGTTGAAAAAGCAGACTGGGAAGTAGCTCTGACCTGACCTGGAGACTGTCTGTCTGACCTGACCTGGAGACTGCTTGGGGGTCAGTGGCAACTCCATCAGGTCTCCTCATATGACAATTTTAACTGCCATCAAAACTATCCTGAGTAAGCATCAAGTGGAAGGTGGCTGTTTTGTTCTAGGGTGAAGCTCTACATATGGAACTATGCCCTTACAGAAAAGGGGTGGGGAAACGCTTGTCAAACATATTTGTGAAAAGGTATCTCGACAACCTAAACTTCAAGATTTCAAGACAGTGGGAAGGTGGGCTATAAATCTGCCCAATAAATAAGGAAGCATTGCATCACAGGTGAACAAACAACTAAAGGTATTTGAGAGGATGGGAAGCCTAAGTGTCAGACCAAGCCTAAGAGTCAGACCAAGAGATAGCGTAGGATGAGTAAGAAAAATGCGGAGGTTAAATATCAAAGATGCCATCTCAACAATAACATTTGTGTGTTCCTTGAGAGCTGCAACTTCCTTTTCTTTCCAAACAAAACCAATAAGCTTTATAGCAGAGGGTGTGCGATCCTAACTTTGAGATAAATGCTGAGGTTGTAATAGACATCACCCACATCAGTCTAGCACCGCAAATGCTATGGTTCGCCAACAGTGGAAGTCACCCACTGCTATCGTAAACAGCACGACACCACCACAAATGGTGTGCCTCTGTCAAGTGCAAGGGAGCTAGCAGTGGAAGCAGCTGGTGATTCCCTGTGCATACAATGGCCCCACCCAGGCCACACCACAGGATGTAAGGTGGAGGAGGGGACAGGTCATGGGCAGGGAGGGGAAGGGTTAGGGTGGGGAGGGGGAAGGTGGGGCAGATCCCAGCAGAAGTGACTTGCGCCAGGATCCTATCCCCCAATTTTTCAGCCTGTCCCATCCCTTGGACTTACACCAGCTACATAGCTTGCACAGGTCCAAGGAGACCCATAGGCCACTAGAACTGAGTGGTAAGTGAAAAAAGGTTTATTTGTTTGGCCTTCTGGTTGCACTCACACCGTAGCATACAATGTAGGCACCACTGGCATGGCTGGATGCTATAGCCTGGCAGGGGATAGGAGCTGGCTCAAAAGCCCTTAAATCCAACATTCCTAACTGTACTCGTGTTGCTAAAGCCCACAAGACTATCTACAGTTGTACGTTTTTGCAGACACATTACAGCATGTACTCCATTTTTGCCATTTGAAGGGATATACACCGCCAGCCTACCCATGAGGCGAGGCGAAACAGATTGCATCAGTGATGGATTGCAAAGGGTTTGAGGGGACAGTGAATTCACCTGCTCACCTGTGCGGGAAGCAGACCACACCCCCTCCTTACCTTGCTCCCCATGCAGTTTCCTTAAAGCTGGAAGTGCAGGACTTTCAGCTCTATGTCTGGGGACAGCGCACGCTGATTAGATCCTTTTAATTAAACAATGGAAGACTCACACTTGCGGTTAGACAAAACTTGCATGAAGCACGGTAAGGAGCCTTTTCCTTTTCGACAGCACCAGGGCAGAGGCACGGAGGGGCACTGCAGGTCATGCCAAGCCTGGGGATTTAGGAAAGGAGCTCCCTTTCAACATCATTCTATTTGAAGTCTGGAACATCAGTAAAAGATTTTGTGCATGAAAGAACAAATAAACACAGCCAGTGAGGCAGAACCTCAAAATCCATAGCCGAAGTGCAGTCTGTAAGCATCAGTGAATGACACTTGGCATAAAAAGGGGAATACCTTATCTAAACAAAAGCCAGGCTGATCTTATCATGGCCTGTCTTGCCAACGTTTGCTACCACTTGGCTTCTCAAAACTGTTGTAGGCATATCGCCGCAGGACGCCAGAGGCACACACCAAGCAAGAGACACCAAGCAGCATTCTCAACTCTGCCAGCCGAGGAGGCAAGATAAAGCGCCCCACAGAGAGAAGCAGGGCGTGAGAATGCCACACTTCGGAATAATCCGCTGAAACCGCCTCCTCTGCTCCTTGCCCTTCCCTGCAAAATGTTGACATTGTGTGCCGCCTGAAGAGCTCGTCCTCCCTCAAAGGCTAATGGCAGGAGTGCCGCAGAAACAGTCAAAGGGGAAGCATGCACTGGGGGTGGATTGGGCCTGCTGACTATGAACCTCCACATGCAGGTAAACTCCCACCTGTACACTGATGTACTTGGTGTTGCACTTAAGTACAAATATCTCTTGGAACTCTACTGGCCCCTTTTGATTCTACAACAGCAGTCTTCAGACTCTGGTCCGCAGGCCGGATCCAATGTCGGCTGACCCCTTCCATGGAAGAGCATGTCTGCAGCTGCAACTACAGCCACCATGTGTTGCCATGGCCAGCCGCTTCCGGGTTTTGTCGCCCCAGCAGGCTGTGCGCCTGGAGTCCTGGGCAGGCACAGCTGGCCGTGGCAACACTTGGGGGCTGCCGACATGCTCCCCGGCAAAACGGTAAGTGTGGTTCGCGCCAGGGAGGCTTTTAGCTGCAGCAGCAGTGTCCAGCTTGGAGATGAGAACCTACCCACTTAGAGCAGAACCAAGTTCCACTACAACCCTTTACCAAGGATCGGAGAGTATTGTCTCAGCAACCGTAGCTATCTCCCCAACAGCTGAATTGCAAAAACCCAAAACCTGCAAAAACAAAAACCCACCCCCAGCTTATTTGGTTTTTATTCATAATTTAATGGGGGGTGAGCGGGTAATAACTGTGGCTGCATCTGCAGACACTATACTACCTACCTCACCTAGCTTATACACTTCTAAAGTGATCCTAATTTATAATTATAATGTAAACTTTGAATATAGACACATACCACCTTGTGCCCGTCTAACTTTCGGAAAACACCAAACTCCGTGAAAAAATAAAACAGCTTTCGTCCACCTCTACTTATGAGGAAAAGCTACAGTGTTTGGAGCTCTTCAATCTACAATAAAGGTACCGGGGGGGGCACGATTGAGGGCCAATCCTAACCAACTTTCCAGCACTGATGCAGCCCGACCAGTGGGGTGTGCGCTGCATCCTATTCTAGAGGGGCAGTCATGAAGGCCTCTTCAAGGTAAGGGAATGTTTGTTTCCTTACCTTGGGACTGCATTGCAGCTGCATTGGCACTGGAAAGTTGGATTAGGATTGGGCCCTCAGATTTACAAAATTATGCAGGAGTGGTCAGGGGATGTTCTTTTCTCTCACACACAATACCAGAATCTACAAAAATTGAATGTTGGGAAAGTTTTCTTTAACCAGCATGCAATTAATCTGTGGAACTCCTTGCCACAGGATGCGGTGATGGCGTCTAGCCTAGATGCTTTTAAAATGGAAATTGGATGGATTTATGGAAGTAACATCCATCACACGTTACAAGCCATGATGGGTATATAGTCCTGGTTTTAGAAGTAGCCTCTCTCATGATGTGAGGTGCGAGGGAGTGGCAACAGGATGAAGGTATCTTTTTGTGTACTCCATCCAGTGGGCCACTGTGAGATACAGGAAGCTGAACTAGATGGGCCAGTGGCCTGATCCCACAGGGCTCGTCCAGTGATGTCATTCAAATGATTTAGGAACAGGAACTCACTTTTGATTGGCACTTGTCGGGGTCTGCGGCTGGAGGGAGGCCTAGGCATGCAGCCTACCTACCCGTTGCTTCTTCCCTCGCCGCTGGTAAGGTAAAATTCTGCTGCTGCCGCTGCTTTCTTCACTTTCTCGTGCCGCTGCCTGCCTGCCTGCCTGCCTCGCTCACACAAAGTGCAGGCAGTGCGCATGCGCAGCCGAGGCTAGCCAAATTCAAATGTTGGGGGAAAAACAACAACCCCGGAACCAGCCACGGAGCCCGTTAGGATCCGGAACGCCAGTTCTCGTCCGTTCCCCCTGAATGACATCACTGGGCTCGTCTTATGAACACTGAGGGCACAATCAAGGAAGAATGAATGTCCTCATTTTTTAAGGCAAGGTGGGTCGCTACTAGGCATAGGGTTTTCTTGGTAATAGTGCTTTGCCTATTGAACTTCATGGGATGTGGTGGCGCAGTGGGTTAAACCGCTGCTGCTGGGCTTTCCAACCGGAAGGTTGGGAGTTCAAGACTGTGCGACACAGTGAGCTCCTGTTGCTTGTCCCAGCTCCTGCCAACCTAGCAGTTCGAAAGCACCTAAATGCAAGTAGATAAATAGGGACCACTTCGGTGGGAAGGGAATGGCATTCCATGCACTAAGGCGTAGAGTCATGCCAGCCACATGACCACGGAAGCTTCTCCTCGGACAAAACACCGGCTCTACAGGCTTTGAAACTGAGATGAGCACCGCCCCCTACGACTAGACCATTAGGTCGTGGGGAAACCTTTACCTTATAGAACTTCATGCCCATACCTTGTTCTCTGGGAACTTATGCTGGTGATCTTCAAGTGCCAGATAAATACATTTGGGCTATTACCAATTCCTCAGTACAACTGATAATTTTGTTTACAAATGCCTTACCATGCAGATCTATCATCTATCTGTGTTTGGGTAATCAGAGAGCTGCTCTGTGGAGGCACAAGTGCTAGACAAATCTCCTCCCCCTCCGTTTTGTCACCCAACACAATAGTTGCAGGCTACGCATCTGAAAGGCAAACGTTGCCTTAACTCCCCATGCTCAATGGGATCCCCATGAGCAAAACCTTTGCTCTTACTTGCCAGTACTTTCCTGCTCAACAGCTGCAGAACTCAAGCAGGATTGTTCCCTGTGAACAGGTTGTTGTGGCTTCCACTAATGTTTGACCTGGTGTCGAGCTTCCCACCTGCCTCCTTTGCAAAGGAACTTCTCATAAAATCATTGTTCCGTCAACAGCCATGCAATTCTGCATAATGTCTAAAGAAACCCCCCCTTTCTTCCCCATACGGTTTCCTGTCAAAAGGATGATTGCAAAGTTGTGTTATAGAAGGGGTATCTGCTAAATAGCATCTTGTCTCCCATCACACAGCCATCATCTCACCATACCAATGATTTCTTCCACACATGGCCACAGAGAAGACAACAACGTGACTGGCAGGGTGTTGGCAGTGTTGCTCTGGATATTGGAGGCAATTACTACGTTCTCTGTGATTTTATAATGAGACTGTTATACTGTGCTGCTGGGAAGGCAGAGCATCTCAACTTACTGTGTTGCATCCTGCGTAGAAGCCAAGCTACGCTATATTTTATAAGGTGCTTTTGTGTTATATTTTGAAAGGGCCACCACCAACAGCTGGGCAGCACCAAGGCTGTTGGATGGGGGGGGGGGAGGCCTTTTAATCACATCTTGAAATGGCCAAGTATAGTGCGATCACTTGCTGTGCATATTAATGAGCTCTTATTCAAAAGGATGCTTGTCACTGAGTCACTGTCACTTCCTTCCTCCAAAATGAAACACTCCAGATAAAAGTGCTGACAAGGGTGTGTCAGACTGGCAGAAGCCACTGTTGCCTTTAGGAATAACATGTCATAGCTTCAAAATGAATGTGCTGTGTAGCTAACAATTAAGCATTGTTTGACCAAGGGCCAAATTGCTTGTTTTCCTTTAAGCTTCTCTCTTGTGAAAGATATGCATGCCACCTCAAGCAACAAAACTATTTAGACTGAAATTGAAAACTTTTCTTCCCTGTGCAAGAATGCAAATACCTGTTAACGAGATGTCATTTATTTAAAAAGCCACTTCTGATTTTCAAAGTAAGTTTAGCCCATTTTATAGCAACCCGTTTGGCAGAATGTCCATCACTAGTGTCTCTTCGCAGTCCGAAAAAGTTGTTCAGTACTCATTTGTAATATCAAATTTACAATCAGTGTAAATCGACCGACGTAAGCAGTCCATTATAGATAGCCCCCCATGCAAAAAAACCCCCCAAGTCTGTTGCAGTGCAAAAGCCCATTAAAGCTACCCGTCACATTTCAGAAAAGAAGCTGAAGGAATAGTGGGAAATAAACCATCTGCTACAGTCAAGTTTCACTTTCCGCAGCAGAACAAAAACACTTTTGTAACCCCAGTGTCGAAGGTAGCCTGTGCATGTGTGTTCACAAGCAATCTGAAACTGGCCACACTGACGAAGGGGGCCGGAATGAAAAGAGCCATTCTTTCTAAATTCTAATCTCCAAGAGGAACTGGGATATTAAAGTGCATCCTTAGGGTTTAAAACATTTCTTGTTCTAGAAGGGAAGCCAGGAAAAGAGAAATAGACTTTAACTGGGATGATACTACTTAAGACTGCCTTTTGAACACATACTTCAGATCTTATCAGGAGCCTGTTAAGTATTTTTTTTTCTTCTGGCTTGCTGAGCTGCTTTCATTTTGAATTATGCCTTTCTACCACAGAAGGAATGTTTCAGTCATAATCCCTAGGCTAGGATGGAAGCGATAATAGGGACTGGATAACCATCAAAGGCCTAGATCCACAGAAGAGCACAAGTTGTTCCAAACGACGAAAGAGGCTTTGGGCTTGTGTTTCCCCAATAGCCATCTTGCTCGTCTCATGGCAAACTACTTTTGAGCCCAGGGAATGTTTCAAAAGTGTTTCAAACGTTTAAACTGTTTGCATTTTGGTTTACTTCCACAATCCTTTACAATTTCTTCTCCGGTATATTTTGTTGACCCTTTCCAATGTTGTACACTACATCTTGAGGTTGTCCTCAAGTGCTCCATTTATTTAGAACGATAGGAAATAACTCATTTACACACACACACACACACACACACACACACAGAGGCCCATTGCTCAATGTTTAAATATTTACCCAAGCATGCCCACAGCTTCCAAATTCCTCTCCTATTAGAATGTGATCTCATTAGAATATATTACCATTGGCATATTCAGGGTCATGATGTGGTTCTTGAAATCTATCATAGCATTTATATGGCACACAGTAAGGATTCAGTATACATGTGGTATAAAACAGCCCCCCTCCAAAGTAGAACATTATATTTATCTCTATAGCATAAACATGGGACTAAAGTGGGGAGAGAGAGCATTGTTCAATGCCACTAACAGAGTTCCCAAGGGAGGCAATTTCTGAACTCAGGACTTCCGCACAGTCCACACTTATGTTAAACATTGCGCTGTTCACTATACTGGTGGCACATTAACAGAGCAATGTAACAGGGGGCAAGATAAGAGAGAACACTTTCAGATACACTGAAAGTTGGTGTTCTGTCCATAACAGCCCTCAGCATTTCACATCCACATACAACTCAGTGACACAGAGCACGCATTTTGCCTGCAAGAGACCCCAACTTCTGGCACCTTCAGGTAGAGTTGGGAAAAAACCTGGAGAGATGCTGTCAGCCAGCATAGACAATACTGAACAAGATTAATGGTCCAACCAATGAGCAGAGTCTTGAAAGCAGCGTCATTCATTCACACCCCAAAAGTCTGGCCAGGTCATTGAGGGGGAAAGGGATTATGCTCCTTGCCAGTACCTCAAAAGTTTTTTCCCCTCCATCCACTAAGAGTAGTTCCCATTTGTTAGAAAAGAACTAACTTTCCTTTCAGTGCTCAGTTTATATTTAATTAAAAGAAAAGAGCACAGAGATCAAGCCTGTCTGAAAGCCAGCAACTTCTCCTGAACATCCGTCGTTGCACCATCGCACGTTTATTGTGACGCCCACGCATGGGTGTGCACTCAAACAAACGGGGTTTCCAGCCACGTGCACTGTATGCTGGCGTGTGCATTAGGGAGCCGAGCACCTGCCCAACGCGTATGTGGGAAAAGGCCGTCAATAGCGAAGGAATTGCATTCTGCACATGTTCAGAGAATCGTTACCTGCCTGACGACAGCACGCTTTCTGGAATCCTGGATTTGTACTCGAAACCTGAGATTCTGGATCAGATTAGGCAGCTGGGAAGGGAGGCGGAAGGGAGGATTGGCTGGACTTAATACAAATACTGAAGAAGAGGAAGTAAAAGAAAGGGTTCCCCCACCCCATTATTCCACCTCGGGAACTGCCCGCTTTTCGCAGCGACGTGCTTGGGGGCTCCCGGCTGCTTCCCTGCAGCCGGCACAGCAGCCTCTCGGCGGACCACTCACCATCTCCTTGCGGAGCAGCGCCAAAGCGGCGTCGAGGTTGGGAGGCTTCGGCGGCCGCGGCGATCCTCGGCCCCCTCCGCCCCGGCTCAGCTCATCCTGGATACGGGACTTCTGCGCGTAGAGGCGCTCCAGGTCCCGCCAGCGCCCCCCGGCTCCTCCCGGGCCGCCCCCGCTGGAAGAAGAATTCAGCAGCCCGCTCAGGCTCTTGGGGAGCGGAGGCAAGCCCGCCCCGCCGACGCTCCCGGGCAGCCCCGCCCCGCTCATGTTGTTCGGTCGCCGGCCGGACAGGCGCTCGCTTCGGTGCAGCGCCGCGAACCTGGCGCGAGACAACAAGAGTCGCCCGGCCAGTCTCTGCAAAAAGGCTCCCTCTGTCCGGCTGGCGGGCCCCGCCCCCTTCAGCACAGCCGAACCCAGCCGGCCCCGCCCCTCGCAGCCGGGACTGGGCATGAAAGGACAAGGAGGGGGAGGCGGGGCCTTGGGGCGGAGCCTGTGTAGAGTATGCAAAATGATCTCCCGTGGAACCACGCGGGGCGCTTCCCAAGCAGGGAGAAGGGAAAGCCCGTTCCCTTTCTTCGGGGGAGCAGAGGGTCAAAACGAGGATCGCAGCGGCAACTGGGAAACTCCGAAGTGATATCTGGGCAGTGGGCACGCTCCGCGGTTCGGTCCTAAGCGCTTTACTTATTCTGTCGGAGGAACGGAAAAGCGAAACCTCTTTCAGATGAGGTGAAAAGGGCAGGGCCGATAGGAGGAACGTAGATGAAGTAGATGAAGCGGAGCTGAGGCAGGGTTTAAAAAGTTGCATGGATGGAGGGCGTCGTTTCAGGGAAAGGGAAGCTGGTTACAGTGCAAGCGGGGAGGGCTGGCAAGAGAGCGGAGAAATAATAGACCATTGTCTTCGATAATGCATGTAGGATCTTTAGATGCTTTGCTTTTTTTCCTCCCTAGGAACAAAAGTACATGAGAAGAAAACCGGACACCACCCCAAAAAGGAACACAAAAGGAACCCTGATAGTGCTCAGGGCCATTTATACAAGAGTGTGGGAAGCTGAACATAACCTGAGGCTGCTGTGAAGTGAGACGTAAAGGTGCATCCCCTTCAAAAGCTTTAAGGGGGGAAACTGCATGTGGTTTCTTTAACCTGAGGAGCTCGTTTCAATGAAGGAAAAGCTAATGCTACTCTGGCTCTTAAGCTCCTGAGGTGGCAGAGGGTGGCCTGGGGTAGTGGTGGACGGTGTCATTGCCACCCCCAGGCCAGTGCCCCTTGATCCCCCTCGGGGTCCCCACTGGCTCCTGCAGCAGTGTACCCTTAATGTGCACCATGTCCCATATATCCTTGTACATCTCTCCATCTTGCAGACTTTCCTGGCTTATGCCATGATACTAATAATATCTAATAATATATACATTATAAGGAAGTGCTTTAGAGTGTGCCCAGTCATTGTTCTGGCTAGTAGCCCAGTAGTTCCCAACCTTTAGGAGCCCATGGGCCACTGAGGCAAAAATTGTAATCATCATGGACCACATGCAACCCTCACCTCCCTGCACACACACAAAATGCCATTTTATTTGTAATAATTAGAGGAGATTTCTTCGATTCATATTTATACAGAAGACTTGGGGGTTGCTTGCTTTTATGTTGGCTACAGCCAGTGGTGAAATTCAGCCAGTTCTCACCAGTTCTGCAGAACCAGTTGTTAATTTTAGGTTGGGAGAGGGAAGAAAGGCAGCGCCTTGAAGGACATAGAACTGGTTGTTAATTTATTTGAATCCCACCACTGGCTACAGCTGTGGGAGGTCCATTCTCTGGAGGAGAATGGTCCCTGGAGGAGCTCTCAGCGAGACACTGGAAGTGATTGAAGATGTTCTCTGTTATTCTGAGCCCTTGTGGACCACTTCTGAGGGTCTCATGGACCACAGATTGGGAACCAGTTGTCTTGTCTCCTCTATTCTCAGCTCTCCAAGATTTTTCCAAGGCCTTTGTTGGGACTGGTCATCAAGCAGCAGACTACAAAGAGGGCACCCTTTTCTGACCCCTAACCTTCATTGCTAATGAAATTAGGTTGCAATCCTATAGGCTTACTAGGAGGTAAGCCCCACTGCATACAGTGAGACTTACTTCTAAGTAAACATACATAAAATTTGCGTTAGTGAACGTGGAATGTCATTTTCACTCCAAGCACAAGAATGGTTAAGCTTTGCAATGCTTTTCAGCCCAGTTACCTGAGATCCCCAGTCTAATCTGCCAGAAAATCTTCAGTCTAATACCATAGGCAGGGTTGCAAAGACTCCATGACATGTCCTAGTTCCCCAATAGCCTTATAGTCAGCTGTCTGGACAAACAAAGAGACAGCCTGTGCACCTGGATTGTGATTGGAATCTCAATTTACTTTACACTGTTGTTTGACTCTCCCGTTTCCTGAGATGTAAAAATGCAGATTTTGTGATAATTGAAATAGACTGCAACAATGTGTGTTTTCTGAAGCAAAATTAAAATGAAACTCTGCTAAGCCTCACATTTGCTCATTTTGGCAAGATTTTACTCCATCAAGAACTAATGCTAAAATCCCACATTCAAAAATAAATAGACCTAGTTTAGGATAGCAGCTCATTAAAAACCCATCATTAAAACCTGTTACCTGGCTAAATGTGTGACTTTGATCTTTGTTTTACATAAGCCATCAGACGTAGCACATATTTTGGATAACGTCAGAGGAAATGCAAGGACAGCAATGTCACAGGAAACAGGGCTTGACACTTGTGGTATCTGGATGTTGTGTAGCAGGAAGAGATAAGCGGTCAGGAAACTGATGTTTTGGGCTGAGAAAACTGCATATGCTGCAATATTGCTCTTGCAGAAACAGGTGTTTCAGTTCATTGAGCAGCTTGATTCAATGGACAATGTAAACAAAATGGTAATTTTTAAAACACAGTACAAGAAAAAGAGGAGAGATGTTGGTACAAGAAAAAAGATGTGTGCATGGGAATATGAGCTGTAGCATGATTTAAGTATATCATCTAACCAAGCAAGGATGAGAGTGTGGAAACAACTCTCTCTACTTACCTGTGCATAGAGGGAGATACAGATTGGGGAAGCTTTCCAGCGCTCAGTCCACCTGATATTTCTATGTTGCATGGTCACTACAAACCAAATTACCGGTTAGTTACCTAGAAGAAGCCGAGAGATCGTGACTCCCCACCAAATAGCTGGTGTCTTGCATACTTCTGTATACTATCTGCCCCTTTTAGACCCAAATGTGCTTGAAGGTTCAGTGGGGGAAGTAGATGAACAATTGTCATATTCATTTTTGAGACATACGTACATAGCACAATCATAGGATCAGCAAATTAAATGTCAGGGTATAAGCTCATACACATACGTTTAGCCAAGCATGTCTTTTAAAAAAATACTGATCAATTACTGAGCTGCCTTGGGTGCCCTGGGGCAGAAAGATGGGGTATAAATCTAATTAACAACCACCACCACCACCAATTAAAGGGCTTAGGAAGAGCTGGGCTTAATTAAGCTTAATTAACACTCTATTAGAATGTATATATAGACTATATAGTGTGTGTGTGTGTCTATCTATCTATCTATCATAGAGTTTAATTAACACTCTATTAAGAGTGTTAATATATACACTATAAAGGGGAATCTTCTATATACAAGGTTTGACCAAGACTGGTGAACCAAATCCAAATTACGTACAGTAATACCTCCCAAAAGTGCCGATTTGTACTGATCCCTTTAGTACTGATTTGTTATAACACCCTTTATAACCTTTGTGATTGACAGCTCTTCTAGACAATGGGAACAGTACTTTCTGGGAATCACAGTGCCAGTTTCCTGCATTAATTTTAATGATGTCTTTTACAGTGCTGTTGCACAGTGCTCAACTTTCCAGAATGTCCTATTTGTATACTGTACAAATGTCCCAGTGTTCTAACTGATATGCATCAGGTATCTTCTGATGCTGCACTATCCCCATAAATGCAACAACCAGAAGACGGCTAGTGAGTTCTCAGTAAATAACTCCCTTTTGACCTTCACCCCCAAATTGACAGGAGTGCAGATGTAGGCTCTGGATAAATGGTTTGGAAAATTTTTCCAGGAAAATGGGTAACAGCTGCATCAACACAATGGGAAGGTCAGCTGCTTCTGTGATGTTTTCATTCAGAGACAAGTACTCAACAATGCGGAAGTTTCAAGGATAATCCATTAACTGCAGGTGAGACCCAGCCTTACCCAGGCCAAACCATTGCCTGAGTTCTCAAACCCCGTTCCACATTTTGTGGGGACATTTGCATGACTGTGTGTGTGCATCTAAAAATAAATAAATCCACATCTCTGCCTCTTCTACCACTCACTGCTTCTTCTAAGCTTGTGGGACAGGAAGAATGTTGGAAGGTTCCACTCCCAGGATCTTCCCTGCCTGGCCAGTTTCAATGGGCAGAGATGGTGGAGGCCCTCTTCCTGGTTGTGTTTCTGGGAGGGTGATTAGGAACAGGATCTCAGCAGCCTTTACCTTGCCCTTCAACTCTGCCACAGCTGCCATAGTCAGTAGTGCTGCTGAAGGAGAAGGAGGAGGAAAGTCAATCAAACAGTTTCAAAATTTCCCCATTCTCTCACGCCAAGAGGATGGGGCAGAACCATGGCAGGGACCATGGGCACATGCTAGGATTCATGCATGAGTTGAGTTGTGGTGGGGCAGAGACTTGAGACTCAACTTGAGTCTTGCCACACGGCCAAATTTCCATCCCTGCCTATCGTACCACTTCACCCAGTCCACCTATTAGAAGTACTATTGGAAGTACTTGGATGTTCTATTGAAAGTGGTTGGATTGGTAGCAGGCAGGTACAGGGCACTCACCACCAGTTCACTGCCTCTCTCAACATGCAGTGCAAAGCAAAGTCTCTTCACCTGGCCATATGGATGGGCCACCCCTGGCTGAGAAAAAACAGATCCTTGGCTGCTCTTTCCCCCCAGGAGGAAAATTCCAATTGGTAGCTCCCCAACCTTCCCACCAGGAGAAACAGCAGCCAATGATATGTCTAAGAATGGACAAAGGGTTAAAGATTCCTTCCCACTGCACCATGGGGCTCAGCCGGACTGGGGTATCCACAGAGTGCCTGTTTAAGCTAGACAAATCATGCACATCAAGGCCAATACTGCTGGTAATGTACCATGTAGTTTGGCTCTCAGCAAACATGGGTTTGGGAATGGGCATTTGCTATGATGGCACATCTTCGTTGTTGTTCAGTTGCTAAGTCATGTTCGACTCTTCCCGACCCCATGGATCACAGCACACCAGGTCTCCCTGTCCTCCACTAGCTTCCAGAGTTCGCCCAATTTCATGCTCATTGCTTCAGTGACACTATCTAACCATCTCATCCTCTGCCACCCCCTTCTCCTTTTGCCTTCCATCTTTCCCAGCATGAGGGTCTTTTCTAAAGAGTCCTCTCTTCTCATGAGGTATTTACTTCTCAAAGTATTTGAGCTTCAGCTTCAGGATTTGTCCTTCCAGGGAGCAATCAGGCTTGACTTCCTGGAGGATTGACCGAATGGATCTCCTTGCAGTCCAGGGGACTCTCCAGAGTCTTCTCCAACACTATAATTCAAAAGCATCTATTCTTCGGCACTCCACCTTCCTTATGGTCCAGCTGGGAAAACTGCCCTCACAGCTGGGAAAACCATAGTTTTGACTATGCAAATCTTTGTTAGCAGGGTGATGTCTTGGCTTTTTATTAAGTTGTCTAGGTTTGCCATAGCTTTTCTCCCAAGAAGCAAACGTCTTTTAATTTCATGGCTGCAGTCACCATCTGCGGTGATCTTGGAGCCCAGGAAAATAAACTCTGACACTGCTTCCATTTCTTCCCCTTCTATTTTCCAGGAAGTGATGGGAGTGGTTGCCATGATCTTAGTTTTTTTAATGTTGAGCTTCAAGCCAATTTTGGCACTTTCCTCTTTCACCCTCATCAGAAGGTTCTTTAGTTCTTCCTCACTTTCTGCCACTAGAGTGGTGTCGTCTGCATATCTGAGGTTGTTGATATTTCTCCCAGCAATCTTGATTCCAGTTTGTGAGTCATCCAGCCCAGCCTTCCTCATGATGTACTCTGCATATAAGTTAAATAAGCAGGGTGACAGTATACAGCCTTGTCGCATTCCTTTTCCAATTTGAAACTAATCAGTTGTTCCATGTCTGGTTCTAACTGTAGCTTCCTGACCCGCATACAGGTTTCTCAGAAGACAGATAAGTGGTCTGGTCACATCTTAAGGCCACGGAGTAGTGTACACATGTGAATTTTTCAGGGGTATATCCCTTAGCATGCAAAGCTTTGTCCTTGTCTGATCTTTTGGTAACAGTAAGCATGATGTGAAAAAAGCTTTCCGGGCAGGAGTTACAGCATTCTTTGGTAAGTGAAAGATGATAGCTAAGGTTAGTGCATCCTATTGATTTCCACAGAACCTTGAGAAGTGCTGGGAATATTCCAGGTTCCTGAAAATATGATGCGTGTGCGTCAGAATTATTGTATGTTTGTTTAAACACTATACGGGTCTTGTGCTTTGTCTTCTGATGTGATTTTGGAATGTGAACCGTTTTCCCAGTCCTGCTGTGACTGTGTGGTTGGAGGCAGCCCAGTGTCACTCTGAAATTTTAATGAGTAGGTGCTTTCTTTACCTGATCTGAAACAGAAGTTATTTCTGGCCTCTTTTGTGCTACTAAGCCTGCAATCCTACATAGACTTTCTGGGAAGTAAGGCATACTGAACTTAGGGCCTATCCTAGGCTATGACCCTTTTCGCCAACGATACTTCAGTATCACCTGCTAAAAATGTCACAAACATGCTGTGAAGAAGCTTGGGGTTCCACTGCCCGTGCTAGGCCCAGCACCATTGGCACTGAGCCTCAGCACCCCGGAGCTGCCACCGTGCTGCTGACTACAGTAAACGTTACTGCGGGCTAGAAGTGCAGCTTTTGGGGATGGGGGAGGACAGGAGGAAGGCAGAACTGAGCAGGGGGGAAGAGAGGAGCAGGCCGAGGCACTGCCTATGCCTTGCATTGGGCTGGGTAGCCCAACATGGCACTGCTCTCCTCACCACCAACAAAATAGCTGGTGGAGTAGCCTCTTTGTGGGCCCCGTGGCTTTCCTCAGGGGAAGGGGACAAATGTCTCCTTCTCCTGAGGAGACCCCCCCCCCCCAATGGCTGTGCAGCTCACGCAGGTAGTAATGGTCACCATTTTGGCACGGCGGCTCCTACAGGTACCTGTAAGCTCAGGATCAGGCTCTGCTTTGGGTTTATTTTTGAATAGACATGCATATGATGGCACTGTTAGAGATGAGAATGAGGGCCAAATCCTATCCAGCTTTTCAGCACTGATGTAGCCTTGCCAACGAGGCACACGCTGCATCCTGCAGAGGGGCAGAAGTCATGGAGGCCTCCTCAAGGTAAGGGAACATTTGTTCCCTTACCTCAGGGCTTTATTATACCTGCATTGGTGCTGGAATGTTGGATAGGATTGGGCCCAGAGACTTTCGCATGACTCCTCATGAAGCACTCTAGAGAGGCATGTGTCCAGGCTTTTCCCTGCAACAAAGCTGTATTTTTTGTTTCTTTTTCGCATCTCCTCTGATAAATGTTTTTCCTTTACATTATACAGAAGAAATGTCTTCTTGGAGAGAGGAGTTTACTGGGCCCAGCATTCCAAACCCTAAGACACAGAAGGTGAGGCCTAGTGAGCAAAGGTTAATCTAGTCCAGTACTCTTTCTCTGATGGAAGCCAAAAGATGCCTCTAGAATGTTCACAAGTAGGTGTGAAGGACACAGACAAGCCTATGTTGGTTGTTGTCTCCAGCATATAGGGCTGCCAACACCCAAAGACAGGCCTGGAGTCTCTAGGAATCAGCCTCAATCTGAAGCAGTTCTGGAGATTTTAACAGGGCCTCCTTGGCTAAATGACATTGCATCATGCTGGAAAAAAGATAATCTCCAGGAATGGCTTCAGTGTTGGCAACCCTATTGCCGTCTGATCGTCATGGGCTGATTATCAAGACTGAGGTACAAAATCAATGCAATCCTCCCATGTGAATTCTCCTTGAACCCTGAGACCAAGTAGTGGGGCCTGGGTCAAATCTAGAGTGGGTCAAAGCAAGTCCCTTTCTGTAATAGTGCCTACATTGTGGAGAGCCTGACCAAAACAGCCTGCCAGGAACTCTCTTTTTCAGCTCATTTCAATCCACAGTATATTCTGCACTTTTAACTCAGATGGAGTGTTATTTGTTTACACAGGAAGATGATGACAGCCTTTTGTATTTCAGGAGAGCTGCCATCACTTTCCTCTTAAAATAGGAAAAAAACAATCCTATGCATATCTGCCCAGAAGTACAGTATGTCCCATTGAGTCAGTCTCCCAGGTTTATATAGGATTGCAGCTTTAGATAAACTCTGTTTAATGTTTTCTATTTGTCTTTAATGGGTTCTTTTTCTCCTTCCATAACTCATCATAACCATATGAGTTGGAAGGGAGGAGAAAGATCACACCCTATGATCCACATCCTGCTGTGTGGCAGTAAGTATAGTAAAAGCATTTTAAACAATAATTTTAAGGGTTTTTCAGTTCTGATTTCAGTTTGTCTTTTATAATATACGATATACTTTATATACTATAGGTTTTGTTGATACTCTGTTTTATGGCTTTTTATGCTTTGTGATTTTTTTTAAACAGAGAAGGAGTCTAGCAATTTTAAGAAATACCCTGTTTGCATCCAGAAGGAAAATCAGACACACCACTGCATAATCATAGCACAAATTATGTAGTAGAAAATCAAAACACAGTATCAAAATTTGACAAAATCAAAACACATTATCAAGAAGAAGCTGACCAACTCCACATCTAGATATTGATCATTTGACAGTTTTCATGGACCTCTTCTATTACAGGTGTGTCCCGGTATCTGCAGGGGTTCTGTTCTGGACCCCACCATGGATACCTGAAACCGTGGATATTGGGGACGCCTTTTTAAAGATAGGGGAACATCAGTGGTTTTGCTGCAACAAGGTTAAAAAAATTGGATTTGTTTAATGTTCCCCTGTCTTTTTAATAGGCACCCCAGGATCCATGGTATCCGTGGATAACTGAAATCATGGATACTGAATCAGTGGATACACTGATGGTGGCACAGGACATGTCTGTACTTTGGAATTATAGCAGCAGGTGATTTCTCACATCTCCTTGGGGCCATCTCTCTCTCCAGAGGTTCTGGGGTTCAATGAGCCATTTGCCTCTTCAAAGTGATAGCTGGAAGAGATATTTAGCATTGCTGCAGTCATCAGGCTCAGTCTGCTAGCCTTGCCTCAACAAGCTTCAGTGCAGGTTGACTTACAGTAGCAGCCTTGGAGAATCTGATTACTCAAAGCAGATAAGCAAGGAGATAAGAGCTGCAGGGTTTTAAAAGGTATTTGGCTCGTTATCCCAGTGACACTGAGCAGACCTTTCTCTGCTGGGAGGTCTGTCATGGTGGGGGCTGGGCCTCTGGGCCAAGCAGAGGTTATTTGAGGTAGAGACTTAATCTCTAAATCTGTAGATAAATTACATGCCAGAAATTAAATTCTACTGAACAAGGTAACTGCTGACCTATAAAAGAACTGGTGCCCCAAATACACGAAGGCTTTGATCCACAATCCAGTTAGGGTGGGATACTTCTTTATTCCTACTGGTTGGAGGACTACAGTTCTGATCTTGAAATATGAAGATATGAATCACTGTGAACAATTATTTCTGCTTCTTCAGCTGAAACAGCACAATCCTATACATGTTTACTCTGAAGTAGGTACTTACTCCTAGGTAAGAGTGCAAAGGTTTGCATCCCCAGTGAGGTAGAGCCTTACTTGCCATTCAATGGCTTGGTCCAATCCAGTTGAAGCCTAATTGATTTCAGTAGATGAGCTCTCATCATAATCGCTCAATTCTTTCATTGAAATGCATGGACTTAAAACCAAGCCGTTTTGCACTCGAAGAATATTATGGATCTTTTTGGTAAATATAATTGTGTTCCTGTATGTTCTGTAAGCCACATTTTCCAGAACCATAGTGCATGGGTGTTCTGCCAAATTCCCTGCTGGGACTCCCCAAGGGCCCCAATGCCCACCCTAGGCTAACTAGTTTCCCCTCCGGAGCAGCCTCAGAGATAGGCAAGAGGGAGGGGGTTCAGTCACCCACTGGGCCTCCTGTCTTCGAGCAGCCTTGCTTGTAATCACCAGCTGGCCAGCCTCCTCTAGACTGTCCTCATCACCAGTTTAGGTCAAAATACCCTAATTTAGCACCAACAAACCCCACCAACCAACAATAGGCAGTCAGCTTGCCTAAGCCACAACTGCCTCCTCCACTTGGTGGCTCCAGGGGCGTGGCAGCCATACAACAGTTCCCCAAAGTTACTCACCACAATAACCTTGCCTTATCCAGTCCTTTTAACAGTCAGCCCATCTGTCCAGCACCTGTCCGGTGCCTCTCCTCCAGCACCTAACTAGTACTAATCACCCTTCCTTTAACAATCCATCCAGCACCTACCCAGGTTCCTTACTGCAGCTCCTGCTTCCCACTTTATACTGAGATAGGCCAATCCGTGTCTGTTGCTGGGCAGGCTCTAGCTCATCATCCACACCCATCTGCACCTGTGCTAATCCCTTCCTAGCCAGGGCCCTCATCAGCCTGCAGCTGTGCTCCTGAGGCTTGCAGAAGCTCTGTGATTAACCCGTTCTTCCTGGGTAATCTGGGACAAGGGGCCACTGCTGATATCATTCCCTATTTCTTCGGAGTATCTCCTGCCTTTTCCAATACAATTGGAGAGGGGAAACAACCCAGCATTTCCCCCCCCAAATAACTAAACAGGCTTTATAAAAAAAATAGGCAGAACAAAAATATTAACAAAACATATCACAGGGAAATAATTTCCTTTTTTGTAAGGGTCAGTTTTGCAGCATAATCCTATCTACTCAGAAGTAAGTCCAATTGCACTCAGTGGGGCTTACTCCAGGAAAGTGGGCATAGGATTGCAATCTTAGGACACAATCCTAGCTAACTTTCCAACACCAAAGTAAGGGCAATGCACCCACCCCCAACTACAGGATGCAGCGCATGCCCCATTGGCACATCTATGTCAGTGCTAGAAAATTGGTTTGGATTGCGCCGCTTAATCACCAAACACACTCTTAGCTTTTTGTGGACATGCTGCCGATCATCAGATTTCTTTTAGCATTGCCAGAATGTTTAAAAATACAATTGCTTTTCTTAAAATAAAAAATAAAAATTAGAGGCCCACTCCTTGCCCTCTCTCCTAATACATTTATGCATACAAACCACTCACATCTTTTTCTCCACATACAGGCTTGGTTATTGGGCTGCATGTTTTGGAAATTTGCTAGCTTTGAATCGTGCCACAGCTGTGGTGTATTTCCTTTCACGGGGGATGCCAGCGACAGCATTTGCTTAGACAATCTGCTTATACACCATATTGTCTTAGTAGCTGCATTGGACCCAGAAAAAAAAAAAAGCAGCATCAAGCAAATGGAAACAGCTTAACCCATGATTTTTATGCACTGTTATGTGTGTACAATATTAAAATACTGTATATCGTGCCATTGCTGTAGTGCCCTACTGCATGTACACAAATGCTTTGCACAGGAAGCTCCTATGTTGGCTGCAATCACAGCCACAATCATAGCAGGAGTTGCTTTGGAAACTTTCTTAAAGGGGCAGTAATTGCCAGCAGTAATTGCAGTGATGTCATTATGCCACCACTATGAATGGGGTGGAGTGGCATTGTAGGCCCTGGCTTCTGAGCGGGGAGAGAGCCAGGACCGCCCCTGGGAAACAGAACTTACTGCACGTGAGAATGAGCACAAGACCTTCCAGTGTTCACACAACAGAAAACAAGTCTTGAACAAAAAGTCTCTGGTTTTCAGAATGGTCTGGATTTTGGATAGCTGGATAAACAATCATCTAACTGTAATATGTGAGATGACAGCACAGCACCTTCTAAATAGACATCATATTTTTTAAAAACAGGGACTTTTCTCTTTGGCAGTGCACACTGGCAGTGGGTCAAGCAAAGGCCCAGTTGCTGCTCTTCCTGTGTGACTCCCTTTCTCTTGGGAAACAGCTGGCAGGTTAGTTTGGAATGCAGGCTGCAAACTTTCAAGTCAAACAGGATTCCTCCTCAGGCTGCATTTTTAAAAAATGATGCTGATATGCCGGGACATGTTTCACCCTGCTATTCCATATGTATAGATACGTGCTGTCCCAGGATGAAAGGAAAACAGGAGAGCAGATAATTCTGTAGAAGTCTTTTGACAACAGTTAAAACATGACTGCTTTACAGTGGCCCTTGTGCCAGCAAACTTTGCTGGCCTAACTCCAGGTGAGGATTGCACCCTAAGTGTGGCCTCTTTTTAAAAAAGAGAAGAAACGTAATTTGCTCAGGTAATTGGAAGTGGATGAAACTGAGATTTTATAGAAACTTCTTAAAAAAATTATTGTAGTAGTGATCCTGTATTTTGATTATCTATCCACCAGTTGACAAGTGCATCCTAGGATTCCTAATGTGGGATCTTGTGGGCGTGCAGAAAAATACTCTTGAGGCAACTGGCATCCTGTCTGTCCCCAACCCCAAAGCATTCTGTAGCTGGCACATGTTCTGGTTTTAGCCATTGGGACCTTCCTGAAGGCCAAAGCCGGTGTGCTTGTGGTAAAAACAGGACCGGTTTGGCTACTGCTGCTCCTACAGGCGCACAGGCAGCCTAGGATTGGGCTGCCCAACATGCTGATCTAAGCACGTTTACTTAAAAGTAATTTATACTGTATTCAGTGAGACTTACCCTCAAGTATGTTTAGGATTTTAGCCTAAGAGAAGTCATTCCTTCTGAAAGGGGAGGAAATCAAGCCTAAGAGGCGATTTCTCTAACTCCCTGTCTCTTTGAGAGGTGAGATCGGGCTCCCAAGATTGAGAGGTCTGCTTTTCCCCGGCATGCGTTCCCCGTTCGTGCTGAGGTCCGCAAACTCTCCAAGCCCACCGATCACCCCTTGGGATCCCTGCTATAGCTTACCAAGTTTAACATCGACGGAAAGAAATGCCAGCTGGACTTGGATGGAATTCCGGAAAAGATATTTATTGCAATAAAGACGCAACAGGTCACAAAACGCGTGTGCAAAAGGGCACCCTAATTGCATACCCAATTGACAGAAACAGGTACACTTATACGTTCATGCATGCAGATGAAGAGAAAACAAAACATCCAATCAAATTTATTTGCCTAATCCTGCTTTGATTATTGGGGCACTGGGGGGCTTTGGGACCTTTGATTGGTTAAAAGTGAGTTTGAGGAACTCCACGAGGCATGCCCTTTCACCTGAAGGGTGACCGGCACCCTGGAAGGAGAGCTAATCACTGGTGGACAAAAGGTTGGGGTAGTGGCTAATTGCTGGGGTGCAGGGGACAAAGGCACTTGGTTGAATTATGAAAGGTGGGTGACAAAAGGCGTAGGGTCAATGGGGGGCAAAGATAGACATGTATCTTGCAAGCACAAAAGGACAATTCATTTTACAAACACACATTTCGACACACAAAGAAAAGGGGTAGTTCATTCTATTCACAACGGAAAGTTCATTTGAGTTCATATAAGTTTATCATGCAAATGTCTTTGGCGGAGATTGTGGATGTTGGCGCCGAGGATGTGACCCAAGGATTTGGCTCGATGGCAGTGGCACATTCCCCTAAAGAGCTGGCATCCATTTTGGTCACTGGCAGCCATTTTGTATCTTCCCCTTTACTGTATGCACAAGCACGAAGCCCGTCATGACAGCTCTCCCTTATACAGCACGTTCCCATTCACAAAACACAATTTCCATTCATAAAACCCCATTCATGAAGCCGACCTCCCCTTTAAGGGGAGACTTTGACAGTTCAGGGTTTCTGACAGTTCGCCTGAGCCACGTGGCCGGGGGTTCTGGAGAAAGACCTAGCTGCCTCTGTGTTTGACAGCCGGCAATTGGTGCTTTCCAGGAACGGCTCCGGAGTTTGACAGCCAGCTCATTGGCTTGCGGTTAACAGTTTGGATAAGGCGCATGCCGGGGTGAGACCGCAGGTGAAGAGGTGTTGTAATCCTTTAATGGCCATCTCGAGAGCTCAAGCCGGCTGGCTGAGGGTTGCCACGGCAGTGGTGCGAGTGTGAATTCCGGGTCCCCGACTTTGCAAATAAAGTCCAGAGGCAGTTGGTGGGAGTCGAGGGCATCTTTGCTGTGGGTTCAATTCCTTTTGTTAAGAGTTTATTTTATTGGTTGCAGCATGGCTGGGCTGTGGGCCTGCAGCCAGGAAAGGAGCATGCATGATAGTTGCTGAATCACCGTGCGCGTGCGTGCGTGCGTGCACGTGTGTTTTCGTGTTCTCCTACATCACTTCCATGAAGTCATTATGTAGATCACCACAATTTATTTCCATTAGAATCCTCAAATCATATGTAGCACCTGCAGTTTCTGTTCCTAAAGTATAAAGAATTGATGGTTCAAGTTGTAAACAGACAATTTCTCCCACCAGACTATTCTGAGAACCAATTATAAGATGGCATCAGAAAGTACAAATCAACTGTGCTCAAGAAATGTTTCTTGAGCTTCTCACGGATTTTGCTGCGAGGACATGATGGCCCAACTCAACGGGAACTGTATTTGTAGTGTAGTGTGTGCTAGAAAGTGCTGAAAGAAAGTCCTTTACTAGATATGGCTTGCACAATTATCCTGGCTCAGTGAATGATGGGAGTTTTGTGCAATTGGAAATTTTCACTTTGAGGCAACTCCTGTGGGAGAGGAATCCTTCAGCTCACAGTGTAACATCACCTGCCTTCCTGCATGCCAGCAGTAACTACTTTTGTGGAAGTGCAACTGGGTCTTGGCCAAAGCCAACCAACAATGCATCATTTTAAGAGCTCTGCGTGCCATATCATAATAGCCTGATCTTAGCTCTGTGAACATGATGTCAGGTCCATCTTCTGAATTTTCAATCCCAGCCACAAGTACTAATAAATAATAATCGTATTTAACAGTTAACATTTCTATTTTGCTTTCTATGTGCACAGAATGCTTCATGTGCAATGGAGGACTGCCTTTCCTCATGTGCCCTTCTATATGCTCAGGTCATCATCTGAAGCCCAACTTCAAGTGCTCAGGCTCTCAGATGCAGTTTGAAAAGACAGGGCCTTTTCAGTAGCAGTTCTGGCATTGTGGAACACCCTGTTTCATGGTTCACATGGGTACCAACACTTACAGACAACTCTTTGATGTTGGCTGATGCTCTTACATTTCAAGAGCCAACCTTACAGCCCATCTTGTACAGCGAATCGATCCAAGTTCCATTTTGTTCAATGGGGCTGATTGCCAACAAAACTGTGCACAGGATTTCTATCTTAGTTGTGTTTGATTTTACCTTCCTGATATTCGATTGCTGTTTTGATCATGTTTTCATTGCTTTGTTGACTTTAAAAATTGTAAACCAGGCTAGGCCCACCCAAAGAAGGGCAGTGCCTATAAGCCTTTTAAAATAAAAATACACAGATGTTTCTTCCACTAATCTGTTCATGGAGCAATAGAGCCCCCTCTAGAAAATGACACTTACAGCAGGATTCCTCATGTGAAACACAGAAATAGTGTTATCAGCCCTTGAAGTGATTAGAAGAATCAGCAAGAAGAGGGCAGCAAAAGGGCTTTGCACAATAAAACCATGAAATTATTATTAGCTATAATTCAAACCATGTGTTATTTTTACAACTACTTTTTTTTTTGCACTACTGTCTCTGGTTTTAGGTGTAGGACACTAACAACAAGTAGCCTCGCATTTTGGGAAATGCACAAATCATAAGCACAGCTTGGTGGCAGGGGCATAGCTAAAGAAGTGCAGAGGGGTGCAATTGCACTGGGCAACAAGCTTTTAGGGGGGGCAACAAGCTGAGCTTAACATTAATGGCCAAAATTGTGAAAACCTTAGTATGTATGATGCCAAAAGGCAATGATACAAACCAGAGTGTTATCAAACGTTATGGCCAAAACCCCAGAGAAAACAAAAATACAACTGTAATGTCACTTCCTGTTGTGACATCACTTCAGGGGCAACATTTTGCCCTCTGCACTGGGCTACACTTTCTTTAGCTACGCCCGTGCTTGGTGGAATAAAATTTAGGAGGCTTGTCCCTCAACCAGTGTAGTGGTGGTAATACACTGGACTAACCAAGGCAAGAAGAAAAAAAGAGAGAAGTATACCTACCTCTGGAGGTCTCCATTTTATATGCACCTCCACCATTCTTTCAGGCAGCTGCACTAATGTGATTTGAGGGGGGACAGCTTGGGCCAGAAAAGCCTTTAGCCCCTCTGGCAGTACATTGCAGAAGGCTGGGTAGGCGCACACACATTGGCATATTTTCCCTTGTATTCCTTTTCCAGGACTTCATAGATGGCAACAGCAGAACGGCTTGGCTAATTTCAATTCCCTTTAGGCAGCTCCTCTCAGCTCAATTTGCAATAGTGCAATGGACTGATTGCTTTGAACCAGGCGCCATGTGTTAACTTTCCCCAGCAAGAATGCAGCATTCTGTGCCTTTGTTACTGATGTCAAAAACATTAAGTACAAAAACAAATGAGTCGGCAGAGGAAGAAGTGCCAAATTTTAATTGTACTGATGTGTAAAATTATAGCGTGCGCAGGGGCACTCGAAGTAGCCTATTTATGCCTTGTGATAATCTATTAGCGATAATGCTCAGTGTTAATACAGGGTACAATTATTTTTCATATCTAGTGTTTTTCTGATCTTGTTTAGAAATCAAAAGCACACAAAGAATTAAAATATTGTATTATCATTAGTCAATCTAAAATGAAGATGTATAAAATAATACCTTCACAGGATGTTTAGAAATCAGGATTAAAACACACACACTAATGGATTAACTTTATTTTTGTTCTAATGCCATGAAATCACTGTTTTTAAACATCTATATATGGCACCATCAATTTATATACAGTAAATACTACAATTAGCAGTTGATTGTTACAGTTGAGCCATACTTGATTTACAAATGCTTATTGTATAAACTTTGCAATAAAAGATATAATAGTCTTTCAGAAATAGAAACCATTCTCCACTAAAGTATCCCAGTGCAAGAGGTATTTTCTCTGCATTCTTACTCTCCCTTTTAGTGAAGTGCTCTTACTAAATTACATTACTACTCACATTACTATCCTATGCTTTTTCCAGGAAGCTCAGGGCTTGAGAGAGAGCCCCTTTTATTAAGGTGACCAACCGTCCTCCTTTAGGGAGGACAGTCCTCCTTTTGTAAGTTCTGTCCTCCCTTGAAAAGTGTCCTCCTACATGTCCTCCTTTTCGATATTTGAAGACTAATCTATAAATCTCCATATTCGATCAATGCCGATCCGATCCATTGCGTGTGATGTGACGTATAGTATTTGTATTTGACATGACAATTCGTCAAGGCTTGGTGTAAAGAGCAAACAAGAAAAAGCTAGGCCCTGGCTTGACTTTATTTTGAAAGAATTGTAACACAAGCAGGATTGAGAGAGCTTATTTCATTGGTTGTTTGCAAAAGGTGTGAGGTTATAGCTGGGGTCAGGAATGCAAGCTATTCAGAAAGGTTACATGTAGCTAGTGCTGAAAACAGGAGATGGCCCCTTTACCCTGATAGGCTAATTGATTGAGCCTGAGGGGTGTAGCCACACAACCACCATCAAGACCTTCCAAACTGCAAGACTCTTCCAGATCATCCTCCAATAAGATCATCAGACCTGATAAAGCTTGCAGACCTGCAGACTTCCCTTTGCAAGACTGGAATTGCTGTCTGAGGATAGGATAGTGATAGGATAGTGATAGGAGCCTAGTTTTCTTTGTTTTATAAGGTATCTCTGTTAGTTCTAGTATGCTTTCTTAGTTGTGTAACCCTTGTTTATCAATAAATTACAATTAAATTTACTAGAAGCTTTGGTTGTCTTTGGAACCAGATAAAATTCAGTGGCTAAAGTGGCACGCTTACCAAATTTTAAGTTACTCATTGGAAAAAGTCCCTGTAGTTGGGACTTGTTTAGCCTGGGGAATTTTAAGGTTAAGAGGAAGTATTCTTAACTTTGGGCCCAGACTAGTAGCAGTGGTTGTGAGCCTTGTTGTGCTTAAGGTCACACGCTGCTGAAAAAATCACAGACTCATAGGGGCCCGCAACTGATTAGAGGGCATATGAGCCTGTGATATACATTCGGTACAGTGTGGCGAGACGCCCTTATGAGATGCATGTGCTCTGCACGGGAGACCTTGAGAGAGAGCGCTATGCGCAAGTGGCTTTGTTTACTTCTTACCGAAACACGACACGGCACATACACACGCAGTAGACTCACGGTAATTATTTCTTTCAGTGAATATTCAATCATATACAGGTAAGCACAATTCACGTTTATTTAATATCTATTCATTATCTATTTAATAATTTCCAAATATGTATAATTTTAAAGTTTATACAACCCTGTTGGCATGTAAGCATAATTACAATATAAAATGTTACAAATGTTTTTATTATGCATTTATCATATTATAGTGTATTATTGTTGCAATGAATAAAATGTTTCTTTTATTTACGATATTTTTTTCTTAAATTTATTTGTGTCCTCCTTTTCATTGTAAAAAAGTTGGTCACCTTACTTTTATGGTCACAGCAGCCCTATGAAGGTAGACTGAGTGGCCCATTGAGCTTCATTGACAACATTCAACATTCTAACCCAGTGGTTCTCAAACGTTTTAGCACCAATCAATCAATCACTAGTTTTTATATTCTGCTTTTCAACACAAAGTTCACAAAGCGGTTTACAGGCAAATAATACAGGCACTTTATATACTACCAGAACCCACTTTTTAGAATGATAATCTGTTTGGGACCCACCAGAAGTGATGTCATGGCCAGAAGTGCCTTCATTGTGATGCCAGAGCCTGCTGTTTTCCTGAGAATGCAGCAATAAGTGGGGTGATTTCTCAGTCATTTTCCAATACCAAAGTAAATCAGAAAGAAGAAAAGCCTGTTTACAACCTTGACACAACCAAAATAACCACTCAGCCCTCCCCCTTTCCAGCATCCCATCTTCCCATAGTTTCAATATGGCTGCTCTAGGTGCTTTGTGACCCACCTGAAATTGGCTTGCGACCCACTGGTGGGTCCCAACCCACAGTTTGGGAAGCACTACTCTAAGCACTACATCACACTGGCTGTCATTGTTTACCTGCTGCCCTCACTACCCCCAGTCATGCTGAAGAAGGTAATATACAGTCTCACTTCCCTCCTCCAATTCCTAAGTAAAGTGCTAAAAGGGCCAGCCCAAGATCTTTTGCTGTTCCAAGCACAAGCACCACAATCTGAGAGCTGCAACTTAGCAACTTCTTTGCATGCTTCCTTATGCATGCCCCTAAAAATAGTGCCCATCAATTGCTCGCGTAGGGCAATCCAGCTGATCTTGTGGACCAAGTGTTTTGGTATCAATTTACATTTGGTTTAATAAGATACTTGCAACCTTTCAGCTTCAACAAACTTTTTATCTAGAGATTTTATTAGGTTGCTCAAACTGCTTTCAACGCTGTGCTCCATCTCACTTTGATTTGCCTTATTGACTTTGAAATAATTGTTTGATTCTACAGTTGTGAATGTTCATATAATATGAACGACCACAGGAATCTTTGTGGATCATGTTTTCTCCATCGGACTTCATGCAGAGTTTCTGGTCTGTTGTGCAGGGTTCCCCATGAACTGCTCTTAATTGGCCCAGGAAGCTATGGAGATACAACATTCAGAAAATCTCATTGCTACATCCTCTTCCATAATTTCTGCAAGGGGAATGCAAATGTAAGATTGGGCAGGAAGCAGACAAAACGTTAAACCAAGACTTATGTGGCTAGCAGCCCAATCCAGTGTAAATCCCTGCACAACAATGCAGCAGCTCTGTCACAGGCTATGCTGTACCCAGCAGGGAAATTTTGGCTTCTGGTGGTCTCCTTGGCAGGGGTCTCCAAACTTTTCAGTATGAGGACCGCATTGTATGTTTTATACATTTTTGTGGGCCAAAAAAACCCCGGTTTTTTAAATGAACGAATGAAATTTAAAGGCATTAATAAGTTTTACCGAGGCCTTTTTTGAAATCAGCATGATGCAATTCAGAACGAGAGGCATGTGATATTTACAAATAGACAGTGCTATGCCTGAACTGAGAAATGATATAGAACGAGTAAAAATGTCAAACATTAGCAAATGATCTGACCCCCCCAAAAGTTGCTGCAGTTGGATAAAGCCAGATATGACCCTCAGGCCATGGTTTGGAGACCCCTGGTGGAAGGGGACATTTGTCCCCTTGCCCCAGGGTAAGCCCCAGCAGCCACAATGGGTCAACTCAGATCTGCATCAGTGATATCACTGGTGCAAGCATTGATCCATGTCAGAGGATCAGGCCCAGGAAGGAGAATAGGATACTGTGCATGATGAGCCCACCCTCCTTGGGCTTGATTCACCCACCACCTGCCCCATTGCCACACTTCCCCACCCACCCCCTTTATAAGACTTAACTGCTCCAGTGTGTGCCCCTGCAAGCACCAGCTCAAGTGGGAAGGCTCTGGGCTTCTCATCAACACTACTAGGCATTGCAATATCCCAAAGCACTTTAGTGACACACACACCCTTTAGGTCAGAGCAGGCTCCTGATGCACACCAGAGAGCTAGATGATGGGTTATAATCTGGGCAATTGATCTGGAAAAGGACAATTGATTAGAAAAGGTGAGGAATGGATCATTGCCTAGGCCTGCTCTTGAACCATCAATATGGATGTTTCACCCCAGTTTCATCAGACACTGAGGACGCAATCCTAAACTGAGTTAGGCTGGCATAAACTAAGCCAGCCAAGTTTGGCCAGCACAAGGACCACCATAAAGCATATTTGGACTACTCTCGGAGTCAGGGAGGATGGCTCACATCCGTGTGCTGGCCTCTCTGACTCCGAGAGTAGTCCAAACATACTTTACAGTGGCCCTTGTGCTGGCCAAACTTGGCTGGCTTAGTTTATGCCAGCCTAACTCCAGTTTAGGATTGAGCTCTGAAGGTATGTGCAAGTGCTCTTTTGTGGTCCACTTGGTGATTATCCACAAGCTGAAGCACTGGTATCCATCAATAGAAGGCATTATATTCCTCCAAAATTTGTTTGTGGCAAGGCCTCAAATGTCTATGAGGACAAGATTCAGATTCTTGATGAGTCACAGTGTAGTCTGTTGCAACAAAAGCCATAAAAGAATCCTCTTGGGGCATCTTAGCCCTTTTATTGTGACATGAGGTTTCATAGAGTCTACCCCATCAGGTGCTGTATGCCCAAATTTCCTCCCCAAACTTCCTGGAGGAGTTATGTCCTCTTACGGCTAACTGGCTCCCCTCCCCTCAATGGCCCTGGTCTGGTAACAAAACACAGCTGGACCCCACTACACCTTCTCAGTAGCTTCTCTGGCCCCAGCAGCAACACACCAGTCACTGTCTGTTAGTCCACAAGCCAGAGTTCACCACACAAGAATCCATTAAACCATGCCCCAGTCTTCTTCCAAGCTTTCCTCCTTCAGCTACACACACCACTCTTTCCTCCAGGTGCTGCTTTTATCCCCGAAGACCTTGCTGCCTCTAGTGGCTGCAACTGTGTAATACACCCACAGCCAGAGCCTAAGCTTTTAACCCCTGTGATTCCTGGCTGACACAGACAAGGAGCCACTGTTGATACCATTCACGCAGTGATGTCATGCACCCACTACGCACCACTACGCGAGTACTGGTTCCTAGAAGTTGCGCTGGCCCCGCCTACTCGAAGCTGGCCCCTGCTATTTAACCAGGGAACAGTTGAAGCAAAATATGTATATACACATCTCTAGAAAGCAAAGCAATAGAAGTTAAATCAACACTAACCACAAGCTGAAGCTATTACAAACATGATCACATCCATAGCAACAATCATGACATCACTTCTGGCTTATGACATCACTTCCGGTGGGTGGACCCCGACAAGTGCCAATCAAAAGTGAGTACCTGTTCCTAAATCATTTGGATGACACCACTGCATTCACGGGGCGGGGGGGGGGGAAAGGAGAAATCTTCTGCATTTTCCATTATAGGTACATGAAGTAGATAGCGGATATTATGGCTGCACATGCCCAGGACTATGACAGACCTGGAGTGGCAGGTAGAGAGTGACTGTTTGGCAACGAGAGATTAAAAAGGATTGAGCATGCACTTGAAGCAAATTACTGGGAGGGAAAAATTCTTCAGTTACTGTATGTGCCAGAGAATAGCTTAGACTATACTACCTAGGAAATGCCTGAGCCCATAGCTGTGGCCTGTCACTCCTGAGTCAAATATCCTGTGAAGAGGTAAGCATTTCCTATTTCATCTGCAGACCTGAATCCTACAGGCTAAAAAAGCACAATGGGGGCAAATGGAAGCTCCTGCCAATCTACTGCCTGAAGTGACCACCTCAGTTGACCACATGGATGGGCAGGCCCTGGCCAAATGTTCTGCCAGAAACTCCCTGCTGGGCCTCCCCGAGGGCCCAATACCCACACTAGGCTGACTAGTTTCCCCTTTAAGCAGCCTCAGAGATAGGCAAGAGGGAGAGATTCCTTCACCCACTGGTTCTCCTCTCTTCTAGCAGCCTTGCTTGGATTCACCGGCTGGCCAGCCTCCTCCAGCCTGCCCTCATCACCGGCTTAGCTCAAGATCCCATAACCCTAACCTATCACCACAAAACCCCACCACCAAACAATAGGCAGTCAGCTTGCCTAAGCCACACCTGCCTCTTCCACTTGGTGGTCCAGGGGCATGGCAGCCATACAACAACCTCCCACAGCCTTCTTACCTTCCTTTATCCAGTCCTTTAACACTCCAGTTTAACATTGGCCAGCCCCAATCCATCCATCCAGCACCTACCCGGTGCTCCCTTACTTCTGCTCCTGCCTCCACCTATATACTGAGGCAGGCCAATCGGTGCCTGTTGCTGGGCAGGCTCTACCATCAGCCACACTCATCTGCACCTGTGCTAATCACCCTTCCTAGCCAGGGCCCTCATCAGTCTACCTAGGCTGCAGCTGTGCTCCTGAGGTTTGCAGAAGCTCTGGGATTAACCCCATACTTCCTGGGTAATCTGGGACACTGCTGATACCATTCTCTATCTCCTCGGGGTATCTCCTGCCTTTTCCAATACACCAAATAAGGTAACTGAGTGCTGTAGGTATTCATTCCATCCCATTTCCCTGCTACTGTGGATACCCATGCCAGAAAAGAAAAAAAAGCTTCTTGGAGTTTGTGATGTTGTATCACTTTAAATCATCCAATGGGTACAATGAAAATATGTCTGTTTTTGGTACTGTGTATCTGTTCTGTAATTTATTTATTTTTTTGTAATTTTGTAATTTGTACCTGCTCCATAGGTCTCATTCTGTACTGGCAATACGTACCACCACTTGAGGGCATTACTGGCTGTAAAACAGACAGGAGTCTCTTCCCCCCCCCCATTATGGGATTCCCTTCATAGGCCACTAGAGGAAGTGCAGTGGTGTCATTCAAATGATTTAGGAACAGGAACTCACTTTTGATTGGCATTTGTCAGGAACCTGGAACCAGCCATGGAGCCCGTTAGGATCCAGAACGCCCATTCTGGTCTGTTCCCCCTGAATGACGTCACTGCCTTCACCCCCCTAGGAATCTGGAGTCGCTCCCTTTAACCCTCTGAGTGCCGGCCAACCAAGAAGAAAAGCTCTTTGCAGAGGAATTGGGAGGGGGGAGGAGGGAGAGTGAAGTGGGCGGAGTCAGCCCTAATTTTAACTAGTGGAACTGAGTTCCCCCGCGTTCCCCCTGCATGACATCACTGAGGAAGTGGTGGGGGAGGCGGCAGTGCATGACTTGTCAGAAGGAGGTAGGCCCTCCCCATCCCCATTCTTCTCTCACACACTAGTGTGCAAGAGCAGGATGCGCTGGCCTCTAGGCAAGCAGCAAGCTAGGAGACACAGCAGGGGGGAGTGGGGTACACAGCCCCTCCCCAGCTTGCCGCCTCCCTCAATGTACCGTCCAGCTGAGGTGACATTTCAAACTTACTCCATGGCTGGGACAGCTCTGCCTACCCCTCACCTCCATGCAGCATGTAGTCATGTAGACAAGACAACACCTTCTTGCTTGCTATGTCCAAGCCCTGCAAGTCCCCCCATGAGAGATCCATGTGGCTTTCCCCTGGGGTGGTCGTGGCCTTGGTCCAGTTGGGACACTGACTGAGGTCCATTAGAAGGCCCACGGGGTCAAGCCAATGTCTAAAACATCAGAACCAATGGCAATTAATTGGGCAGCGGCAGCACCCAACATGACATCAGGAGTGGGTGGGGGGCCCTTTGGGACCCAGTGCAAGTTTTTGCCCCAGACACCTAGCAGCCTAGTGCCTGCACTGGCTCCCACAGCTTTTATTGTGGCTGATTTTCTCGGTAAAGACATTGCTTCCCTGCAGAATGCGAGACTTGGAACTAACGGTCACTCACCTTCCCCTTATGATAGTTCACAAGCTAAAGTGAATGCAGAGGTGATGATGGCAGGATGATGGTCAGGAACAGGCAAACATTCCATACCGCACCTTCAGCATGATGCCCATGACGCTGGGTCCCTGTCTGCTCCTGGGCTCAATTCAAAGTGCTGACTTTGGTCTTTCAAGCCCTAGGCAGTCTGTGGTGAGGTTTAAGGACCAGGATCAGCCTCACAGGCCCTGCTTGGTGACCCACCTTTAACTCAAATATGCTTAGCAAGATCTAGGGGCAGGGCCTTTTTCGTGCCAGCTCCAAATCCATTAAATTCTCTCTCCAGGGAGATGGGTCAAACGCCATCTTTCTTTGGTTTTTATATGACAATTTTTAGATCTATTGTTCTTGTCCAGCTTTGGGATTATAATGATAATAGATCAGCACAGTTTAACCTGTTTATAGAGTACTGCTTTGATATTTGTATTAGAACCGTAATTTACAGGCTGCTGCTCTTCCATTGTTCATTGTTGGCGCTATAGATTAAAATACACTGCTTTCAAATTGTGAGCTGCCACCTGCCTAAATGGGAAAAGACGCTTATGTAAATCATGTAAACGAACAAACAAGCCCTGATTGTGTTTTTGACGTTTGGTGGCATTATTTTGTTGTTGTTAAACTATCGTTTTTGTTTCCGTCGTCATTCGCGGCTCTAAGGAACCGAAAGGTGGAGCAGAAAAATTTCCCACAAAATAAACACCTCCCTCGCCTTGAAGTCTTTGTCAGTGAAGCAGCAATGGACCTCTTGGCGCAGATTCCCAAGAGGAGCATGGAGGGGGGGGAATTACTGCACACCAGCAAAACGGTTTCCCTGCTTAGCTCTCTGCCTTTGTCCAGCCTCCCGATCCATCAATCTCACTTGCTCAGCAGTCGTCTCCTTGCCCAATAAAATCAACACTGAGCACCCTTGGAGAAAACAAGAGATTCTGTTCTCTCCTTCCAAACCAAATTGCCAACAGCCTAGATCAATCCCCCCATCTCAAAATCAATTGACGAAAATCAATGGCTATCTCCTGAATCAGTCCGGCTCCTATCATTATCCACGAGTCACACAACCAGCCTTCCTCCTTTGGCTGGGTCACACCAGCAAGCCGGATTTCTCATTCTGAAAGAGCCATTGTTCTTTCTGCCCTCAAAATTGCTCAGGGAGGGCTGCTTTGGGTTACCCTGAAGGGGTTTTCCTTGCTCTTGTTCTGGGGCTCCATGATTCAGTGCAAAGAAGATATATAGCTGAGAGACAGAAGCTCATCTGGAGGCTTGGGAGGGCTTTCATGGTCCCTTTATTCACATGTGTGCCCCCTGCCTTTATTCCCTCTCTAGGAAAGAGCCTGGCTACAGATGGACAGTCAAACTGACCTGGCGAGTTGCTACAAAAGCAGAGTCGGGACGAGCAGCACAGACAAGGGTGGGGAGAGGAGGAGGAGGCAACAGAAGGGGCTACTTGTCCAAGACACAACAGCTGGTGGTTGGGGGTTGGAAGAGCAGTGAATAGAGATTGCTGCTGCTGCTGCTATAGAACATTAATAAGTGCCAGCAGTAAACTGCGTGCTGAGTAACCCAGTGGGAATTGGGAGGGGGGGGAGGTATACCAGTGGAGGATCTGGAATAGGAGTGTAGGAGAAGGAGGAATACAAAGACAGACCACAACAGTGTCTGTGGCACTCCTGTCCCCACACTATTTGTTGAGCCCCCTTTTCTGCTTTTTTAACCTTTCAGCACTACTTGCTACGTTGTCAGAAGTGTGAATTTAGTGCCAAGAGTCCAAGGACGAAGAGTCCCAAGTGCAATGCAACAATCTGCCCAACATAATAATTTTCCTTCATTAGGGGCAGCTCAGAGGGTGCAGACTTGGATCAAAGTCACAAGACCAGGGTGGCAGGTCTTCCTACACTCTTGAGTGTGGGCCCCGAGTCAAATCCCCCCTTTGCCGAAGCTGCTACTTATCACAAAGGAGGGGGGGGAGACAGACACACATACGATACCTTTCCTTGCTTTTTTATCCCCATGGCATAACAGCTTTGGGGGCACAGGAGACTTAAGCGGAGGATGGAGCTGGGATGAATGAATCAATTCTTCCACTTTCAGAGTTTGGATTTATTAATGGATCAAAATGTGTCGTCTAGCCCTGAGGAGTGACTTAGGGCACAATCCTAATCAACTTTCCAGCATTGGCATAGCAGTGCCAATGGGGCATGTGCTGCACCCTGCAGTTGGGGGGGGGGAGCAGTAATGGAAGCCTCCTCAAGGCAAGGGCATGTTTGTTCCCTTACCTCAGAACTACATTGACCTTACCCTGGTGCTGGTTAGGACTGCGCCCTCAGGAACTTTGTAGTTCAAATGCTTTGCCCTGAACTCACTCAGTTCCACAGCCTGTTTTCTCAGCTTCAGCCCTGACCTCCCATTGCAGCATAAAGATAACATTACTGAATAGAAGTACATTGCACCAGTGCTGTAAGTTACTGAAACAATGCATATAAAGCAAGTCAAACTTCCAAAATGTATCAGTATCACATATCACTTTTATTATTCTCAGAAGCAGTACTTCCACAGGCATCATTCTCTTGTTACCTAGCCTCGTAGTCAGCAGGTTGCTCAGTCCCCAAAATAGTGTCCCATCCATATCTTCTCCTTTCCCTTTTCATCACAGTTTCTGTATGAAAGCCCAATATCAACAAGAAATTATGACGAGGCTGAGAGTGCAATCCTAACCAAATTTTCAGCGCTGACATAGCTGTGCGAATGGGGCATGTGCTGCATCCTGCAGTGGAGAAGAAGTCACAGAGGCCTCCTCAAGGGAAGGGAATGGTTGTACCCTTACTTTGGAGCTGCATTGTCCTTATCCCAATGCTGGAAAATTGGTTAGGATTGAGCCCATAGAGGAAAAGGTAACCCAGAAAGGTACAAGGATTAGATTGCATCCATCTAGAACAATTACACACAAAAATAGCATTGAGCATAGCAGGAGAGGAAGTACTACTTACATTTAGAGGCAGAATTAGTGTTGAAATGAACCATCACTCCAAATCCAATTGACTGTTGTTGTGTGGCCAGGATAGATCTGTAATATATATTGCTTTCTCAATCTCTTCAAATAGCCACAAGGAGTAGTTGCTTTCATAAAGAGAAGACAATTCCCATTTGCACTGTGTTTTTCAGTTGCAGTTACTCAAATACCACAAAATATCTCTTATGTATTATTAATCAGTGTCACCTTAAGTCAGGAAGACCAATAATCAATTGACTTTCACTTTGATCGAGCCCCTACTGTTTGAGTCAAACGTTTTCCTGCTGCATTTGCTCATTTTGAAACACCACCAATTTACTCTTCGGTGATCAAAGCAGTTCCACTGGTTAGCTTTTGATACAGGAAGTACATTTCCTTTGTTGTGAAGGTGATGATTCCTTCCCCCCCCCTCTTAACACTGTCCAGATTTTTCAAGTGGAAGCAGCTTTCTGATTGGGTTATCAACCATGGCACTGATATTTCCATAGGTTTGGCTCAGATGTTGTTGATAAAGTACAGGAACTTCCTATAGTCTGTGGCAGAATATTTTTGGTAACAAATAATTCTGTGAGAGACGGCTCATCTCTTGCTTCTCCCAGGAAACAGTCTTAAACAACACAAGTCCCTCTACAGGACAGAAGACAAGCTCATCATCATCAGCTTTGTGTTAACTTATGGCTTCTTTGGTCATGAATTATCATGACTAGCCTGCTTCGGCTGCCTCAATTGGCAGAATATAGAACATTTGAAAAGATTGTGGTGAGAAGGAAAGAGAAGCTGAGGACAGCTTCCCTAGTGATCACTAGAGGAGTTCATGTCAGAGACACAGATTTGAACATGGAGCTTCCTGACCTCAGTATTATGCAGGGATGGCCTGGGGTCACTGAGCATGAATGGTGCACATGTTTTTTTTTCCCTTTCAATTTTATTTTATTACAACTAAAACAAACAGACTCTTAATTATATAACAAACAAACAAAAACTAAATTCAGTATAAAGCAAGCATGGAATACTACATCTAAATTCCTTACACCCTTGACAAAATATTGATAATTACTCAGATTAAAGATTGCCTCTCTTAGCTAGCCTCTTATTCTTTACTTTAATACTCCTTATTTTTTAAAAAATCTCCTTATCATTTATTTTAATCCCCAGCAAAATATTTTAGGTCTAAATCATACCTAAAGTCCATAATTCATCAAATCCATAATTCGTTGAACCAAAATTTCCAGTCTCACACAGGAACTCAATGAATCGTTTCCAGTTATTCATAAATGACTTTACTGACTTCTCTTTAAGTAAAGTCGTAGGTTTATCCATAGTATGACTTGTGAATCATTCACAAGTCTCTGCCCCGCCCCCATGATTTGACTCTCCTGGGAGCCATAGCACACACCCATGGCAACTCATAGAAATTTCCTGAGTCATTTTGACTAGAGTACAGTCTTTTTGCTTCCAGGTAAGTGTGGCTAGGATTGCAGCCTTAATCTGTGTGGACAATTTCATGCTCTCCATTGAGTCCAATGCAAGCATTTAAACTAATGCCAACTTTTTGCTGATGCCACAATTTGGCGTAAAGGGACAGAACTGAAGTTGACATAGAATTCTGGCTGCCTTTCACCAGCCCTGGGATTGTCCCAACTCCACCCAATCTTCCTTTTTGTGCTAGTGGTGTGCCACCAGAACGAGGGCTCTACCAGTGGAAGCCTCCTGCAGCAACAAAGGTCGTGCTTTGCTTATTTCTCTCCCCCCACCACCACTGGCATCAGTGCAAGGAAATCCTAACCTGTGATCCTAACCTGTTATAACTGAAGACATCGATCCCTCTGTTAGTCATTGCTGCAGGCATGGAAAATACCCTTTTTAAGAGCACTATCCTAACCTCTTCTTCCAAAGAGGAAGAAATGCAAGAAGGCAAAGTGGCTGTCTGACGAGGCTTTACAAATAGCTGAGGAAAGGAGAGAAGCCAAAAGCAAGGGAGAAAGGAAAAGATATACCCAACTGAATGCAGATTTCCAGAGAACAGCAAGGAGAGATAGGAAGGCCTTTCTAAATGAGCAATGCAAAGAAATAGAGGAAAACAACAGAATGGGGAGGACTAGAGATCTTTTCAAGAAAATTGGAGATGTCAAAGGACAATTTCATGCTAAGGTAGGCACAATAAAGGACAAAAATGGCAAGGACCTAACAGAAGCAGATGAGATTCAGAAGAGGTGGCAAGAATACACAGAGGAACTCTATAAGGCCGATCTCAATGTTCCTGATAACCACAGTGGTACAGTCACTGAGCTCGAACCTGACATCCTGGAGAGTGAAGTCAAGTGGGCTTTAGAAAGCCTCACTAACAACAAAGCTAGTGGAGGTGACAGCATTCCAGCGGAATTACTCCAAATCTTAAAAGATGATGCTGTCCAAGTGCTGCTCTTCATATGCCAGCAAATTTGGAAAACCCAACAGTGGCCACAAGACTGGAAAAGATCAGTTTACATTCCAATCCCAAAGAAGGGCAATGCCAAAGATTGCTCGAACTACCGCACCATTGCACTCATTTCACATGCTAGCAAGGTCATGCTCAAAATCCTACAAGCTCGGCTTCAGCAGTATGTGAATCGAGAACTACCAGATGTACAAGCTGGTTTCCGAAGAGGCAGAGGAACTAGAGATCAAATTGCCAACCTTCGCTGGATCATGGAGAGGGCAGGAGAGTTCCAGAAAAACATCTACCTCTGCTTCATTGATTATGCTAAAGCCTTTGATTGTGTGGATCACAACAAACTGTGGCAAGTTCTTGAAGAGATGGGAGTTCCAGACCACCTGATCTGCCTTCTGAGAAACCTTTATGCGGGTCAGGAAGCAACAGTTAGAACTGGACATGGAACAACCGACTGGTTTAAAATTGGGAGGGGAGTACGACAAGGCTGTATATTGTCACCCTGCTTGTTTAACTTATACGCAGAGTACATCATGAGGAAGGCAGGGCTGGATGACTCACAAGCTGGAATCAAGATTGCTGGGAGAAACATCAACAACCTCAGATATGCAGACGATACCACTCTACTGGCAGAAAGTGAGGAAGACCTAAAGAACCTTTTGATGAGGGTGAAAGAGGAAAGTGCCAAAATTGGTTTGAAGCTCAACATTAAAAAGACTAAGATCATGGCAACCACTCCCATCACTTCCTGGCAAATAGGAGGGGAAGAAATGGAAGCAGTGACAGACTTTATTTTCCTGGGCTCCAAGATCACCGCAGATGGTGACTGCAGCCATGAAATTAAAAGACGTTTACTTCTTGGGAAGAAAGCTATGGTGAACCTAGATAGCTTAATCAAAAGCCGAGACATCACCCTGCCAACAAAGGTTCGCATAGTCAAAGCGATGGTTTTCCCAGTAGCCATGTATGGCTGTGAGAGCTGGACCATAAGAAAGGCAGAGCGTCGAAGAATCAATGCTTTTGAATTATGGTGTTGGAGAAGACTCTTGAGAGTCCCCTGGACTGCAAAGAGATCCAATCGGTCAATCCTCCAGGAAGTCAAGCCTGATTGCTCCCTGGAAGGACAAATGCTGAAGCTGAAGCTCCAATACTTTGGCCACCTGATGAGAAGAGAGGACTCTTTAGAAAAGACCCTCATGCTGGGAAAGATTGAAGGCAAAAGGAGGAGGGGGCGACAGAGGATGAGATGGTTAGATAGTGTCACCGAAGCAATGAATATGAAATTGGGCGAACTCAGGAAGCTAGTGGAGGACAGGGAGGCCTGGCGTGCTGTGGTCCATGGGGTCGCGAAGAGTCGGACACGACTTAGCGACTGAACAACAACAACAATCCTAACCTGGAGTTAGGCCGGCACAGTTTGGCTGGCACAAGGGCCACCATAAAGTATGTTTCTGCCACTCTTTGAGTCAGAGATGCCAGGATACAGACATGCGCCATCCTCCCTGACTCCAAGAGTGGTCCAAACGCCTTTACAGTGGCCTTTATGCTAGCCAATCTTTGCTGGCCTAATTGTGCCAGCCTAATTCCAGGTTGTGGGACGTGGTGGCGCTGTGGGTTAAACCGCTGCTGCTGGGCTTTCTGACCGGAAGGTTGGGAGTTCGAGACCATGCGATGGAGTGAGCTCCCGTTGCTTGTCCCAGCTCCTACCAACCTAGCACTTCGAAAGCATGTAAAAATGCAAGTAGATAAATAGAGACCACTTCAGTGGGGAGGTAACGTCATTCCGTGTGCTATGGCGTATAGTCATGCTGGCCACATGACCACGGAAGCTTGTGCTCGGACAAACACCGGCTCTACAGACTTAGAAACAGAGATGAGCACCGCCCCCTACAGTTGGTCATGACTAGACCATTTGGTCATGGGGAAACCTTTACTTTTTAATTCCAGGTTAAGATTGCACTCTCAAAAACTGAAGTAAGAAACATTATAGAGCTAGAAGAATATTTAATTCCTACTCCTCTACTGGAAAGATCTCCTAGACTTAAAACCACACACACACACACAGAGAGGTGTTTTTTTTGTTTTTTGTTTTTAAAGACAGTTTCCATTCAATAAAATTACTTACCCAGGGAGGTCTGAGGGATTTCTGGGCAATGTGCCAGACAACACAGTTTGAGGTAGAATGGTGTCTGGTGGCAATTAAATCTCTTATCTGTTCCCTTCAGCAGTTTTTCATTTTCTGCTATTCTTGGCAAACATAAAAATAAACACACAAAAAAAGCATTGGCTTAGCATGTGGAATCTAGTGTCTCAGCGGAAGTGCTAAATTTTGGGACCTTCAGTTTGAGGACAGTATCTGTGGGGAGGGCAGCAGGTACCTAGGGAATGCAGGCAAGCATGCCATGCACTTGCATTCTAGTCACTAAGGGGACAATCCTAACCCACTTACCTGCATTGACATAGCGATGTCAATGGAGCATGTGCTGCAGCCTGCAGTGCAGTAGTAGTTACTGAGGCCTCTTCAACATAAGGGAATGTTTGTTCTCTTACCTCTGAGCTGCATGCCCGGGTGCTGGGGACTTGGTTGGGATTGTGCCCTTAGAGTGAAAAGGGGCTTTATATCAAAGAGTGGTACCAGATTGGCCCCTAATCAATTACCTGATTTTCCAGGTCAGGAGGATTGTGAGTTGTGGTGCTGTGAGATACAGGAAGCTGGACTAGATGGGCCTTTGGCCTTATGCAGCAGGACACTTCTTATGTTACCCCAGCTAGCAATTCCTTCTGCTAATCAGCAGCCTTGTGGGAGGAGCAAGGAGTCAACGTCTGATTCACAGGGCTCCCAGAATGAGCAGGTGCCATCTGAAAAGCAGGTGAACCTATTCCTCTCTTCATTGAAATGACTGCATGGTAAGTAGGAGTAGGCCAGAAGCTCTTTGCTAAGGACAGGCTGCTGTTTTCACTATGGCCATGTAGGTCACTGTTTGCACTACTGCTAGTTCTCACCCTGCAGAAAGCTTTCCATTTCATTATCCCCAGGCAGTGGTTTTCTGCACAGAATCCCCTTATGGGTCCATTTTGTTTGCACTGCCATTGCTTAAGTATCTTGTTGAAAGTCCAGGTTTGCAGATTTGCCTAAGCGCTTGTTTTTGGTGTGTCGGCCCAGTGTATCGTATAGGGCACTTGAGACAACACAGTATTTGGTGTGCAGTACTTTAAAAATGCAGATGGTTTGACATGAAAGCTTAAAATAATACTAATAAGAAAAGTCAAGACAACCGAATTAGATGCTTTCGATTCCAGGATGAGCATGCGGCAGGTTAGTTCACAGCAGTGATGTGCAGTGCAGATGAGGCAGAACCAGCCCACCAGAAGTGTGCTGGCTATGATCCTGCAAACACTTACAACCCATGGGCTTCAGCTGCTCAGAGCCTGTGGGCTGTAAGTCTGCATAATCACAGTAGTTTTTCAAAGAACTTCAGCAGGACAATTCTGCCTCATCTGCCACACCTGCACTGCATATTGCATGGCCATATCAGGATGATTAGATTCAGAAGTCCTGGAGCCTTACAGCCCAATCTTGAGCTGCCTGGCCGCCGCAGGCTCAATGCTAGCCAAATGGCTACTGCTGCATCCCTCCCCTTCCCCTACAGTAAGGGCACTGGGATGGGTCTCTTCACCTCTGTGCCAGCTATTTCGCTCCGGCAACAGCAGCATGGGTGATACACTTGTACTGCCTGTGCTGGAGGGTTCAGGATTGAGCCCTTAGTGTGAAATCTGCATTCAGTGTTTTGAAAGGTATTTTTTGATTGCAAATCTGACCTATGCAGCTGGTGACAATGACGGGTTCTGCTTCTCTGTGAATACAGAGATCTGAGCATGAGGAAGTAACAGAAGGACTCAGTCTTTATTTGTCCCCAGCAGCTACTTAATCTGAGACAACTCTGGGAGGATTACAGGCAAGGGCAGCAGATGTTGGAAGAACTCTGTAGGAAAACAGCCAAACATTCCCCCCACCAGGAAGTGTTAGAAGACTTTCTTTTACACACAAATGCTTGATTTTCTAGAAATTTTTTTCCTTATGTTACCACTGCATTATTTTTAACAGAAAAGTCAAATGAACAAAGCATTGCTCTAGACCAGGGGTGGCTAACCTTGCTTCACATAAGAGTCATACACAATGTTTCAGAGCCGCACTATTTAAGAAGCATTTAAACTAGTAAATATATTTACTCACCATGAACATTAAACATACGTTTTAATCCAGTGGACTTCTCAGTTTATACCTGGTAAATAATTATAAAGCTTGAACATTTTTTAGCTATTTTTTATATTATGATGCAAAAAGAAGCTCAGTCAATGTATTTCTGAAAGCGCACTCCTAACCTGGAGTTAGGTCAGCACAGTTAGGCCAGCAAAGTTTGGCCAGCACAAGGGACTCCGTAAAGTGCGTTTGGACCACTCTCGGAGTCAGGGAGGAGGATGCACATCCATATGCTGGCCTCTCTGCCTCCAAGACTAGTCCAAACATACTTTACAGTGTCCCTTGTGCCAGCCAAACTTTGTTGGTCTAACTGTGCCAGACTAACTCTAGGTTAGGATTGTGTCCTGAGAGCTGCACGTTATATGTCAAAGAGCCACACATGGTTCCTGAGTTGCAGCTTTGTCACCCCTCCTTTAGACACATTCGCCTTTTAGGAATTCCAGTATACTCTGAGGATTACAAAATTGGCACATTGCCTAACTGGGCATTTGTGCAACTCTTATTGAGAACTTGTGCGCTAGAATGGGGCCCTATTCAATGGGTTTTGAGCTCAAAATAATCTTAACATTACTTCCTCATGAGTGATTTTGGTATCCTATTTGGTAAAATAGCATCTTCCTAAAGAAGTAATATACTACAGAAAACACCTCCAAGATACAATTTTTCAAGATTTTTGAGGTCAAAATAACCAGACACCATTCCCCCACACTGGTACTATTGGCCATCACATAGCACAGTTGGGCCAGCAATGTTTGGCCAGCACAAGGGACACCATAAAGGCAGCGGTGTCATCTACTCCCGCGGAGACGGAACGCTGGGCGGGACTTACGTTTGATTGACAGCCCGCCCATGGCGTTCCGCCGCCTGCCCGACCGCCGCGCGGGGAGCCCCTTGTTGTCGCACCCCACTGCTGCTCTCCCGGGCACCCAGCACGCGCCTCCAAGGCCTCTGCGGCGAGCTGGCGTCCCCTCGAAGGCCAGGGCACCGGCAGAACGCTGCGGACGGGCAGCCAATCAGCGCGTAAGTCCCGCCCAGCGTTCCGGCACCTTGTTTGTGAATGACACCACTGCATAAAGGATGTTTGGACCAGACCAGCACACAGATGTGCGCCATCCTCCCTGACTCCAAGAGTGATCCAAGCTTGCTTTATGGCGGCAAGCCTTGTGCCAGCCAAATTTTGCTGGCCTAACTGTCCCAGCCTAACTCTAGGTTAGGATTGTGCCCTTAGAGATTGATTCAAGCCTATATAAATACTTCATGAACACCATATTTTTATTTTTAATTGGCTGGCTTTGGGTAATGAAGTACATACCACCATTATTCCCCCCTACTTTTTGGGGGGGGGGGGTAACCATCTGGGTCTGAATTGCAATCCTATGGGATTTGAAAGCTTGACATTGTTACTTTTTGGTTGCTCCCAGTTGAGATGTTATCTTACTCTGGATGGTCCCGGTCCAGGCAGAATTATGCTTTGTGTTGTGCTATTCTGACTTAATATAACTGCTTTTCCTTGTGATACTGTTATCGCAGACACCCTCTCAGAGATCATCTCTGTATCTTTTTCCATCCTAATGCTTCTTTTAATAGGCTGATGTGATAAGAGAGAATAATCCTCCATAACAGATCAGTGATAATGACTTCACATGTGTGATAACTGATTATGCAGAAAACGGTCAAGTCCTGATTCATTAACTGCTTGTGTGAATTGCCCTAAAAATACTCCTTTGCCCAGGAGCTTTTTAAATGAATTTCTACCACTATGCACAATGAAGAAGGCATGCAGGCTGTATCTTAATGTATTGTTCAAACATTGCAGTAATAAAGAATGTAAAGAATATTGAAAGAGCATCTTTTGCAATGTTGCAGCTCTGATTCAGTTTTCAGTGACCAAACAGCAACCCTGCCAACAAGCCCTGGCAAAACTGAGAAAAGTGACCTATTTGCAAAGCACTTTGTGGATCCACCAACGTTTAGATTCTAAATTGGCAGTTTCTGATGTGGTACCTACTGCCGAGGGCATAGCTAAAAAAGTGCAGTGGGTGCAATTGCACTGAGCAACAAGCTTTAGGGGGGCAACAAGCTGAGCTTGACACTAGTGGCCAAAATGGTGAAAACTGTGGTGTGTATGATGAATAATACCATCGTGCTGTATATCTTTGGAAAGGTAATTTAATGCAGGATGCAAAGAAACAAACCAGAGTGTGATATCTTTATTTTATCAAAAGTTATGGCCAAAAAAATCAGAGAAAACAAAAATATTACATCACTTCCTGTTATGTCACTTTTGAGGCAACATTTTGCCCTCTTTACTGGGCTACACTTTCATTAGTTACACCCCGGCCTACAGCATCTGGTTGTCCAGATGTTTTGAGCTTGCGTAGCCTGAGGCTGTGGAAAGAATCCTAGGAAGTGTAATCTAAATGCATGCTCATCCCTCCTTGTCCAGCTGGGGAGTTTGGGGAGCCTGGCTGAATGCATAGGGAAACAATGAACTGAAGGAGGCCTGTGCCACCAGGCTGGTACAGACTGGCCATCAATAAAGGTATGATGGGGCAAGGACAGATCAGGAGAAGATCAGGGTGGGGATTAGGCTGGGCCAGGGGAGGGATGGGGGCAGATCTCGGCAGCAGTGGCACCCATGAGACACAGAGCCCTCATTCCAGACCTGACTCCCCCTGCAGTAGTTCAGATCTATGCCAGCAAATGGTGAAATAGATGGCTTAGGTCTGAGTAGGCTTATGAAGTCCGGCAGGGTTTCAGCGCAACTATCATCATGCTAATTAGCATCTACATGAAACCACTGGAAAAATAATCCAGGGGGTTGGGATGGAATGTCATCAGAATGCAATATGGAGCATCTCTTTACTGGGGAGGTTCTGAATCAGTTTCTGTTGGGCTGCATGGGAAGCTGAAATTAAACAGGCTGAAACAAAATCTGGAGAAGTCAAAGGTTATCTTGGGTAGACAAAGGTAGAAAACCTGCTGGAGTGGTGTTGGATTGTCAACCTGGTCTTGATGAGGTTGCGCACTCCCTGTCGAAGAGCAGGTGTGCAACTTGGGACCTTCCTTGCTTCGACATGTGCAGATGTCAATTGCGGCCTGGGATGCTTTTCTCCAGCTTCAGCTGGTATGCCAGCTGCACCCAATCCTGTCATTGTGTTGCAGCACTGTGAATCTTATCTGCTGCATGTGTGATCTTGTGCTTAAATGGAATCCCCACCTCACCCCCACCCCCCTGGTCTTTCCTTCCTGTAGCTTTTTCTTCCCTTCCATTGTCTTGGTGTGTGTATGCTTGAGTGTGACATTTGGCCAGTAGAAAGGCTTTTATTGAACAAGACAGAGAGTTTCAGGATCAAAGCCTTAGTTGCCAGAACAGGGCTCTCCAGGCAAGATATCAGATCAAAAGTTTCTTTCTAAAACAGGAGACATGTAGGTTGCTATAAAAAAAAGAGTGATACATTCAGTGTAAAATGTGGGGAGGGGGTCTTGTATCCTTTGCATTTTATAAAGTAATGATCAGGGTTAGCCCATGGAGAAAATGAATGGGGGAGGAGAAATGAAGCTTGTTGAAGCTAGCACTGTAAGTTAATCACGGTTAGAGATAACAGCAAAGGAATCATAGAGGACTGTGTGGGCCCATTCAAAGAAATTGCCTTATACAATTTTTCAAAAATGTATCTCCCAGATGTGATACTGGAATCCATCTTCTTTGAGATCCAGTACTCTTTAGAGATAGTGCTGGACTGGAACCAGGAAAACCTGCCTTTTACAGCCCTGTATTTTCTGGAAGGTCTCGGGGATGTCATTCCCACTCAATTTCACCTTTCCTAGCTGTAAAATGCCAAGTTGCAAGCAGCAGTCAATGAACTGGTTTGATTCATCACTTCAACCTTTAATCACACACACATTAACATTTAGTGTCTAATGAATCCAAAATTCATTGGATTTTCAACTAAGAAAGACTCCTGACCATTGTTTCTTGAAGGACATACTCACTTACATAGATGAATGCTTCCTACTTCCTACTTCCTACTAACACCAGATCTGGGTATTTAAGAGCTCAATCCTAACCTGGAGTTAGGCTGGCTTAGTTAGGCCAGCAAAGTTTGGCTGGCACAAGGGCCACCATATAGTACGTTTGGACCACTCTCCGAGTCAGAGAAGCCAGAACACAGATGTACACTATCCTCCCTGACTCCAAGAGTGGTTCAAACATGCTTTACCATGTCCCTTGTGCTGGCCAAACTTTGCTGGCCTAACTGTGCCGGCCTAACTCCAGGTTAGGATTGTTCTCCCAGTATGTCCTGAATAGTCTCTCTCTCTCTCTCTCTCTCTCTCTCTCACTCACTCACACACACACACACAGAGCGAGAGAGAGAGAGAGAGAGAGAGAGAGAGCGAGAGCGAGAGAGAGCGCATGTACAAGGAAGGAATGAACCTTTGTCTTCAAATGGTAGCATTTTGAGATCAAATTGCTGCAAAAAAATAACTTCAATATTACAGTAAGGATCTGAGGGTATTCTCCCAGGGGATTAGAGGCAGTATTTTCTGAGGCTAAAAGGCCATTCCTCCTCTTTGGCGTCATTAGTTCCTCTTCTGGGCTCTGGAGCATTAAACATGACAGCAGGATTGTAATCCTTCACCTCTGAATTTCTAATGGCATGATAATTGGGCATCTCCCTGCCAAAGAGGGAGTAGTTCTTCTGCTGCTGTCTGTCATGACACTTCTATCGCTGGCCCGTCTTACTGAATGAGAATGCAGTGGTTCTCCGGAATTCTTCTGAATCGAAAGCTCCAGAGATAAGTAAGCAAGTGAAATATTCATGAAAGTGCATCATGCTAACGTTACTCCACCCTGCGGAGTCTTCACTGTCATTCTTCCAAAGCCTCCATATAATATATAACGCTGACCTTTAAAACATCCAGAAGGAGCCTCGAATGAAGAACTCAAACATAAAATACTATAGAAAAAGGATCATGACAGCATGAGAGATTGGTTTCTTCAAAACATATCCATTTTGTCGTAAGTTCTATTTCCAGAGTCACAAACTACAGTGCATTGGCATATATTGAGACACTTCCAGATTCACTGCAGGACAGAGGAAATGGTCTGAACACTTAAATCAATGTTAGTTGTTCCACATTTTGATTTGTTTTGATTGTAAAGTTTATTTTAGCTAGAATCTGACAATGGATGTCCTTCACTTTCTGTTCCATATGAGCAATATGCACACACGTGGCATCATTTGCACAAACACCTGCGTGAAGGCACACAGTGGAAGTGTGTGTCTCTTTGTTAAGCCACTTGTGTGGTTAATTACCCATTTTGTGGGTGGTTCTCCTCTGAGAAACAGTGCCAAAGAAAAGACTAAATGTCCCCTTTCTCCACACCATGGCCATTATTAAAATTTGTTTATTTGAATAATTATGCCAAATTATTTATTATTAATAAGAACATTAATGTTATTATATATAATGTCATTATTAATAAAATTATTATTTTTTATTATTTATTTAAAATATTTTATTCTCGCCTTTCCTCTGCCTGGGCAGATGCCCAAGGTGACTCACAAATTATTGGGGGGGGGGAATCAAGTACATAAAAATAATAAAACAATAAAATAAGCAATAAAAATAAAATATAAATAAAAACAGGATAAAATGAGTGCAAAATCATTGGAGGAGGGCAAAAGTTTTACAAAGCAGATTCTGCTGCAGAGGTGCAAGAGGCAGATTGCAACCCTATGCAGACGGCTGCTACATGTGAGTTAGGTCAAGCCTCCAACTACATGGTGATGACTTAGCATCCTGTTTAGTTTAGGCCTGACTAAAGTAGAGGTTTGGTGGAACCCTGTGTCATTCTATTAATGCGTATTGAAAGGTATGCGAAACTTTCTTGGGTGAAATGGCCAGTCAGTGATGGCACAATCCTATCTAGGATTTGGGTCAGCAGACGGAGGAGCTAAGGACAGCGGAACAGAGTTCTGCACAGCATCGACAGCCATACTGCATGCGGTAGCAGCACAGGAGGCCCACTGCTGGACCGGGAAAGGCAAGTCCAGTGGAGGCAGAATGGGGAAGGGAGAGAGTAGAACAAGGGAGTTCCCAGGCAGAGGAGGGCAGGGGGAGGCAGGCAGACCAGGGATGGGATTGGCGGCACTTGCCTGCTCCCATATCCCAACCCCTTCCATTCTCCCTTCCATTCTTCCATTCACCCCTTTCTACGGCTGTTATATTCCTCGGACTTATGTCTGCTAAATAGCAAACATATTTAAGAATATGAATATATTTGGCGAGTAAATATCTTTGAAGATGTAAATGCTTCTTAAATATTGCAGCTCTCAAACATTTGTAGTTTATCGTATATGTGGCTCTTCCATTAAGGGCGCAATCCTAACCAACTTTCCAGCACCAAGGTAAGGGGCCAAACATCTCCTTCCCTTGAGGAGGCCCCCATGCCTACTACTCCACTCCAGAATACAGAACAGGCCCCATTGGCACAGCTATGTCAGTGCTGGAAAGTGGGTTAGGATTGCACCCAAAGCAAATTTGTCCACTCCTGCACCATATTACTCCAATTCCAACCTGCATTTAGGCCTAGCTCAGATAACCTCATCCCCATGCTCATTGTCATGGCCCAGGTCAAGCAGAGGTGGCATTCCTAATGGGTGCATGCAGGGTCTGGTTGAGGGGAGTTTCTCAAAAGAAGAGCTTGATGATAAGAGAGAAGAAGTTGTGGAAATGGCCCAGAACTGTTGGCTTGATGCTGTTGCCAAAACGGAGCCCAGAAAGTCCCACTTCAGGAGCAAGCTGATGCTTCTCCAAGTGACTAGCTCAAAGAGGAAGGTGTTATTACTTGCAAAGTCAGAGGACACTCATTGCTTCCCATCTGCTTTTATCTGTGTCAGGGAGAAAAAAACCAATGGCTTTCTTTCTGCTTCTTTCCACCCTCTTTCTTGAGTATGTTGTAGTTGTACCCATTTCCCTGAGGGAACCCCATCTTCCCCTGCCATAGCTTGCTGTGATGATGTAGAGAGAGAAGTGTTGCATTAGAGGCAAATGTGAGAATACATCTCTGCTCTCACTCTCTTTCTGCACTAAATTGCCTGTGCACTGGCAATAGGATAATGGGGCTGTTTCCAGCATAAGGCATTTGGAGCCATACACTGTCCCTGCCCCTGCTTCTTCACCAGAATAGGAGGCTAGAACATCTTCAAACTTTAAAAGGTAAAGGTTTCCCCACAACTGAATGGTCTAGTTGTGACCAACTATAGGGGGCGGTGTTCATCTCCGTTTCTAAGCCTGTAGAGCCGGCGTTTTGTCTGAGGACAAGCTTCCGTGGGTCATGTGGCCGGCATGACTATACGCCATAGTGCATGGAACGCCGTTACCTTCCCATCAAAGTGGTCCCTATTTATCTACTTGCATTTTTAGGTGCTTTCGAAGTGCTAGGTTGGCAGGAGCTGGGACAAGCAACGGGAGCTCACACCATCACGCAGTCTTGAACTCCCAACCTTCCGGTCGGAAAGCCCAGCAGCAGCAGTTTAACCCGCTGTGCCACCACATCCCTCTAAAACTTTAAACTTAAAGTCCCTTCGAACTTTAAGACCATATAAAATGCCTTGCCCTGCAGCAGGTATTTTCCCTTCTGCAATGACAATCCTTTCGAGTTTATTGTGTGTGAGAATATGAGCAAACACAATGTGCCTTGGTATGTCAGCCTGTAGGCCAATACAAACTATAGAAGCAAATTGAGGGTGCAATCCTAACCTGGAGTTAGGTCAGCAAAGTTTGACCAGCACAAGACACACCATAAAGTATTTTTGGACCGTTCTCTGAGCCAGAGAGGCCAGCATGCAAACATGCGCCATCCTCCCTGACTCCAAGAGTGGCCAAATACACTTTACAGTGGCCCTTGTGCTGGCCAGATTTTGCTGGCCTAACCTGCGCCGGCCTAACCCCAGGTTAGGATTGCACCCTGAGATTATAAGGCACCGGAACAACCACCAAAGAATTCTACCGGAATAAAAAAATATTCTGAGCACTATAATGTGTAAAGAAACTGGTACAAATTACTCTATGGTGATTCTTTGTGCGTCTAGTTTGTGGGGGGGGGATGTCTAAACTGCAAGGAAGCCCAGGTGTTGCTAGACAGTCCTTGATTTGCCAAATGCCAAGGCCAAGTACCTTGGATTTGGCATTACTTCCAGCTAAAATAGGCACAATAATGATTTAGAACACAATCCACTGGGGATTTCTTTCGTGTGATCTATGTTTAAATGAACAGAAATTGTGCAAGAGCTGAGGCCGAGTCCCTGATGCAGGAAAAGGTTGTGCTAAATTGTAGTGTTCCATTAATTGTGCTGCTGCCTGCATATATAGCAGTAGGGTGCATGGTGTTGAGGAAGGTTATTGAGTTCATGTTCCGCCAAGTCTTGGCACACCAGTCATAATTCTGAGAGCCTGGATCCCACTAGCCATCCATGGAGAGATTCTACATGTGCTATGAGCATTTCAGACCACAGTTGCAACAGGCAACAAGCAATCCATGAAACCCCAGAAATGTGTGAGAGCAGACTGGTGCAGCATACAAAAGAAATCAAGGAAGTTCTGGGTATGTACAGAAGTGCTTGTATACTTGCACAAGGCTCTTTGGATCTTAGACATTGGAGAATCTGCCACCTCCTTTCTATGGCCTCACTGATCCTGACACAACAGGAATGCTAACTGGGCAAGAGGCACTTCTCACGTGATGCTCCTCTTATATTTAGCAGGGGGAGAGTAATTGTCCCTCTTCACCCCTGTGCAGTGTCTTTTCTAGTGGCTGTTGCTGGTGGCGTTTTGCATTTTTTAGATTGTGAGCCCTTTGGGGACAGGGAGCCATTTAACTTTATTATTATTTGCCTGTAAACCGCTTTGTGAACTTTGTGTTGAAAAGCGGTATATAAATACTATTTGAATGAATGAATGAACGAATGAACAATGGCCATATATGAAGCAAGCTATGCTTTACAGGTGCACACCCTTGCTAACTGGCCAAGAGGCACTTTTTCACATGATGTTCCTCTTATATTCAGCAGTAATTGTCCCTTGGATTTGGCATTACAGTGTCTTTTTTAGTGGCTGTTGCTGGTGGTGTTCTGCATTTTTTTAGATTGTGTGTCCTTTTGGGACAGGGAGCCATTGAACTTTATTACGGGGCTGTAAATTGCTATGTGAAGTTCCTGTTGAAAAGTGGCATATAAATACTGTTTGATTGATATGCTGCTTGGCTTCCATTTACAGCTGAAAGCACTAGTGGTTAATTCACACTCTGACATGTATGTTCCTTTCTCTTTGGCCCTGAATGGATGCAGCACTCAGATCTGAGAATCAAATTTAAAAGAAAAATGGTATCTTGCATTTACCACTGCATTCTAACCTACTTCGTCTTCACATTGTCTCCTGGTAACCCATATCTCTCACCCCTTTGGAAGAAGTCATAGGTTTAGATGATTCCCCCTTATCTAGACATCCAAAATCCAGACTATTCTGAAATCCAGACATTTTTGTTCAAGACTTTTTAAAAACTCTCTACAGAAAGAAAGTCTTGTGCTCATTCCCATGTTCAGGCTGTGAGTTCTAGTCTCTGCTCTGTGGGTATACAGACACTGTTGAAAAATGTCAAAGAGGCCAGCAGACACCCAAATGGGTAACAGTGATAAGAGCAAGAGGAAGCATTTCTCATTATATTTATGCAATTATTCCAAAATCCAGAAAAATCTTAGATCAGGACATCTTCCCATTCCAACCAGTCTGCATAGAGACTAATAACCTGTAATACAGTTTTTCTATTACAGGTTATTACTGTATTACAGGTTATTACTACCTGCTCAGCCTATTTTCTAAACCAGTGTTTCTCAAAGTGTGCTTCTAGGAATCAGGGATGGGGGACTCCACAAGGAGCTGCCAACTGTTCAGTGTTGTGCCACTCCACATGTGCCAGCACTCTGGGGCTCCCCAAGACGCAGCACATGCACTGGCAAGGCTCCTTGAGACTCCATTTAGGAGTATGAACAGGTCCAGAGATCAAAACATTTGCGAACTACTGTTCTAAACCAGTAATGCTTGAGTGACAAAATAACAATCCTGGAACAAATCCCAAACTATAGGTCTACTCCTTCAAGAAGCCCCATCCAGAATAGACTGAGGGCCCAATCCTATCCAACTTTCTTGCACCAATGAGGCTGCAATGACTCCATGACTCAAGATCTCCATGACTGCCCCCCCCACTGCAGACTGTCGTACACACCCCATTGGAATGGTTGCATCAGAGCTGGAAAATTGTGTAGGATTGGGCCCCAATTCAGTAGACCTCCTGATCATGAGAACTTCTGCCTTCTCTGAATTTAATTTCAGTTTGTTCACCCACATCCAGTACGTCACTGACTTCAAAAACCAGTTCAGGAGCCACTTCAGCTGGGGAAGGCAAAGATATGTACAATTGGGCATCATTATAACTATACACCTGGATGACCTTCCTTGAAAACTTGTAGCATGATAATGCATGGTGGGCCAGATTAGAGTCCTGCAAGACACCATAAGCCAGTTGCTACTATGGCATTGAGCAGGAATCCCCTAGTAACACTTTTTAAAATCTACCTTCCATGAAGCTCAGTTCTATTGGCTGCCTGCAGTTTACTGTGGGGCAAGGGGATGTTTGTCCCCTTCTGTAAAAGACTTTCATGGAAGAAAGAAAACCCCAGTCAGTACCCTGCCCCAATTCTCCAACTAATCTCACCTTTACATAGCCTGCAATAGGTTGACAAGGCTGAGATAGAAATTCCTTCTGTCCTTGTGGCACAGCTTAACCCCCAGCAGTGCACACTAAGGAGCAGAGTTCTTTAAGACAGTAACCAAACTGTGTACACAACAGAACTCACGACCAGTTCACACCTAACGAGATGCTCACACACTAACAGGCTAAATAGCTCTTTAATAGTTTTATTGCTACCACCAGGAGAAACAGCCAAGCACAAAGGCCTTCGTGGCAACCCCTTGCTTATGAGCTTTAGCTTTATACTGTACAGTAGCATGAACAGCAGTCAGGCAGGCCTTAGCCAGTCCCCAGTTTCTCAGTTCACAACAAATGCTCAAAGATGAACTTAAAAGTTATTAAACATAAAAATGGTTACATTTCATAAAGGCTTTAGGCAGCAAGAAAGGATTTACATGACAGTACAAAAAAAAAGTTCTACAATCTCCTATTCTCACATAATACCTGTACATGTAACAGGCCATTCTTCACAATGGTGAGTCCAGCTAGGACCACCACAGAGTCAAGGTTTCCCTTAGGCTCAAACACTGCATTGACCAAACATCAGATGGTCCTGTTATACTGCCCATTAATCAACCAATCAGGAAGGATTCAGTCTGCCCTCCCACGACAGGTGATATAACGCCCTAGGTTACTACATAAGTCTGCAGCTGCAGCCAATACTCTATATAACTAATAACCTGCAGCTGCCCCCAACCTCCCACTTTTAACTGCTAAATGCACACTGTTCTTTAAGATAAAGTCAAATCCAATTTGGTCTTGCTCTTTACACCTTCCTCACTGCCTGCCTGCTCTAGCCCAAGTAAGGATTAGGCTGCCTGGTTCTCTTGGTCAATTTTAAGGCATATTTTTGGATTTACACATGAGTATATGCGGGTAAGCTTTCTTCACTGTCATCCTCACCACAGAGTAGGTCAGCCAGTGAGTTTTAGCCCTCATTTGGCTGCAGTGGTGTCCCTATAGGGTGTCCCCTTGCTCTAAGTTTTGCAAGGAGTCTTACCCTGTCATGTAAATCCCGCCTCTCCCTTGCTGCTATGGCCAGTAAGCAATGCTAATACGTTGCTTTCCCCTCTGAAGATTGGCTAAAAGGCATGGGGAAGGAGCTATTTACATGGCAAGGTAAGGCTCCTTGCAAAAATTAGAGCTCTCCCCCCCCCCCAGGGATGCCACTGTTCGGCTGAACTAATCTTGAGTTTTCCTCCACTGTCACTCCATTTGTCTCTGCAGCTCCTGTATTACCTGCAGCTCTGAGGAAAACCAAGGAGCTATTCTGACTCTGTAACTGGGAAAAGGACATTTTCCCCATTCCGGAGATCAGGCAGAGTTCCAATAGTGACAATAAAATTCCCCAGTACCATAAGTAATCCATTAGGATCCATAAGCTTCTAAGGGTGGACCAGCTTACTACCAGCCTAATCACAGAGATTAGGAGCTCTAATAAATCTAAATCAGAAGTTTTTGACTATGGCAAATGGATGATCTTCCTTTGCAATAGTCAGTAATTACCATCTTCCTGCACCCAAGTAACCACCAGGTTCAGAATGTGCCATATGCCATATCAAATATTTGGGCACTGATATAAACTGAAACAGACCTATGGTTGCAATGACAACTATGAAATTCTGAACAGCCCTTAGGACAAAATCCTCAGCAGGAATGTTGATGTCCACCAGAACTACTATCCTAGAGGACTCCAATGTCACACCTGAAACCAACCTGGTTAGCTCAGGTAAGGAGACATTTGGGGGTTGGGTGGTTCACCAAAATAATCCCAGCCCTGTTTGTTCCCAGCTTTGGGAACAAACCCTCCAGACTTGAGGACTGCTGGACAGGTCACCAAGATAGTGGAACAGACACACAATAAATCTCCAGAACTCCACCCCCCCATCTCTAAAGTTGTTATTGTGCCCTGAGATGCAGTGGGCAGAGCTGGGAAAAAGCAATGGGTTCTTCTTCATTCAACCAAGTGGTATAAGCTAGGTCACTCTGCTCATATAGGGTCAAGTCTGAACGGCCAGGGTTTTATTATTGATCAATCTAGCATTTAGCAGCTGCATCACCAACCCACAGGATGCTATCAATAGAGCAACCAAGATCTGATTGGTTGGAAAGAGGACAGGAAAAAAAGAATGACTCTTGGGTGAATCCTCCTCCGCATGTAATGGCCTATCTTTCTACCATCACACTTTCGGCAGGAATGCCCTGACTTCCTCCATTCCCTGCCCTAGGATTACACATCAGTTTACCTTCTCATCAGGACTATAGCTCCACCTAACCAGCATAACCATTCAACTACTGTAATCTGTGCCAAGTCATAAAATAATGGCTTTTGACAATCTCTCTCTCTCTCTCTCTCTCTCTCTCTTTTAATCAAACAGTCCATTTTTCAATCCACCCTAAACATATGTAGAGGAAAGAAAAGGCAGATGGGGATTTCCCACTGCTAATGCTGACATGTAATGATGGTTACTTCCAACTCACAAAACACTCAGCTGTCAACTTTGATTTATTTTTGAAGCAAATTTGGATTTGGTTCCTGGTAATGTAATGCATTCTATTTTCACTCCATCCTCATTGTGTTTCTCTTATGTACCACCATCCAATCATGATTTAGTCTGTGTGCCATCTATAATAATAATAATAATAATAATAATAATAATAATAATAATAATAATAATAATAATAATAATAAT
>JAJKFI010000018.1:9334983-9390316 GCA_029204185.1 Lerista edwardsae | reverse complement strand
ATAATAATAATAATAATAATAATAATAATAATAATAATAATAATAATGGTTGTTGCTAATAAAAATGCCCTCTTTCATTCTTCCAGCTAACAGTGTCTGGCACTTTGTGGTTTGCATTTGTGCTTCAGCGTGATAAGAAATATGGCAAGAAAAAAATATTTTGGGTTTGTTCTCTTCTTTCAATTTTCCTCATTTTGAACATCCCTTTCTTCTCTCTGGGGGGAAGAAAGCTATTAGAGATAAAGACAACCCCCACCATGTTTAATCCTGTCTATAAATAATGGATTTTTAACGTATAAAGACATCTCCCTTTAAATGAAACGCTTTCTATCCTCTCAGTCACATAACATGCATTCACCTATTTGCTGAAAAGACTATTCCCGCCCCCTTTTACGGTTCTTTTTCCTCCCCTCTCTCTCCTGTACTCTATGCAATGAAAATGCAGGCAGGCAGACTTCTATACTAACTGCATATACTGAGGGCAAAGAAATTCCTTTGCAATAAACAATAGCCGTCTTCCATCCCTTTGGCTGCTACTAGACAAGGTCAGTCCCGCTGCGGCAGCATCTGCAGAGCCTGGAAAAGACCCCCCCACACACAACCCTGTCTAGCCTCTCCATGAGTGCAGAACTCAGCAGCAGCGGCTCCACACCATGAAGAACTGGCAGAACCCAGCAGCGCTGCTAAACGCATCCTCAAGGAGCTGTCCATCTCCATGTCGGTGCTGAACCGAGCAAGAGCAACACAGCTGGAAAAGCTGTTCATTCTCGCCGTGGTGCTGAACTCAACCACGTCGGCGCAGCGAGGAGCTGTCCACCCCACCGTGGTGCTGAAATCTGACTCTGCTCCGACATCTTTCCAGCTGCAAGAACAGCAGCAAGAGGCGGCGGCTCCTGTGGAATATGGAGGGTAAGGGCGCCGGTAAGAGCAGCGCTGAGCCTGACTGTGCCTCGCTGCATTCGTGCTGATCGGGTCCATCCTAGTCCCCAGCCCACTCCCCCACTCTGCTGTTCTGACACAAAGCAACCGCGGCCATGGAAGAGGAGCTGAAATGCCCCGTGTGCGGCTCGCTGTTCCGGGAGCCCATCATCTTGCCCTGCTCGCACAATGTCTGCCTGCCGTGTGCCCGCACAATCGCAGTGCAAACGCCGGAGACCGAGCAGCACCTGCCCGCCATGCTACACCCCCGGGGCCCTGCGGGGGCTCCAGGACCCGGGGCAACTGCCGGACCGGCCTCTCTTGATTACGACTGCGGGGCCGGAGGGGGTGGTGGAGCCGGTGGCGGCGGCGGCGGCGGAGGGGGCGGTGGGGTGGACCATGCGGACAAACTGAGCCTGCACAGCGAGACTGACAGCGGCTACGGCTCCTACACCCCGAGCCTTAAGTCCCCCAACGGCGTGCGAGTCCTGCCTCTGGTGCCGCCGCCGCCGGGTTCGTCGGCGGCGGCAGCCGCTGCGGCTCCCCGGTTAGGAGGCACCAGCTCCTCGCTGACCTGCCCGCAGTGCCATCGCAGCGCCTCCCTTGACCACCGCGGCCTGCGAGGCTTTCAACGCAACCGGCTCCTGGAGGCCATCGTGCAACGCTACCAGCAGAGCCGGGCCGCCGCCTCGGCCGCCGCCAAGTGCCAGCTGTGCGACCGCACTCCCCCCGAGCCCGCGGCCGTCATGTGCGAGCAGTGCGAGGTGCTTTACTGCGCTGCGTGCCAGATCAAGTGCCACCCGTCTCGGGGGCCCTTCGCCAAGCACCGCTTGGTCCCTCCACCCAGCCAGCAGGGCGCCCCTAGCGGCGCAGGAGGGGCCAGCGCGGGAGGTGGCGGCGGCAGCGGGGGAGGAAGCAAGGCGCCAGGGGCTGCTCGCAAGCCGCCAACCTGCGCAGACCATGAGCTGGAGAACTACAGCATGTACTGTGTGACCTGCCGGACCCCCGTCTGCTACCAGTGCCTGGAAGAAGGCAAGCACGCCAAGCATGAGGTGAAGGCCTTGGGGGCCATGTGGAAGCAGCACAAGGTAAGGCAAGGGCAGGGCCCGATCTTTGATCCGAACTCACCCAGCCTGCACCGCCTGCTGGCCAAGGCTGAGCAGTGTAATGCTAGGGGCTAAAAATCACAGCTCTTCTTCCTGGTTTATTAATGCAGAATCATTACCACCCTCTAGTACTCTACTGGCCAATGAAAACGCCTGCATCACTCTTTTTTTTTTTTTTTTTAAGTGAAAGGGTCTTGAAAGGTCCACTGTAGCAAACTTTTAATTCAGCCAAAAATGTGACAACATAGTGTGTGTGTGTGGGGGGGGGGGGAGACACAGAAAAGGCAAGGTCCATTTATGGCGGGGTCAACTTTATCCCACATGTTAGACTTTTCTAAAAGAAAAATAACAGTGTATTGCACATTAATGATCATATGTGAAAAAGAAATGGAAGGGAGGCCATGGGGGCACTGTTCCTTATTTTTATTGATGCTTCATACATATACATTCATGTATTTTGTGTGTGTGTGTGTACAGATATAGATACAGCAGGGACGTGGGTGGTGCTGTGGGTTAAACCGCCAAGCTGTTGACCGGAAGGTTGGGAGTTCAAGACTGCGTGACGGAGTGAGCTCCCATTGCTTGTCCCAGCTCCTGCCAACCTAGCAGTTCGAAAGCACCTAAAAATGCAAGTAGATAAATAGGGACCACTTTGGTGGGAAGGTAATGGCGTTCCATGAGCTACAGCATATAGTCATGCTGGCCACAGGACCATGGAAGCTTGTCCTCGGACAAACGCCGGCTCTACAGGCTTAGAAATGGAGATGAGCACTGCCCCCTACAGTCGGTCATGACTAGACCATTCTGTCCTGGGGAAACCTTTACCTTTTATAGATACAGCTCAATGATAACGAAGAAAAACACTCTGAGCATGCCAAAAGTGTCTTTCCTTCAGGTTACCACAGGGTGCCAGCTATGGAGGGCAGTGGGACATAAGCAACTTGCTTGCAAGATTGCACTCCCCCCCCCCACCCGAAACTGGCTTTGCTAAAATTGCACATTGTTTGAGTGCCAGCATGCAGCTCCTGGAATGCATGCAAGTTGTAAATGAAAGAGTGCATGTGTGCAGAGTACTAACTGGGCTGAACCAACTGGACTGGGGATGGGCATGGTCTTTGCAGCACTTCCTGTATCTTTCAGGTTGGACTGAGCACTTCTGTGCTGATAAATTGGTCATGTCCTTTTAACCAGCATGAGTGTGAAGTTGTTTAAGGGTGCAATTCTAACCTGGTGTTAGGCCCACACAGTTAGGCCAGCAAAGCTTGGCTTGCACCAAAGCCACCGTAAAGCATGTTTGGACCACTCTTGGAGTCAGGGAGAATGACGCATGTTTGTGTGCTGGCCTCTCTGTCTCCGAGAGTGGTTCAAGCATACTTTACGATGTCCCTTGTGCTGGGCAGAATTTGCTGGCCTAACTGTGCAGGCCTAACTCCAGGTTAGGATTGTGCTCTCAGCCATGTAGTGGGAAAACTAATTGACATGAAGTGATCTTGAGCATTCATGCAAGGATCTTCTCCAAGGCTGAAATCCTATACACACTTGCCACTGAATGGGAATTACTTCTGAGAAGACATTCAGGATTGCACTGTGAAGTTCCTCAGCTGCATTTCCAAACATCTTTAAAGATGATTTAAAACATTACTGTTCTTTGGAACCTCAATTGTATTTGTTCTTGCAATAACTTCCTAGATTGATAATTGTCCAGGATCTGGTCTAAGGCCCCGCTCACAATACATGCATGGGACAGCCAGGATCCCAGCCAGCAGGCTTTCCCATGGAGACCACAGCAGCAGCCCAGGGCCTCCCTGCCCCCTTGGATGGTCAGGCCAGGAGAAGCAGCAGGCACTATTGCAGCGGATGGCAGCCCGGACGGACAGGCAGCCCCCCTTCCCCCTCAATCGCAGTTAGGCCAGTCCTGTTGCAACCGACAGAGAAGTCCGCTTGGCCTACTGATGCAGGGAGCAGGGGAGAGAAAGCCCCCTGGCTGCAATGGCCAGAGAAGGCAGGGTGGTAAGTGCTGGCAGGATCAGGGAACTGGAGGGTTGTCAGCCTGGCTGGAAGGAAAATGTAGAGCAGGAGGCCAGGACTGCTCTGTATAACCCCAGGCAAACCAGTGATGAGGGCAGTCTGGAGGAGATCGGCTAGCAGGCAGGATGCTGACCAGCTGGCGAACCCAAGCAAGGCTGCTGGAAGGGAGGTGGACCAGAGGGTGAAGGAACCCCCTCCCCCTTGCCTATCTCTGAGGCTGCTGGATCACTCAACAGACTGGGAGGCGTGAGGGAGCCTAGACACATTTGGGATCTGCTCCCGTCGCTACCTCTCCCGACACCCTAATGTCGGCTACTATAAGGGCAGTTGCCTCTTGCCCCACAGCACCGACAAGAATAGATGTCCTCAAGGCCTCCTCAGTGAGAGGCAAAATAACAGTATACAGTATATACATCTCCATCCTGATTAGATGGTTCTCACTATCATCCTTTGGAACTTGTCAAAAGCCGACTAAGCTTTTCACCCCAGGGGAAACGTCTGCTCCAGCTTTGTACCAGCTGAATGGTATGAAGAGAGTGACCATCCTAAACCAGGGAAGCCCAGCAGATACAGGATATATGGGTGACTCTTTGGTGATTTTGAGGACGATTTGCCAGATAAAGCAATTGGGGATTATTCGCAGCCCAATCCTAACCTGTGTTGGTGCTGCCAGGCCACATAGTCTATGCTATATCCAGAGAAGGTTAGGAGCTGGTTTGAGGGCTCCTTGGGGTAAGGGGATATTTTCCTCCTTACCCCAAACCAGAGGTCTCCAAACTACAGCCTGGGGGCCAAATCTAGTCCACCATAAGATTTTATCCAGCTCACAGCAACTTAAAATATTTGGCATTTTTACTCATTATGATATAATGAGTTAATGAGTCTCAGTTTAAGCATGGCATTGTTTCTTTGTAAATGTCCCATTTCTCTCTTTTGTTCTGAATCAAACCAGCCTGATTACAAAAAGGAGCCAAGTAAAATATAGTCATTCATTGATATTTCAGTCATTCATTTATGAAACTGATTTTTTTTGGCCTGCAAAAATCTGTAAAATGTATGATGTTGCCCTTGTACTGAAATGCCCCTTGCCCCAAATAATGCCCCAGCCTGCCCAATGGGGCCATTTGGATCTGCATCAGCTAATTTGCTGACACAAGTCCAAATAGCCCAATGTAGTTCCAGGAAGGAGGATATGGGGGAGGTACCCGCCACCAATCCCCTCTGTCCTCCTGGGCTTAAGCTGCCCCATTCCGTCCTTCCCTGCCCTGAAAGATACCCTCCTTGCTTCATGCACTGCTTGGTGCTTTTCGTACTCCACTGGTAGGGTCTGGATATAGCACTAGCTGTCTGGCAGAGGCCTTCCTTCCAGTGCTGCTGACTCCTGAGTAGTCACTAGCATCCTTTATGGCAGGTTTACCACACTCAAGGCTGGTGCGGCCGCCGCTGTGCCAACAAAACCAGCATTCAAGATGGCACTGTCCGAATGGTTTGAAGAAAATCCTTTTCATCAAGCTCCCCCTAATAATATTACCAACTTTGGTAACAACCAACAACAATCCTCACAAAATATATAGTTATTTCTTTCTAACACAACAATTGTGTTTGGATTCCATTTATTTGTTCCCATCACTCTTTCACATGCCTACTGGCTAACGAAGATGTGTCAGCTGAAGGATAAGGTGTCCATTTCTTATTATATAGACTCTTAAACAACGGAGATAATTTGTGTTGAGAACTGGAATAAATGAGAACTTGCCTACATACAAGTATTCCTATCTTTAGTTTATATTTGATGCTCGGAGGCCTTCTCAGTGGTGGCTCCTCATTTATGGATTGCCCTTCCCCTTGAATTAAGAATGGTTTCCCCTCTTGACACCTTTCAAAACCTTGCTTTTTAGGAGGGTGTTTGAGTGAGTGATTGGCTGGCTTTTTTTTTTTTTAATGAAATGGTTGGGGTTTTTTTTTTTAATATTGGTGATCTGGTTGTTTTAATCTGTTTTTATTCTGATTTTTTTAAATGTTTTAGTTCTGTTTTTTGTAAGCCACCTGAAGTTCCTTTCATTGTGGGAAAAGGCAGGGTAGCTATCTTTTAAATAAATAAATAAATAAATAAATAAATAAATAAATAAATGCTCAACTAAATATTAGCCACAGTAAAGCTTTAGAATTTGAACCAGATTTTTCAGTGTATTTCAGTAAATATTTCAGTATTTGAGTAAATTACCCAATATTTCAGTGTTGACATTTCATCACCGAGGTATGGTTGATCCTCACTTGATAGATAGGATTATAGTATGATTCTGGTATGGTTTATAATACATGCAATGGTTTTCTCTCTCTCTACTATTAAATAAAAAATGAGGATCATGACATTGATCTGAAAACCAATTAAGTCCATTCATCCTTGCTGGGAAGCAAAGTCTCTATTGATTATTCATATCGCACTTTGATGAAGTGCTTTTTATTGCTAAATAATGTACACATTACACACGGTATCACTCTCAGGGGACTGCACTGTTCTCAGATATGCACATGTGGGGTTGCAACGTCAGTGGAACCCTCCATTTATAATGTTCTCGCAAGTGCAAAATTAGCAAATTGCTGCTAGTCTAGGCTTTTCCCATAGGTGCCCACTTTTGAGTGAGGAGATTTTTATACAAGAAAGCATTCAGAAATATCCCAATTTGTGAGAATTGTGACCTATGCCTTTTCCTAACATTTGAAGCAACTCCCTAACTGGATGTTGCAAGCATTCTGTTGGTTGGTTGAGAGTTTCCACCCCACTCAACTCAAATACAAATCCTACCCTTAGTCACTCTATATAATACCAATATCAAACATGTCAATCTATGTTTTATCCCCTTCCCTTTTCCTGGGAGATGCGTTCCTTTTTTTCCTGGGACACCTGATCGGAAATTTCCAATTCTTTCAAACAAAAATAAATACATCCGAACAAAAAAAATTGCTTCCAGTGTCAGCACAATAATTCTTTATTCAGTCAAACAGTTGTGTTTGTGCTACCAGAATTATCAGGATGAGGGCACCATCCTAACCAAATTTCAATCACTGACATAGCTGTGCTAATGGGGCATGTTCTCAGAGGTGGAGGAAGGGTGTAGCCCGGGGTGGCGCGAGCCATGGGCGCCAGCAGTGGCGGGGCGCCATTGCGCAGAGTCCGCGGACTAACCCGCACGCTGTCTGGCCCACCCGCCCTCCCTCGAGTCCATTCCGCTCCAAAATGGAGTTATTCCAGGCACAGGGAGGCATGGCTGGGCGACGCATGGGGGCGGAGTGACATGCTGGGGGCGCGGTTTCGTCGCCCTGCCATGGGCGCACTCGGGGCTCCGTTCGTCCCTGCATGTTCTACATTTTGCCGTGGAGCCAGACGCCTCTTTGAGGTAAGGCAGTGTTTGTTTCCTGACTTTGGAGCTGCATTGTCCTTACCCCGGTACTGGCAAGTTGGTTAGGATTGCCCCCGACAGCACAATCTAAAGCTGAAGATTTGTGGGTGTAGTGCTCCCTGTGCCACAGAGGGTGTCACCAACATGCTGTAAGGCACGTTTGCGCAACTGGAGAGTAAGCAGCCCTGGCGGGGATGCCTGTGCTGCCCCACTGGTGCTGCAGCTGGACAGTGTTGGTAAAGTCATGCCGGACAGCAGAAGAGTGGTGGGAAAGTGGTTTGGGGGCAAGAAGGAGACATTTCTGGGTGGGGAGGGTAGAACAGGGAGAGGCTCAGGCCCACAAGGCGGACTGGATTGGCAGAGCAGGCCTGCAAAGTAGTCTAACCCCCTTTCCAGTCCTGCTGTTATTACACCAGGCCACTCAGATCTGAGTAGTCTCATAGGGCAGGCTGAAGTGTTAGTCCCATAGGGCAGGCTGAGGGGGGAAATATCACCCTGAAGTGACCATCAGCCTGCTCCTAAGCTGTGTTGGATACACCCAAGGCCAAGTGACCCCCTGCATCAGCAGTTTAGGATTGGGCTGCCCAAATTCTGTTTCAACTTCGCAATTGCCAGCATTCTTCCTGCTTATAAACAGCAGTACTGAGGTCACTCAACTTCCTCATATATGGGCACAGCTCTCCAGGGAGGTCTCCAGTAACAGAAATAAAATATTGCTTGTCCAGGGCAACAGAGAATTTTCCCATCTTTCCAATAAAGATCTATGAGCTTGATTTTGGCATAGCAGAACGATTGGCAGTCAAGGTAACCACAGAATCTGACTTGGAATGAAATACCTTTGAGGGCAGTTGCTGCAATTCAGATAGCAGAATGTTGAGAGCTAGCTGCTCCCATTCTAAAATGGTTATTGGTTATTTATATTTTAATATATTGGTTATTGGTTAATATATTGGTTAATATATTGGTTATTGGTTATTTTATATTTTTATATACTGCTTTTCAACAAAACCTGGTTTGCATAACAAAATCCATCCATCCATCCATCCATCCATCCATCCATCCATCCATCCATCAATCAGAGGTCCCCAACAGGCTCACAATCTAAACAGAGGTGTGAAAGAGACACCAGAACCAGCCACTGAAAAGGTGCCCCATTGGGGTAAAGAAGGACAGTTGCGCTCCCCCTGCTAGATACAAGAGCACACCACCTTCAAAGGTGTCTCTTTGTCCAGTTAGCAGGGCAAAGGGCAACTATTTAGTTTTTTAAATGAAAATAAAGTGTTCTTTCTTAAGTGTAGTGATTGGAAAATGAATCTGTGAACCAGGAAATCCTTGGTTTAAATCTCACCTTTGCCATGAACTCAAAGCGCAATCCTAACCTGGAGTTAGGCTGGCACAGTTAGGCCAGCAAAGTTTGGCCAGTACAAGGGCCACCGTAAAGCGCATTTGGGCCACTCTTGGAGTCAGGGAGGATGGTGCATGTCTTTGTGCTGGCCTCCCTGACTCCGAGAGTGGTCCAAACATACTTTGCGGTGTTCCTTGTGCTGGCCAAACTTTGCTGGCCTAACTCCAGGTTAGGATTGTGCCTTAACTTCACTTTCTGACTTCAGGCAAATGTGGGGATAATAATCCTGATCTCCTTTATAGCGCAGTTGTTGCAAAAGCTACTGACAGTGCTTGGGAAGCACACTGAATCCTTGAAAGCACTTATACAAATGTTAAACAGGGTTCCTATAGAAGGTGGCAGGGCTCAGTTCACATGACACCATTCTTTAAACGCCAGTGGCCTTGGATAAGTAATTATGCCTCAGTTACCCACATGATATAATAAATATTTACTGCATTGGGATGCGATGATGACAAATGAGATTGGGAAAGCTGTATACACAGCAGAAAAAGCTGTATGCTGATTAAAATCTAGTAAGTAGTTCATCAAGGGATTTCAATACCCAACAGGACTGTAGATGGCTTTCAGAAGGCATTGCCAACCACATATCTTGAGCAATGTTTGCTTCAAGAAATATTTGACGATGGGCGCAATCCTAACCAACCTTCCAGCACTGGGGTAAGGGCAATGCAGCTCTGAGATGAGGGAACACACATTCCCTGATATTTGGGAAGCCTCTCTGACGACGACTACACTGCAGAATGCCAAACATGCCCCATTGGCACAGCTATGTTAGTGCTGGAAAGTTGGTTAGGATTGCCCTGTGTCTTGGAGAATTGGTTTGGCTTATCTGATCAATGGACCATTTCCTATAATTCCTCAATTTTAATAACAAAATCGGACATAAGACTACAGAACGGCCTTCAGATTTTGTTTATTTTCTCTTCCGAGAGTATGTGCACTATTTCATCCTTATGTTATAAATGCTGCAGAAGAAACAATGATTACACCATTAACTAATTTTTGTGATAATAGTGATTATCTTCTGCTTCTTTTAAGTGTTAATTATCCTTGTACAATCTCCTTGGCAGGGTGTAAATGCAACTTCACTGAGTCAGCATCCTCATTGCCCGTTCTCTTCCCAAGAAACTGCATGTTAAAAGTCACACATTTGAAACTGACTGCAGCAAATTTTTTGCACACTGCACTTCATCATGATATGCAGCCTCCTGAGCCCCATAATAGTGGCTCAGTCATAAATTAAAGTGCCATGCGCTGAACTGGGCTGCACATTTCATCAGGTTTTATGTCTGCCTGCCTAGATATGGGTTGTGGAGGGGGCGGAGAGCCCTCACCCGTTATGAGCATATGCTCGTCACAACTATTTTGCAAACGGATTCCTCCTTCTGCCCATATGTCTAGGAAGCCTGCCTTTTGGTTATGCTTAAATCATCTTTTGAATAAATTGGAAGCCATTTAATGAACGGATTGAGTGCCATGTCCTCAAATGGTGCAGTTTAGTGTAGATAGCGCCAGTTGAGCGATGGAGATTTAAACAGGAAGGGTGTGCTGTGAATGCCTAAGAGGAATTCTTCCATGATTACAATGTATTTAACAAACTCCATGTCCCAAAGCAACTGTTATCATTGGGAACCAGAGAGCCCACGCCTATCTGCCCCCTCCTCACGGGTGCATCTGCACAGAGGCGTAGGGAGGGTGCTGCCGGAAGAGGCAAGCGCGGCGGGTGCTGGTTGCAGCAGGGTGCAGCGGTGTGAAAAAACATAGGCGCTTTTTGGGTCTCCGCCTGCCCTTGTGCTCAGCTAGCTCCTAAATGGAGCAACTTTGGATGCAGGGAGGTGTGGCCTTGTGACACACGGGGGCAGAGTGGCCGCCCGGGGGATGCAATGACATCGCGCCATCCCAGACGCACCGCGAACCAAGCACGGCTCTGCATCTGCACCAAAAAGGCATTCACTGTATCCAGCGGGAAGGGAATTGGGAGGTTTTGGATGGGAAAGGAGATTTAAATCCCTTTACACTTCTGTAAGCCTCCTGCTCTGCAATGGGTCTCCTTGGACCTGTGCCTGCTCTGTAGCTGGGGCAAGTTCATGGAGAGAAAAGGAATGGGGAGACTGCAAAAAAGGAGGCTAGGATCCCGTGTGTGCCACTGCTGTCAGATCAACCCCCTCCCAGTCCCATTCTTCCCCTTCCCCTCCCCGTTTTACCCCCTCCACACCCCCACCGCTGCCTTACCTGCTCCGACATCTGCAGGCAGATCTGGTGAGGTCCAGGAGCATGGCCGCCTCTTGCTGCAGCACTCCCAAAAGCAGAGGCGGATCTAAGGGGGGGCAAATCTGTAAGTTTTGCAAGAAGCCTTACCTTGCAGTGGAAAACACTCCTCTCCTGCACTGTTCTAGCCAATCCTCACAGGGAACAGCAACATCTTGGGGTTGCTTACTGGCTACAGCAGCAAGGGAGAGGAGGGATTTACATGACAGGGTAAGGCTTCTTGCAACACTTACAGATTTGCCCCCCCTTAGATCCGCCTCTGCCCAAAAGGACTACTGATGGAGTGCTCTGTTGGCAGTCATCTTGCAACAGCAGAAGTGTTTTTCGCTATCACAAAACCCTCCACAATACAGCCGAATCCTGGATTGGTTTGGGCTGTAAATTTTTCCTGTTTTATCTGCTTGTGAATGCTATCGACTGGACAATATAGTTACAATATAAGATTTTTGGGGTATAGAAAATCCTGACCAGGGACACCAGGTTATCTAGACAAGGTCTGTTGAGCTTTAGGGTTGCATGGGGATCCTCACTGGCCCCTTCCTGGTGCCCTTTTCAAGTGATGCCTACCCAAAATTATGGTGAAAAATAATAGAGGAAACTGTTGAAACTGAAAATTTACACCATGCTCCAGAGAGTCAAAAACGTCATTGAAAAATTATTGCCTGTTCAACAATACAAGTGTTTGCTATAGAATAATAATTGCAGGCTGTGTTGCATCTTCCACGTGTTCATAGCACTGTTAGATCGCAACAAATAATTAATGCAGCAGTTAATCTTGAGTTTGGTTGATTGCCAACTAATAATAAGCAGGTAACACTCTATATAGATATAGCAAGATGACAATCAAGGTGAAAACATCCACTTATTTGTGTTTTGGATTCTTGAAAGCTCTTCTTCAGGGGAAAACGTAGTTCAGAGAGATAATCAATCTCATGTAATATTGTGTTTGTGTCACTCCTTTTGTTTATCAGTCTTTAAAGCATTTCTGTGGGGGGGGCGTAAGAAAAGAAAATGTGGTCATTCACAAAGAGCAAACCAGACTAGTGCTTCTTGGGGCTTAATCCTGAGCCTTCCAGCACCTGGGGTATGAGCACGCTGGCAACGTGAAGGTGCCATAAAGCACCTCCATCACCAGCAATACGGCCTTGGGAAGGCCTTACTGCTAATGCCAGGCCAGCATCAGCCCCCCACTGCCTTGAGGCAGCCACATAAGCCAGTAGGCAGTAAGTGTTACTGCTGTCGGCGTTATGTTAATTCTGGGCAGGACGGGAGGGCAGATCTGGGCGGGAGAGAGGCGGAGCAGGGGGTGGGTCCAGCAGTGCATCTGCATCGGCAAAATAACTAGCGCAGATGCGAGGAGACCCATTGGCAGGTCTCTAGGCTTACCTGGAAAAGGGGAAGGATCTTCCGAGGTGCCTCCAGGGGCTGTCTGGCTTCTGTGAGATGCAGCGGCATCCCTAAGTTCTGCAAAGTGCCTTACCTTGCCAGGTAAACTGCTCTTCTCCCTCTCCCTCATAGCCATTCCAGGTTGTGAAAGCAACACAGAGGCCTCTCCTCCTTGTCACTTCCTGCCTGGAATGGCTTACCCTGCAAGGGAGGGGCTTACCCTGCAAAGTAAGGTGCCGTGCAAAACCTAGCCCCATATCCCCCCTCTAGGGACGCTCCTGGGGAAGAGATAACAGTGGTGCCAGGTTCAGTCCCCAGCATTGCCAGATAGACCAGAGAAAGATCTGGAATCCTGGAAAGTCGGCATGGACAATACTGAGGTTGAGGAAAGTACAGGCTACAGAAGCTTTCAATGATCATGCTAGTGAGCTAAGTCCTCCAGGGGGCCTCTGCTGACAACGAAATGCTGGACTGGGTACCTTGACCTGTTCCAACAAGGAAACTCTTACGGTCTGATGCGAGGAATTGTTTGCATGTGTCCCTATTCACCCCTGCGGAGTGTCTTTTTTGCTGGTGGGGTTCTGCATTTTTTTAGATTGTGAGCCCTTTTGGGAATAATACTAATACTAATACTAATACTAATACTAATACTAATACTAATACTAATACTAATACTAATACTAATACTAATACTAATACTAATACTAATAATAATAATAATAATAATAATAATAGCCTGTAAACTGCTTTGTGAACTTTGTGTTGAAAAAGTGGTATATAAATACTGTTTGATTGTTTGATATGTGGGGATGGGTGAGGGGGAAGCAGACAACTTGAATGTGGGCACAACCCGCCCTCCTGTGCCTGTGAGTTAGCGTTCGACTCTTCGAAAGTCAGCCCCGATACTCTTGAAGCCCCGCATTCCCAGCAAGGCACTTCCCATTTCAACTGCAGTCAGCAATCAGATCTAATGAGGGAAATCAATATTAATCTGCTGTCCCTATTACATGCAGAATAAACAACGAACTCTTATCTGAGCAGGAATAGTAGGATTAATGCTTATTTGTAAAATCAATGAGGAACCCATCCCTGCATGCTAGGCTATTATTGACAGATCTAGGTGCAAGTGGTGGAGAAAAATCTGGAAAGGAAGAAAAAAAAAGCCGCCACCAGGAATGATTAATTGCTTTAGTCAATGGGTTTTGCAACATAACAATTCAGCTTCAAAGAAAATAGTGTGGAAGAACTTGTGGACTGCAGGGACTGTTGATGATCATTTACAAGGGTGTGGCTCAATATTTTTTTTTTTACAATGCTCATGCCTCTCTGTCAAAATACAGGAAGACTTATCTCAATGGCGTTCCTAAAGGGGGGGAAAACACGACCCCGCAAAGTAAAAAGGGGGCAAAACACTAAGCTCTGTAGGAGCCGGAACACCTGTGTAAAGCGGCCCCTCCCACTCATCTTCAGAGCAATTTGCGGTTCAGAGAGCTGGGCTGGAGGCTTTGCTCTCTGAGCTGTGAATGGCTCTGAAGGTGAGGGAGAGGGGTTACTTTACATAGGAGCTCAGGCTCCTGCAAAACTTAGCATTCCTCCACCAGTAGGAATGCCACTGGGGTATCTGACAGTTGATGGCCTGCAAATTTGCAGACAATATCAAAAGCAGGCCAGCACATGGATAAAAAAAAGTGGAATGGTGGAATGCATAGCAGTGCTCCTACCTCTTTAAAATGGGGACTTGAGAGAAGGGGCAGAAGGAAGCCATTCATTTCAATGAGCCTCTGCCAATCAAGTCATCCATTCCATAGTCTGGCCAGAGGCACTTTGAAACCTGCTCCTCCACTGAAGGGAGTCGTGTCCAGATTAATGTGGCGTGCCTTACCTCCTAGCCCAACAGATTTTTCATCATCTGCTAGTGAGTGGGAAGAATAGGGTTTGGCAATCTTTCTGGGGGCGGGGGGGAATACCTGTTGCAATTTTTGTGAATGAAAACTCAATACTCAAAATGCAATGTCCTGTCATGTGGTAAACGGTGGCCGTTAAGTGTTGGGACTTAATGCCATTATATCTTTATTAACTTCTTGTTGAAGTGTTTTTTAGACACTATTCAATAACAACCCCCCCCCCTTAATTATACAAAAAACAGCTATTTTATGAATTGGTGCAAACTGATCCAAACAAAGAGGCACTTGGTGCAATATTGTCCAATTAAAGTAGTTGCTTAGAAAATCAAGGCTGATACAATCCTTGCACATCATAACTGATTACTAACCCCCTTTTAGGGCCAGCCTACATTACATGTAATTGTGTGTGATGTAGTCTGACAGCATTGAGTTTTTTTTTTAAAGCTGAAAAGCTGTTTCCTAAGTCAAGAAGCAGTGGAGGTGATAAGTTAAGTGTTTCGCAAAAAATAGCGTTGACTTAGACTTTAGTCCTCACCTGGAGTTAGGCTGGCACAAGTTAGGCCAGCAAAGTTTGGCCGGCACAAGGGACACCATAAAGCGCGTTTGGACCACTCTCTGAGCCAGGGAGGTCGGCACATGTCTATGTGCTGGCTTCTCTGAGAATGATCCAACCATACTTTTTGGCGTCCCTTGTGCCGGCCAAACTTTGCTAGCCTAATTTGTGCCAGCCTAACTCCAGATTAGGATTGTGCTTTTAAGCACATAGAAATCCATAATGACTGCTCAAGCAAGGGGCATTGTCAGGGGCTGACTAGGTTGGGCACAGACTCATAGGGACCCTCTAGTCAACCCATGGAGCCCCTACCTGCTGGCAGAAATTGGCTTCCTTAGCTGCCTTCTTCTGCCCTTTCCATCTGCAAGTGGGCTCCCTGGGTGAGACAGGTGCCTCTGAAGGTGCCCTTTGCTGGAGGAAGAGGGGCAAGAGATGATGACTGCCGAGTGAATCACTCCGTCATTATTTCTCCAGGCAGTTGCTGCCTCTGAACCCTTTTCTTCCGGCACCCCAATGGCACTGCGGGATCGCATGCAGGGAGATTGACCACCTTTGCCTTCCCTGGAAAGGCTGAAAGGGAGTTCAGTATTCTGGTTGCTCCTCTCTCAGTGTCCCAGCAGAAGTCCAAACTGCTCAGGATGGAAGGGGCACCGCTGCATGTCCCCAGTTCATGCCAGAGCCCCCTGAGGGGCTCAGAACAGACCTCCATCACCTGGTCCCAGCACTGGCTGGAGACAAAGAACTGGAATGAAAAGAGCTGTGAAAGGTCATCCATCTGCATAGCATTTGACCACAGTTCAAAGACATCATATCTTTTGTTTTCCGAAGTAAAACCCCACTTTTCGCAAACGTTGGAATGCTTGGAATAGAAAGCGTATTTTAAGAGCATTAATTGTAAGAAATGACATTTACCTACTTTACAGTTTCTTTCACCGGACTTATTTCTTGCAGGCACAACTGTCTCAGGCTTTAAATGGCATTTCCGATAAAGCAAAGGAAGCAAAAGAATTTCTGGTTCAACTGAAAAACATATTGCAGCAAATACAGGTAATAATTTCGGGGTTCTTTCTGGCTGTTTGAAACGGTTGCATTTCGCACAGCGCAACCGTGACTAACGGGCCAATCCTCTTGGCTCCCTATGGTGCTATCCAGCTGTCGCAAAAGGCAACATGCCAGAATATTTAGGCTGGGCACCACTGCAAGGGGTGAGTGGCCGGCTTCATGTGTCAGGAGACACTGGACCCCCACCAGACCCAGCAAATACAAGTCGGGGGTGGGAGGGAGGCAGGAATGGGTGGAATGGGGCGGTAACGGGGGCAGGAGGGATTCAGTGGTCGTGGTGTCTGCTGAATCCAAATGGCTTTCCCGGCCTTGATGTGCCTTCATGGGCCAGCTATGGAGCTGGTGCAGGTCCTGTTAGACCCGGTGGCCCAATAGGGGCTTACCCTGGGAAAGGGAACAAGTGTGAGTCCTCCGGAGTCCAAAACTTGATGAGTCTTCCGGAGGCCAAAACTCCCCCACAGGACAGAGCAGGTGTCGTGTTGGTGCCACTGCATCGCTGCACAGGGACTTAGGATTCAACTATAACTTGGTAGCCTAGCAGCCCAATACTATGCATGTCTACTCCAAAGTAAATTCTGTTGAATTCAGTGGGCTGGACTCCCAAGTGAGGGTGCAATCCTAGCCTGGAGTTAGACTGGCACAGTTAGGCCAGCACATTTGGCTGGCACAAGGGCCATCGTAATGCGCATTTGGACCACTCTCGGAGTCAGGGGGGATGGCGCACATTTGTGTGCTGGCCTCTCTGAGTCTGAGAGTGATCTGAATGTACTTTATGGTGTCCCTTGTGCCAGCCAAACGTTGTTGGCCTAACTGTGCCAGCCTCACTTCAGGTTAGGATTGCGCCCAGTGGTGTCATTCAAATGATTTAGGAACAGGAACTCACTTTTGAGTTCAAATTCAAATGTTGAAAAACAAACAAACAAACAAAACCCGGAAGCAGCCACGGAGCCCATTAGGATCCGGAACGCCCGTTCTGGTCCGTTCCCCCTGAATGACATCACTGATTGCGCCCTGAGCAGTGATGTCATGTAGCCAGGACGCTCCGGAACGCTGTTCCGGTTGTTCCGTGTAGGGCTGGCTCCGCCCGCTGCAGTTGTCGCTGCCACGTGCCCCTGCAATACACGAATGGGGCTGGCCGTGCCTGCGCCCTGCACGCCCGCAGCCGGAGGTTTCAGCCAGGCAGGCAGGCAGGCAGCGGACTGCGGGGGAAGCGAGGATGCGCGGAGGAACTGCCAATCAACCGTGCGTCCCGGTAGCTACTTCCTGCGTTCCGGTTGTTAGCGCAGGTAGATTCCACCACTGGCCCTGAGTATGTTATAGGATGGCAGCCTAGGGAATAATTACCTGGGAATATTCCTATCAAAGGCAATGAGATGTATCTATTCTGAATAGATATGTTTAGGATTGTGTGGTAACAGTAAGATTAATTACATTCAATTAATTAGGCTGCAGAACTGCATACAGTACATTTCCCTGTAAATTCCATTGAGCTGAGACTGAGGGCGCAATCCTAACCTGGAATTAGGCTGGCACAAGTCCCTTGTACCGGCCCTGGAGTATTGCATAAAGCATGTTTGTACCACTCTTGGAGTCTGAGACCACTCCGAGAGTGGTCCAGGTTAGGATTGTGCCCTGAGGTGTACTGCTGGTTAGGCATGTAGAGGACTCTATTGTAAGAATAGCTTTGTTTGATGTCAATTATGTCCTTAGCTATGAGCAAATGCTAAAAGCCACAAACCAACACAATGCCTAACTCTGTGAAACTATGTGGCCTAAATGTTTTGACAGCAGCATGCATTATCATGTGTATTCTTTTGGAAAATCAAACCCTAATGGAATGGAGTGCATCATTTAAAAAAAAAAAGTTTTAGACCATAATTATCTGCATACTTTCTAGGAAGTCAAATTCTATTCACCTTTCCTTAACTTTGAATTCAGCAGGACTTTCTTATGAATAAACATACCCAAAAGAACCACACAGCCCTCCCACTTTCCAGCATCCCATCTTCCCATATTTTCAAGGATGGCTGCCCTAGATGCTATGCACCCACCTGAAATTGGCTTGCAACCCACCTGGTGGGTCCCGACCCACAATTTGAGGAACACTGCTGTATGCTGTTGAGCTTCGAACAATGTTCAACACTGTACCCCCAAACTATTTTTTTTGCTCTTGCTTACTTCTGATAAATTAGGATAATGTTGATAAATAATTGTGTTTTAACTGGATTTCTAAAAAAAATGTGTTAAGAACATAAGAACATAAGAAGAGCCACACTGGATCAGGCCAAAGGCTCATCTAGTCCAGCTTCCTGTATCTCACAGTGGCCCACCAGATGCCTCAGAGAGAACACAGGACAACAAGATTCCTGCATCTTGTTGCCACTCTCTTGTATTGATTACTGTGTTGATGCTCCCTTATTGCAAGCCATTCCTAGGACCCCTTTGGGAACAGAGAGGCAGGATTAACATTGCTAAATAAAGAAATACAAATGAGTCAAATAAAACAGAATTATTTTGTGTTGTAAACTGCAATTGTAAATTGATTTCAGATTGCAGTGGGGCACGTGGAAGCAAATTTGAGGGCAGTGGGCCGATCCCCTCCCATCCCAAACATCTCCTGTGCAAGTCCCACTCAAGGAATAGGAGTTGGACATGATCACAGTTGTGTTCTTGTGGATCTCCCCTTCTTATCAGTGGAGTGTGCAAAGAAAAAAATCCTAAGGGAAGCAGAAATTCTGAATAGCTTTATGATAGTCCATTTCCCCCCAAAGTGGGAAGAGTGCGATCGGTTTACAGTATGTCAATTTTCTGGCATAATCATCTTGACAGCATCCCCTGCAGCCCTGTGACAGCAAGCAGTGAATGCCACAGCTTGTAAATGGATCATGCGAGCGGCATGACCTGGCCCAACCTTACGAAAAGAGCATCTTTTGGAAAAGCCATGTTAACGTGGTGAGGAAACCTGATTCTTCCGCTGCAGACATGAATGTGGTTTTTTGTGTCTTCCAGGAAAACGGCTTGGACTACGAAGCCTGCCTGGTGGCTCAGTGTGATGCTTTGGTCGATGCATTGACTCGTCAGAAGGCCAAACTGCTCACCAAAGTGACCAAAGAGCGTGAGCACAAGCTGAAGGTGAGCAAAACAGCCAACATCCATCAGTGGTACCCGTCTCTCCACTGAGCACGGCTCCAAACCTGAATGAGCTTTGGAAGCTCTTTTATTCTTAGCATCTAGTTCAATGGTTCTCAAACCTTTTAACACTGGGGACCCACTTTTTAGAAAGACAATCTGTCCAGGATCCACCGGAAGTGATGTCATGGCCGGAAGTGCCCTCATTGTGACACCAGAGCCTGCCGCTTTGCTGAGACTGCAGCAATCAGTTGGGTTATTTCTCAGCCATTTTCTAATAGCAAAGTGAGTCAGGAAGGGAAAAAGCCTATTTACAACCTTAACACAAGCCAAAGAATTGTGGCTGCCCCACCTAGCAAAAGAGATTAGCTGTGTCGGCATTACACATTGTGCAGCAACATTGCATGCTAATGAAGATTTTATCATGATTATCCAGTTGGCAGGTTCTTTCCTTCTCATGTCCTTACCCTACTTGCCAGTTCCACTCTTTCTGCTTTAAAAGATCAGAGTTGTTGTTGTTGTTGTTGTTGTTCTTGTTTTAAAAAGTGTGTGTGTGTGTGTGTGTGTGTGTGTGTTTAAAGCAGAAGTCTAATCCTATCCTGGGATTCTTGCTTCTCCTATTATAGCCAGTAAGATGTCTCCATTTTCATTTTGGGCCTAATCCTATCCAACTTTCCAGCAGTGCTGCAGTGCCAAAGGGGTTAGCACTGCATCCTGCGGTGGGAAGGGCAGTTATGGAAAGGAATGTTATGGAGGGATGTTCTTTTCCCTCTCTCAAAACACCAGAACCAGGGGACATCCGCTAAAACTGATGGTTGGGAGAGTTAAAACAGATAAAAGGAAGTACTTTTTTACCCAGCGGGTGGTTAGTCTGTGGAACTCTTTGCCACAGGAGGTGGTGATGGCATCTGGTCTAGATGCCTTTAAGAGGGGTTTGGACAGATTTCTGGAAGAAAAGTCCACCGTGGGCTATAGGCCATGATGGATTGTGCAACCTCCTTACATTAGTAGTAGGCTACTTCAGAGTACCGGGTGCAAGGGAGTGGCAACAAGATGCAAGCGTCTTGTGTCTCGTGCCTCCCTGGGGCACCTGGTGGGCCGCTGTGAGATACAGGAAGCTGGACTAGATGGGCCTTTGGCCTGATCCAGCAGGGCTTTTCTTACATTCTTATGTAATGTCTGTTCTCTTCCCTGGAGCTGCATTGCAGCTGCATCGGCGCTGGAACATCGGATAGGATTGGGCCCCTTGTTAATTTTACATTGCCCGAATGGATTGTCCCACACTTAGGCAAGGGTTGTTCACATTATCCAGCAGCAATAGCATGATGTCAAGATTCTTGCGCAGAAGTAGTGCTTAGCTTTGATTTGGGGTTCTTCACTTGCACTGTTGGAGCATCCATCTTCAGCGCGATCTGGATGAATGCATTGGCATTTAGTTCCTTTCATTAAAGCCTTGAAATTCAGTGCTTCCGAAGTCAAGGGAGTCAACACGCATGAGGTTCTAAATTAGTCAGCCGTGAACAGAAATAGGTCCTGCACATTTAATCGCCTCCGCAAATTGAGGTTTGCCCATGTATGACATTTTGCCAAACTAATTATCAGCACTTACAATCCTGGGCAAAGAAGTGGAGTTCATGCAGATGGGGCAGTGGCCATATGGCCGCTAGAGCAGATGCACCTCCAAGGAACTCTTCTTCTCTGCTCCACGGTTGCTTCTGAAACAACATGCGTAATTCAGTGAAAGCTGGGAGGATTCTGTATTTTTATTCTCTCCCCAGGTTGTGTGGGACCAGATCAATCACTGTACTCTGAAACTGCGCCAGTCTACAGGGCTTATGGAGTATTGCCTTGAAGTAATCAAAGAAAATGATCCTTCTGGGTTTTTGCAGGTATGCTTTCTTCTAGTTTCGTGGCAAATGAGCAATCTTTGGCAACCAATTATATCCCTGATCTGCAGTATTTGGTCGTCTTGATCCCAAAGGCATAGGGAGGGTTCCGCAGGGGGAGACAAGCACAGCGGGCACCGGCTGCGGTTGGGCACAGCCAGAGGCAGATCTAAGGGAGGGCAGAGCTCTAAGTTTTGCAAGAAGCCTTACCTTGCAGTGGAAATCTCTCCTGCACCGTTTTAGCCAATCCTCACAGGGAACAGCAACATCTTGGCGTTGCTTACTGGCTACAGCAGCAAGGGAGAGGAGGGATTTACATGACAGGGTAAGGCTTCTTGCAACACGTGGGGCTTTGCCCTTCCTGTAGATCCGCCTCTGGGCACAGCGGCGCCAGGAAAACCAGCATGCCTTTCAGGGGCTTCGTCCTCCTCCCTTGCGCTCTGATTACTCCTAATTGGAGCAATGCCAAGCAATGCACAGGAGTGGGCTGACCGTGCTGGGGGTGTGGTGATGTTGCTCGGCCCCAGGTACACTGCGAACCAAGCACAGCTCTGCTAAATCCGAAGTCCCACATGGGCACACATGCTTTCGGACATGAGGTACTCCATCCTTTTCAATAAAGGAAACTAGGAACAGAAGGGGACCCTTGAGTGATATATTTAAGGATGCAACCCTAACCTGGAGTTAGGCCAGCACAGTTAGGCCAGCAGAGTTTGGCCGGCACAAGGGACACTGTAAAGCATGCTTGGACATGCACCATCCTCCCTGACTCCGAGAGGGATCCAAACACACTTTGCCGTGACCATTCTGCTAGCCAAACTTTGCTGGCTTTACTGTGCCAGCCTAACTTCAGGTTACGCTTGCGCCCTAAATGTAATTCAGAGGAATATTCTGGATGCTGAAATTAATGTTTTGAAAATGGACCAACTACACATGGGTGAGGATCACAGCTTGCTTCTGGCGGTCAAGGCCCCATTTCAGACTTTTGCAGCATGTATGCAGACTCCAAAAGGGACTGACAAAACACAGACCATCCAGATTTTAACTCTAGGATGGTTGGTTATAGAATTTAGCATCATCACTAGAGAAAGGGGATCTGCACTCATAAAGTACATGCACATCTGCTGCCACTGTTGAAATGAAGGAGGAACCCATGGGCAAGGAATGCTGCACAAATCTAAGAGAGTCTAGAATTGGGACATGTGTCACAGTTGATATAAATAAATATCAACTTAAATATATATTTACTGGCAGATGCAGCAAGTAGCACTCGTAGTTTCCTTGCTTTGGTAAAAAGGACTTTTCTTCCAGGGGAAGAGTCTTTGCTTTGACAGAAGATTAACACTGGATGCTACCCAGGTCTTTACATTTGCATGAGGGCTAGGGTATATTCCCATTTGATGGAGGAACTGAGAGATAATGACTTGTCCAAGACTAATCATTGCATTCATGGCAGGCCAAAAGTGTGAGCTTAAGGGACATCTGCACGAAACACTTCTAGCATTCTTACTTTGGCATAAATTGGACAAGATTACAGACGATCTATTTCACTTCCCCAAGTGAGAGGACAATCCTAACCTGGAGTTAGGCTGGTACAGTTAGGCAAGAAAAGTTTGGCCGGCACCAGGGCCACTCTAAAGCATGTTTGGACCATGGAGTCTTGGAGGATGGTTATTGTCTGTGTGCTGGCCTCTCTAATTCTTAGAGTGGTCCAAACATACTTTACGGTGTCCCTTGTGCCAGCCAAAGTTTGCTGGCTTAACTATGCCGGCCTAACCTCAGATTAGGATTGTGCTCTGAGAGTGGGACCACCCTCACTAATCAATTTATATAATCCAAAATGTGCCACTGGAAAAGAAATTGCGAATTCAGAGAGGTGCCTGCAGTGTCAATAGGTAAAGACGAAGGATGTACTAAAACAAATTCATCAGAAACAGTTCCTACAAAACAAGGGACATATGTGCAGGAAAAGCTCTGTTTCCTTCATCATGTGTAGTTCTACCCAGATCTACAAACTTCTAGGACAAAGGTGTTCTCACTGTGCAAAAACCAATATATGAAACCAAGATTGTATGATGCCACCAGCTTGGAATCTGGTGGAGAGAACCGACTGCTGTGGGCATGACTCTAGACTAGGTCAGGTTATCTTGGCCCCTGGGTTGACTTTAGGAGCGCAATTCTAAACTGGAGTTAGGCTGGCATAAACTAAGCCAGCAAAGTTTGGCCAGCACAAGGCCACCATAAAGCATGTTTGGACTACTCTCAGAGTCAGGGAGGATGGCTCATGTCTATGTGCTGGCCTCTCTGACTCCGAGAGTGGTCCAAACATAACATACTTTACGGTGTGCTGGCCAAACTTTGCTGGCTTAGTTTATGCTGGCCTAACTCAGTTTAGGATTGCGTCCTAAGTCGCAGTCCCATTTATCTGATTATTCTGTATCTTTGCCTTGTACTTTTGAAGACCAGATGTTCCCTTTTCAGATTTCGGATGCTTTAATCAAACGTGTTCAAGTGTCTCAGGAGCAGTGGGTTAAAGGAGCTCTGGAACCCAAAGTATCTGCAGAATTTGACCTGACTTTGGACAGTGAACCACTGTTGCAGTCCATTCACCAGCTGGACTTCATTCAGATGAAATGTAGGGGTGAGCTTTTGTAAACTGCTTTCCTTTGTTTCTTTTGCACTGAGATTTCAAACAGTGGGGAGGCAGAGATGGGGAAGGACAAAGAGTCTCTTTCTGGATATGAGCTACCATTTCTGCAGTGAGAAATGCTTCTCCTCGCATGACCCTAACCAGCTCAGGCAACAGCATTAGATAGTGGTAGACAACTGAGAAGATAAACCCTGTCAGACCGATACCATCTGTTCTTTTCTAGAATTGAGAAGTTTGCTAGTGTAGCTGTAACCTTAAAAACAGCGTTGCTCTATTTTTGGAGCACAGCAGATCAGCAATAGTTGCAGTAATTGAAATCACTTCTCTATTCAGACCCTCCTGTTTATTCATATTCCTCTTTGGAGAGGGTGCAGCTTCTTGATCATTACTGTCGTGGAGAACTGTGATGGACAGAGTGCCCAGATAAACTCTTGAAGCTCACGGGCAAAAGGCCTTTAACAATAACACAGTAAGAAAAGCTTTAAGCTAGTTCTTAGGAGGTGGTAAAGGTGGTAAAAGGCTTTTAATAGTTTACAGTGCAGTTAGAATGAATGAATGAATGAATGAATGAATGAATGAATGAATGAATGAGGGCAATCCTAACCAACTTTCCAGCACTGACATAGCTGCGCCAATGATGCATGTGTTGCATCCTGCCGTAGGGGGGGGGCAGTGGGGGGGCAGTCATTGAGTCCTCCTCAAGGCAAGGACATGTTTGTTCCCTTACCTTGGAGCTGCATTGCCCTCACCCCAGTGCTGGAAAATTGTTTAGGATTGCACCATGAATGAGGGCGCAATCTTAAACAGGCCAGACTGATGCGGCCGACCATATCCAATGCTGTTTAGGAGAGGCTGGAGCCTCCACGCGGCAAAAGAGCGCGTCGATGGGAGAGGGAAGGTAGGATTGCGCTGTGGATGAATGAATGAATGAATGAATGAATGAATGAATGCTCCCTGTCACCGTTCCCCACACACAAATCCCTCCCTCATGGCATATGGAGATCTACATATTTCACCCTGGTATATAGTTTTCAGTGTATGGGGAATGTTTTGTGTAGAGGAGCATTCATTCATATGAGCCTCCACCAGCAGCTTGAAGTCACATTGCCCAAATGAATGCCTTCCCCCAAATTCTCCAGTGTGCATTCTCTAATAAACTGTAAATGCTTAAAAAAAATTTGTCAGCATTTTAAATATGTCAGTCTCTGATTTGGGAATTTGATATTCAGTTAATATTTTTACACATTTGATACTTGACATGCAGTGACAATTAGTAGATTGTAGATTAGATAATTAGTTTTGATAGTTGTGGTGATAGTAATACTTTTGGTGTTGATGATTGATGGTATTCACTTTTTGGTAGTAGTATGGGGAATGTGATATAGCCTTTGGTTTTTCACAGAATTTGATAGCTGACATGCAACGGTACTCAATATTTGATAGCTCTTATTGAAATTCTTACAGTAGTTGATAGTTTACTGTTTATAGCATTTGCTATTTACGCTGCCCCCCCCCAAATAATCAAGTATCACACTACAGTTTTGAAATGCTGGATTCAAAATTCCATTGTAGGGTGTGTGTTTTTCTTCAGAATTTCATTATATTATGCCGCTGCAATCACCAGCAGTGCCGGCCTTGTGCTGGTCAAGTGTCGGCAGCGCGCAGTCAGCGCTGGGCCTCGCCAAGGGCGTTCCAGAGGCGTCCCGGGGGTGTAACTGGGCGGCACAATTGGCAGAGATGGGGGTTTTATTATAAAATGAGAAAAGGAAGGGGTTTGTGTGGGCATGGTAGCTGAGGAACAAGCTGTATGAAACGCGCTCTCTCTCTCTTTCGCTCTCTCTCTCTCTCTGAGTAAGTGCGTGCATGCGTGCATGCGTGCATGCGTGCGTGTGTGTGTGTGTGTGTGTGTGTGTGAGAGAGGGGGGGCGCAATCTTAACCTGGAGTTAGGCTGACTCAATTAGGCTAGCAAACTGTGGCCCACACAAGGGCCACTATAAAGTATGTTTGGACCACTCTTGGAGTTAGGGAGAATGGCTGAACTGTGCTGGCCTAACTCCAGTTTAGGATTGTGCTGAGAGTGAGAGCGAGCGAGCGAGAGAGAGAGAGAGAGAGCCCTATGGCCTTTCAATATAGGAGTGACCAGTTTCTCAAAGCAGAGACAAAACTATCTTAGAAGCCCTTTATCTTATCCCAAAGACAGTATAGTTGTGTAAGCAAGAGGGCTTGTTGCAGATGTGTCATTTGATATGCAAAAATTCTGGGCATCAATTTGCCCCTGATTTTGTTCTTCCTGGGATACGTTTCAGGGCATTCTGGATGAGCTGGTAGAGTTTGTTGCTTGTTCCAATGGGTGTCCCAAGTTAGGACTCTCCTTTTTGTCTCAAGAGTTAGTAAGTATCTCAGCAGAAAGATCTCATCGGTTCAACATTCCTTTGAAATTCTAAACAGACATTGTGAGGAACGTTATCCTGGAGCAATACACTGGAGCAGCTACTTGGGAGGTGATTCACTGAAGAGGGTCTGCTCCAACCTATAATTTGCCCTTTGCATTTCCTGTCCTTTGATCGTTCTTCAAATTCTCGTTGTTCTGAATGTGTTTTATAATGCAAGTGCCCAGCACAGGAACAAAAAGGACCCATAAAATGAAGTGAAACAAAGATGAATGCAAATGAAGACGGGGCCAATGAGGCAGTTATTTTCTTGGCTGAATCAGAGTGGACTGGGAGAGTTCTGCTTGAAGGAACTGTATGGGTCACAGATAACCGCCTTTGCTATTTATCGCCACCAGAATTGTGCATAAATGATGATTCCTGTTCAGGCAAAGACCAAAGTTCATTTGATTTCAGTAGGCTTAATTCTGAACTCAGAAGGTTCCGTCTAAGGCAATTAGGCCAGCTAATTTGACAGCTAAATCCTTGGAGGAACAACAGAAAACGCTTGAATTTAGATGAGTAGTTAAAGGGCAAAACTCAGCTCCCCAAAAGGGTATTGCATCTTGACCTAAGTGGGTTGTTTTAATGAAGCTACTGCAAGAACAATAGTCAACTGCAGCCCCAGCAATTGAAGCAGTCAAAAAAGAGGAAGCAAACAAGGAGAATTTTTAAGATTGAAAATGCGCCTGATGAAGCTTCTCCCAGTATATATTTGCAAAGGCCTTTGTTAGTGTGGAGACATTGTGATCACCTCCATTTGGATGGTATATAATGAAGGCTGCCGAGCGATGAGGGGGGCGCCTGAGGGGGGACATGATTGAGACATATAAAATAATGCACAGAAGGGATAGAGGCAATAGAGGGATGTTCTTTTCCCTCTCTCAAAACACCAGAACCAGGGGGCATCTGCTAAAACTGAGGGTTGGGAGAGTTAAAACAGATAAAAGGAAGTATTTTTTTTTACCCAGCGGGTAGTTAATCTGTGGAACTCTTTGCCACAGGAGGTGGTGATGGCATCTGGTCTAGATGCCTTTAAGAGGGGATTGGATGGATTTCTGGAAGAAAAGTCTATCGTGGGCTATAGGGAATGATGGATTGTGCAACCCCCTTACATTAGTAGTAGGCTACTTCAGAGTACCGGGTGCAAGGGAGTGGCCACAGGATGCAGGCATCTTGTTGTCTCATGCCTCCCTGGGGCACCTGGTGGGCCGCTGTGAGATACAGGAAGCTGGACTAGATGGGCCTTTGGCCTGATCCAGCAGGGCTCTTCTTATGTTCTTATGATGAAACTTCCTCCCCTCCTGCAGCTACTAGTCCCTATTCTAAGCAACGCTCTGCTCTCAATCAGGTTCATTTCAGAAGGTACACAGAAAGGAAATGAGACAACTTCAAAAGGCTCTACTGTGCTGTATAAATAGTGCTAAGTATTTGGCATAAATAGTGCTAAGTAACTCATCATAGTGATCAGATCATGTAGCACCAGAGTCCCCAGACTACCCTTGCTTAGTCTTTTGTAATTTATCACATTTTACCCTGTGTTTTCTTGAAGGCAGTCCGTACAGCTCTTCCCTACCCCATGTTATCAACCCCATGAGGTGGGGGAAGCAGAAGGAGAGTGACTAGGCCAGCGAGTCAGTTTACTTCTGCAGTGCATGAAGGCCCAGCTTCTTGCATCTGTGCGCTTTGTCCAGGGAGCTGCACAGCTGAATGGAGGCTGGAACTCATCTATTCCCAATCCTCGTATAATACTTTTCTCATCTAACTACTGTAACACAGAGAGAGTGCAATCCTAAATTGCGTGGGAATAGCGAGGCCAGCGGGCCTGCACGATATCCAGCACAGCTTTAGTGCACTGGGGAACTCAGATGGGGCAAGGGCATGTTTGCCCCCTTGCCCCAGGGGAGGCGCCAGTCTCCCCTACGGTTCCCTTGGATCCGCACTTGCTAGATAGCAGGCGCAGAGCTGAGGAGGCAGCGTGGCCTGAATCGGGGCCTGAGGATGGAGGCTTGGATGCAGACTAACAGCCACATCCCATCACCACTCCCCTCTTCAGGCTGGCACGCCTACCGGGCTGCCCACCCCCGCCAGATCTGCTCAAATTTCTCCCTCCAGCTCCCCCCCCCCGTGCCCAGATCTGCTCTCGCACCGGCTGAGTTCGGAGCTCACTCTTAGGATTGCACCCTGACATTTGTTGTTTTTGTATGTGCGCTCACGCACGCGCACGCGCACACACACACACACACACAGACAGAGAGAGACCCTCAGGACACGGCAGAGATTCCCTATTGTGAAACAACTCCAGGCATCAGAACTATTCCCTCCGCCTCTAATTTCAAAGAGGATCTCATCCCACCCGAGCCTAAAAGGGTCTTGGGAGGTCATCCTGGCTGCTCCAGCATTGTCCTGCTTCTGCTATTGCCGCTGTCTTACGTCGGGCAGCCCAGTCCTAAGTAAGGCCGACATCAGGGCTGTATCCTAAAGCCCATTAGGAGGCAGCAGCAGCAGCCAACGTGAAGTGCAGGCCAAGGAGAGGTTTTCCCCTTACACCCATGTAAGTCCCAGTCATCCCAATGGGGCCACTCGGATCTGCGCCTGCTGTTTTGCAGGCGCAGGTGCATGTGCGCAGGAGCATCCCAGATTGGGGCCGCTGAGGCTGGGGCTGTGGTTTAGGATTTGGCACTACGGCCATCCTGCATCACAACCCCCATCTCTGCCAATTGCGCCGCCCAGTTACACCCCCGGGACGCCTCTGGAACGCCCTTGGCGAGGCCCAGCGCTGACTGTGCGCTGCCGACACTTGAACAGCACAAGGCCGGCACTGCTGGTGATTGCTGCGGCACCTGAGCATTGGTGCTGCTGCTTGCGCTGGTCCAACGCCATACCACTAACGCTGATGCACTTGATGGCACATTTGCGACAGCATTAGACCAGCGCAAGAGTGTAGCGCCGGCCCAACAGGGGTATAGGATTGCACTCTGAGCCAATGCTGAACATAAAGAGGACTGCAGTTCTTCATTAAGGGCACGCTTAACAAAAAGATATATCTACTTCAATGTTTTCTGTTGGGTTATATGTCCCTCTCTCACTTCCATGCCTGTTGTAAAGCTATTTACTTTTTCTTTTTTAAAAAATAATAAAGCCCAGCCTTGAAACATAATTTTGCATGCACTGGTTGGTAACATGGTCTTGGGGTAAAAGACCTGCAGCGCATTGAGCAATGATTTATTGCTGCCATTGCTCAAGGATGTGCCGCCATGAGAGGTAGGGAAGGCGGAGCCCCCTTTGTCCTGTCCTGCTCCAGTGAAAACAACCTCATGTGCCTATTGTCGCCTCATGTGCCTCCAGTGAAAACAGCCTCACATGCAGGAAGAGGCTAGATCTTGCGGCAGCGACAGCTCCGCCTCCCCTGTGATTGCACATCACCCAGTTTCTCCAAGAGACTAGAGCTGCATCATCAAGTGCTCAGCGTCCACTGTAATAGCGCTGGTGTTGTGCTGTGGCTTCCGGGTAGCCCCCTGAATGCCTTGTGACATGACATCATCATGTCACCCAGCTGCGCATGCTGTGCCTTTCCAGCCTTTGAACCACCACATGCCATGCCATAGCCAGCTCAGCAGCTCATGCTGGCAAGTGGCAAAGGACATTCTGCTGATTTCAGTGTTCTTCAGGAGAACCCCTCTGAAAAGGGCCACACTAAGCTCCAGATGAAGTCCAAAGGCCAACAGGATGTGGTGCAAAGGGGCTGTTAGCTGCCTGCCTCTTGCTGGCGTTCTCCCATGCCACAAGACAAGTCACAAGCATACGGAAGTAAGTCAAGGCCAGTGAAGGTACACACAGAAAGCCTCTGCTGAGCAGGAGGTGTAGAGGAAGCAGGCATGAAGAATTGTCCAGTCAATGGGATGCAGGAAGCTAAGAATGGGAGTGGAGGTGAGCGCAGCTCTGTTTTGTGGTGGGCTTCAGCTAGCTGGGTTATTTGGGGCTGCCCCAAAATGGGGATCACTGGACTTAGGTAACCTTTTAAGGGCACAATCCTAACCAACTTTCCAGCGCTGACATAGCTGTGCCAATGGGGCACGTGCTGCATCCTGCAGTCATGGAGGCCTCCTCAAGATAAGGAAATGTTGGTTCCCTTACCTTGGAGCTGCATTGCCCTTAGCCTAGTGCTGGAAAGTTGGATGGGATTGCACCTTAAGCCTAAAATCATGATATCTTGTTGTCAGTGGTTGTTCAGTCTTTCTCCAGTGTGTTCCTCTTTAAGAAGGGTGTGTCCTTATTCAACCTTACCGAGCTTGCATGAGAAGCAACCCTTGCCCGTAGCTATACAGTGTTTTAGACAATGGAGGATGAAAATGAGGGTCAGGCAGTATTCAGATTTCCCTGGCAACATGTATCTGCATGCCTCCGCATTGGTGAAATAGCCCTCTCTTTCATTCCTTGAATCTCATTAGTAAAGAATTATGGAGAGGGGTTGGAGTTCTTCCGCATTCCTTGGCAAATTGGATATTAGTGATGTAATAGTTGGAGACTGCATTTGCAGCAATGCTATTTACTAGACTTCTGACAATAGGTTTAGCATCTGTTTGTTCGCTAGCGGTAAGGTGCCCTGAAGGTATATGCGTGTATCCGATCCCGAGTTCTGGTGGCCAACTAGGCTAGCCCATCCTGAGGCCATCTGAAATGGTTGCTTGAGGGGGTGCCCATCTCTGCCTGCCCAGGTTCCTCCACTGCTCCCTGGATTGGAAAAGGAAGAGGGGGACAGAGAGGAAGAGGGAATGTGGAGGGGAGAGGAGTGCTGAGCAGGAACATTGGAGAGTGGGAGGAGCAGAGGGGAAGGCATTTGGGATGCTGACTCAGGGGTCAGGCAACTTTGGGCTGGCCGAGGTGGGGCAGAGAGACACCAGCACCTTTTCTTCCAGAGCCTCTGAAGCAGCATATCAGCATATAAAAATGTATATTTATTATATGTAGTTATAGCCTACCTTTTTATTATTATTATTATTATTATTATTATTATTATTATTATTATTATTATTATTAAAATCATGCTTAAGGTACCTGATGAAAAATAACATGTAACCCAGCAAAGACCATTCCTGAAAACAATCTGAAGGTGCAATCCTAACCTGGAGTTAGGCCGGCACAAGTCACTTATGCTGTCCATGCGCCGGCTTCCCTGACTCCGTGAGGGATCCAAACGCACTTTACAGTGTGTCTGCGACACCCTTGGGCTGGCACAAGTGATTTGTGCTGGCCTAACTCCAGGTTAGGATTGTGCCCTAAGAGCAGTTTTAACAGCAGCTCTATTGCTTAAAACAGATTAGAACAGAAGACCTAAAATAGATGTGTTTCTCTCACTTTTTAGCATTAGTACCCACCTTAAAAGAAGTTTCACTTTACCAGCCGTTCAAACTCTGTGGCTATTATGGTGATTGGGCAGCAGTGCTCCACCTCAAGCAGCAGGTTGTTGAACCTTTGATGCACTTAGCTTAATCTACCGGGTTTGTGAACCACCAAAAAATTGGGTCGTGACTCACTGGTAGGCCACGGGCCCGCAGTTTGGGAACCACTGATCTGGAACATCAGCCATCCGGCAGATAAGAAGACCAATCTATGCATGTCTACAAGTAAGCCCCACTCTGTTCACTGGGGCTTAGTCCTAGTAAGTGTGTACAGGATTGTAGCCCAAGAGTCTGCTAGAAGAAGCATCTTTTGATGCAAAGGTGAAGACTCAATAGAGAAGACATGAGCCACCCTGAATTTATTTATTCCAGAGTCTGGGTGAGACCACAGAGGACACTTTCCTGAGTTCCAACCCAGAGGCGGATCTACAGGGAGGGCAAAGCTCTACGTGTTGCAAGAAGCCTTACCCTGTCATGTAAATCCCTCCTCTCCCTTGCTGCTGTAGCCAGGAAGCAACGCCAAGATTGGCCAAAACAGTGCAGGAGAGGAGTGATTTCCACTGCAAGGTAAGGCTTCTTGCAAAACCTAGAGCTTTGCCCTCCCTTAGATCTGCCTCTGTTCCAACCAGACAAGCGTCAGATTGTAATGGTATGCAGGAAAGGGCCTCCCTGGCCTCAACCTGGGTGAGGGTCCAATGCTGGTCCCTCAGGTCCTCCTAGTCACCATCAAAATCTGAACTGCTGCTTCGGGCAGAAGTTGTGACACCGCCTTTCACACATAACGCTAACACTTTTCCTGGGCTTTTTGTAGTGAGGGTTGTGTCTACAGAGATACGACACTCATTCACCATGACACCTCTTGCCCAGAAGGAAACACGTCTGGGTGCTCTTTTTCACACCATTGGCATGCCAGCCTGCTCAATTATCAATCAAAGTGACATGTTCCCTACTGCCAACCAGTAAGAGCTCTGCTCTCATGGATCAGGTGCTCTTCCAGCTGAACAGATGCAACTGAAGTCATCCATTGTAGAAGAGAGTGAGAGGGGCAGCACAATCCTAACCGGCGCTGGAACAGGCTGGCTAGTCTGCACTGTATCCAATGCAGGTTAGGAGCAGGCTGGAGCCTCCACAGGGCAAGGGCAGGTCATCCCCTTTAGGGGTTGTTAGGTGCCAGCTATCCCAGTGGGCCTGCTCAGATCTACGCCTGCACGTCTGAACATACCATGCGGTCCGAATAGCCTAACGGTCTCATCCAGGCTCCACCCCCTCCCTGGACCACCAGAACGCCCTTCTCCGCCACCCCGGGACATCCCCACCCACCGTCCCCCCCTGCCCAGAAAAGCCCTTGCGCTGGCCAAACTTGGCCAGTGCGCGGTGGCTTACTGGCTGCTCGCTCTGACGCAACTGTGTCAAAGCAGCTGCTTGCGTCGACACCGTGCGCCTTACGCTGGCGTGGAAGCACTTTCACAACAGCACTGCACCGAAGCAGGCCGCATGCACTGGCTCAGGGAGCGCCTTGGATTGCTCCCTCCAATGGATTCAAGCTGGACAAGTTTACCTTGGCTGTGCGCTGAGCCTCACGATCATGTAAATACCACTTAGTGCTCATTGAGAGGTGGGTTAGTGAGAGCTGAATGCATATCAGAGCTGTTGTCCAGTGGCGTTTTCATGTGCCTAGCCCCATACTGCGGCTAACCATTCTACATAAAATCATCCAAGAGATGAGTTGAGAGGTGCCGTCACGACCCAATTAGAGATGTGGTGAAAAGATCAGATGACAGCTTTGCAGCCGCCTCATTCCTCCCCACTTGCCATTTATGAACGCTCCCCACAATAAACAGTCTTTCTGAGTTTTGTGAATTGGCCATAGGATTGCAGTCCTTGGGACTTGTTTCCCTGACAGTGACCTGCCCAAAGGACCCCAAAGGGTTGCAGCTTCAGTGATTTTGGCTAGAGGTGATGCTTGCTTGAGCATGGTGCTGCATGTCACACTGCCTGATGGGTAAGGGCAGAGTTGCACTAACCTGTGCTTAGTTCCTGTTTCAGTGCCGCCAGTCCCGCTACTGCAGCTGGAGAAGTGCTGCACCCGAAACAATAGTGTGACGCTTGCCTGGAGGATGCCACCTTTCAGCCACAACCCGGTGGAGGGTTACATCTTGGAACTCGATGACGGAGACGGTGGACAATTCCGAGTGAGACCTGTGCTCCTTATTCTGCTGATTCCAAAGATTGGGGGCCACCACTGAAAAAAAATAAATTTAAGCAGAAAAAATCTGATGGATGGTGGGACTCCCAAAATGTGTTGTTATTTTTGTCCTTTGAGGACAAAGGCGGTCTGTCTAGTATCCTGGACATTTTTTTATGTTTGACATTCTTGGACAAATTCTTGAATATAGTGAGATTAGAATCAAATTGGAATTTTTTTTTTGTATTATATTCAAGAATTTGTCCAAGAATGTTGAACATAAATAATGAGGAGGGATGAATGACACATTGATCCTCTGTGGCCTTGAGTGGACATTCATGTGGCTTGTACCATATGAGGGAAGCGATGCATAGTTTCGTTTGAGCATCTCTCAACCCATTTTATTGTATTGATGAAATGAAATGCAGAGAATTAGAAATAAATGCATTTTGAATAAACTGCTTAGAATATATCATTCTATATAATTCGGAGATTCAAGTTGTAGACAGGATGTGTTGGAACAATATGAATGTTAAAATATAATTACATGTGATTTGGCTGCCAGGTGACTGTTTCACCAACAGAGCTGGGGAACTTCTATTTAGCCCTTTAATTTGTGTATTTTGGAGCTCCCAAGATAAGATTCTCTTTAATTTCAGGTAAAAACTTACTTACCTTCCTACATACATACATACATACATACATACATACATACATACATACATACATATTGATATAATAATAATAATAATAATAATAATAATAATAATAATAATAATAATAATAATAATAATACTTGGATTTATATACCGCCTTTCTTAGGTCACCAGATTTCTCTAATGACTATAACTCAAGGTGGTTTACATGGGCAGACTTTATTCAGAAACCCGAAGGTTTTTACAATTTATACAGAAATGTTCTATCTTTCAAGAACTACACACATACAGATAGATCTTTCTGGATTTAGTCCTTCTTTCTGGCCACCCGTTTCTCTTCTTGCTGGCTGATAAATGGCTTCCCTGCTCCCACCAAAGAAGCAGCTGAACTTCGGCACAACTCCCCCTCACACAAGGCAGCCGAAGCTCAGCTGTTAATCAGCTGCAATTAACGAGGTCTGCCGCTCATAGAGACTTCCGGCTGTCCCGAACTGGCGACCTTCAGATCTTCAGCTCTTATCTTCAGGCAAACAGAGGCATTAACCCTCTCGACTAAATCTTCTGCCCCTTATTATATACCACCTTATTCTATTTTTACACAGCATTCAAGGTGGTTTACATAGGCAGGCTAAGGCTAACCCGAACCATTTTTCAATGAGGCTTTTATAATATGTTCTGTGGAAAGACAGAACCCTCAGTCCCCAGATGTTGCCTTCACAGTGTGGTTATCTCCTCTAGCTGTGTGCCATCAAGTTTCAGCAGGCAAACCAGACAGGTCCTCCAGGCTGTTATTCATTCTTTATTGGCCAACCATCACAATTCCCCCCCCCACTGTGGTCGCTCAGCAGCAACTCCGTTCTGCCACAATGGGTAACAGCAGCTCATCAGCCTGGCATTCTATCTCCCATCCAGAATGAGACTACAGTTGTTCCTCCTTAGCTCCAGGCAGTAAAGCAGCTCAATCATCAAACCACACCTCCACATTAAAGCTGCCCCTCTGGAAAAAAAATGAAACACTACCTTCTCAAAGCTTCTTTTCGAATCACACATGCGCGTCACGTTGCACATTCTTCTTGAGTTTATTTTGCTGGATCTTATTGCAACAATTTGCCTGTAACACAAAATATATTAGTTCACTTTTGAAGGTTTTATTATGAGATCATACTAGAATTTGTATGCATGGTGAACAAGAAATTGGTGAACTCTATTCCTGCCTTTTTTGTTGCTTAGGAAGTGTATGTTGGCAAGGAGACACTATGCACTATTGATGGCCTTCATTTCAACAGTACCTACAATGCAAGAGTCAAAGCCTTTAATTCATCAGGAGTGGGCCCTTACAGCAAAACTGTTGTTTTACAGACGTCTGATGGTGTGTAACTTGAACAATGCATAAATTCCTTCTCGAGATTTCTGTATCTGGCAAACCAATTCAACTGGATTTTGGAATCACTGTTACAAGCTCCAAAACAGAGTCCAGACCAACCACGACACCTGTTTGCTGCTTTTGCACAGAGCTCTCTGGCATGTTGTGTTGGGTCAGTGACTTGCTGTGAGATGCACTAGATCAGTGGTTCCCAAACTGTGGGAAGGGACCCACCAGTGGGTTGTGTATCAATTTCAGGTGGGTCACGAAGCACCTAGAGCAGCCATATTAAAAATATGGGAAGATGGGATATTGGAAAGGGGGAGGGCTGTGTGGTGGTTTTGCTGGGGTCAAGGCTGTAAATAAGCTTGTTATTCTTTCAGATTCACTTTGCTATTGGAAAATGGCAGGCAGCGCAATCCAAGTGCGCCAGTCGTGTCAATGCAACGTCATTGCGTCGACGTGACACCGTTAGCACTGACATGGGGGCACCAATTCGCACCCCCATGTCGGCGCTCGATCAACAGGACTGGTGCTGCAGGCAGTGCAGCCTGCTGTTTAGCAGGCGCAGATCTGAGGAGCGCATTGGGGAGGTTGGAGCATCCCCTATGATAAGGGCGCGTACATGCCCTTGCCGCAGGGAGGCTCTAGCCTTGCCAACCCAGCGTTGGAGTTGGTGCTGGCTGGCCAGCCTTGCTAATCCAGTGCTGGGTTGGATTGCGCTCTGAGAAATAACCCAACCTATTGCTGCAATCGCAGGAAAGCAGCAGGCTCTGGTATCACAGTGACGGCAATTCCAGCCATGACATCACTTCCGGTGAGTCCCAGACAGATTGTCATTCCAAAAAGTGGGTCCCTGTACTAAAACATTTCAGGATCATTGCACTAGATTGTTCCAATGAAGCCTAGTGCAGACTGAAGACATCCACAGGCTGTCGCTGTGTATTTCTGCACGCTTCTGGAATTTGGAATCAGTGCAAAGCCTATAATGGGCTGAGAATGTTGTAGAATTTGCCAGACTTGCTAAAGAATTCTGGGGAGGTGCCAATTAGATTGGGACAGAAACTCAAATGTGCCACTAAATGAAGAAAATTGCGTAAATCAAATCGGAGTGACAGCTTCCTTTTGACTAATCAATCATCACTGTTTATGAGCCATAAATGCCAGTCAGATTTTTCAGTGTTTGAAAATTCTCTATCCTTGGCAGTTAAGCTAAGATGCAATTGTAACATCTAAGTTCCATCCTGAGAATAATGCTAGAATTTTATGCCTTAAATCAGTGATTCTCAATTTTTTTGTATCGGGATCCACAATTTTTAAAATGACAGATTGTCATTCCAGCAAAATTCAGTAAAAGTGGAGTTGTTAACCTGGAAGTGATGTTGTGGCTGGAAGTGATGTCATCAAGCACAAAAAAATTAATACCCCATAGGACCAAATTAAGGGCACAATTCTAACCTGGAGTTAGGCTGGCACAAGTTAGGCCAACAATGTTTGGCTGGCACAAGGGCCACCATAAAGTGCATTTGTACCACTCTTGGAGTCAGGGAGGATGGCAAATGTCTGTGTGCTGGCCTCTCTGACTTTGAGAGTGGTCCAAACATACTTTACGATGTCCCTTGTGCCAGCCAAACTAACCTGTACCAGCCTAACTCCAGGTTAGGATTGTGCTCTAAATCAAATTAAGCAAATGCAGACACATAACATGGTAGCACCAAGTCTAATATACTAAAAATAAAATGCACATTTAAAGATTGGGGCCATACCTGAAATTGGCTTGTGACTCACCCAGTGGGTCTCAACTCACAGTTTGAGAAATGCATCCTTAAATCATTCTTTTCTTGAAGTGGATCATTATACAGACATTCTGGCACACATTTCACCCTCTACATGCATGTTTGGTATGTTGTTTGGATGGATGATAATATCCATATGGTGGAAGTTTGGTAAAATTATCCTTACCGCTTGATAGGAGGATCAAGCTCTCTGGGGCTGGACTTGGGTTGTCTTTATGGATGCCTATAGAACTTGAGTAGTATTGTGTGTATCTGCTGGTCATTAGATCAGTGGAATATAGGTGTGATTACATTTGGTGGGATAGTGTTCTGTCTTCTTCAGTTGCCAGGACAATGTTTCTAAATGGAATGTCATGAACTGGGCTTTTATTTCTTGCTCCCTTCTAACCTGCGAACTCTTCCTTTCTCTGTAGTGGCCTGGTTTACATTTGATCCCTCTTCAGCCCATAGGGACATAGTCCTGTCCAATGACAACCAGACAGCCACTTGCAGTAGCTACGATGACCGTGTGGTTCTGGGCACAGCGGCTTTCTCCAAGGGAGTCCACTATTGGGAATTGCATGTAGACCGTTACGATAACCACCCAGATCCAGCCTTTGGAATTGCTCGAATTAATGTTGTCAAGGACATGATGCTCGGGAAGGATGACAAGGCATGGGCGATGTATGTCGACAACAATCGCAGTTGGTTCATGCATTGCAATTCTCACACCAACCGGTAAGCATTCCAGTCACTTCTCTGAAGCTTGAAGAAGTTGTTTTCTTTGTTATCTTCATCAGAAATCACATGTGCAAGAGGGCCATAAGTGAGTATATGTCAAGAATACATCTCATACACTCTCGTTCATTAATGGTGAATCTTTTCGGCTTGATGTGTCAAAAATTCAGAAAATGCCTAACTTGACTCTGCTGGCGTGTCAAACCCCTCCCCAATTTACATATTCATTTATTTTTTAAAAATACAGTCCAATCGTGTGGTGTTATGTATGCTATGTATTATATAAACAAAATATCAAATAATTTCCTTACAAAAATGAAATACAAGTAAATCAAATTCAGTTAAGAACATAAGAAGAGCCCCAATGGATCAGGCCAAGGCCCATCTAGTCCAGCTTCCTGTATCTCACAGTGGCCCACCAGATGCCTAAGGGAGCTCAGGAGACAACAAGATGCTTGCATCCTGTTGCCACTCCCTTGCACCTGGCATTCTGAAGTAGCCTACTATTAATGTAAGGAGGTTGCCCAACCCATCATGGACTATAGCCCACGATGGACTTTTCTTCCAGAAATCCATCCAGTCCCCTTTTAAAGGCATCTAGGCCAGATTCCATCACCACCTTCTGTGGCAAAGAGTTCCATAGCTTAATTACCTGCTGGGTAAAAAAGTATTTCCTGTTATCTCTTTTAACTCTCCCAACATCAATTTCAGTGGATGCCCCCTGGTTCTGGTATTGTGAGGGAGGGTAAAGAACATCCCTCTATCGACTCTATCCCTCCCGTATGTCTCAATCATGTCCCCCCTCAGGCGCCTTTTTTCCAGACTGAAGAGCGCCAAACACTGCAGTCTTTCTTCATAAGGGAGGTGCCCCAGCCCCGTAATCATTTTTGTCGCTGTCTTCTGCAAGTGTTGTCAGGTGTTGATGTCCTCTGGTGTGGCAGCCAAAACGTCATGGTGTGTCACCTTTGACACGTGTGTCGTAGGTTCGCCAGCACTGCTCTAGCTACTGCTAGCCTTTCCCCTAAATTGTGTTGGTACAGCTGGCTGATGCAGCATATTTTGGGATACTTCTGCCAGGTCGTGGTTATAAAAAAAGGAAAAACTGTAGTGAAGGAACTACGTAATTGGACAGGAGAGTGAAAGAGAGAGCCTTTCTGAGCAAAGTGAAAGAGAGAGAGGAAGAAGTAAGTTGGCCTGAGAATAGCAATATGCAAACTACAGGAGACTTGCTGGGGAAAAAAATAAGTCTCGCTGGTCCCTCCAACTAGCCAATGTGATGTACTGCCCCCTTTAGGTGCAGGATGCTTCTGCAGGGTTGTTACAGCCTTTTGCCTCTTCCCACAAATCAACGGCTTAATCCTATGTAATTTGATAGACATTGGTTGCACTGCGCCATGATCACTGCTAACTGGGCAAGAGGCACTTTTTCAAGTGGTGTTCCTCTTATATTTAGCAGGGGGAGAGTAATTGTCCCTCTTCACCCCTGCGCAGTGTCTTGTCTAGTGGCTGTTGCTGGTGGTCTGCCTTTTTTAGATTGTGAGCCCTTTGGGACAGGGATCCATTTAACTTCATTATTATTATTACTATTTGCCTGTAAACCGCTTTGTGAACTTCGTGTTGAAAAGCGGTATATAAGTACCTGTTGATTGATTGATTGATCACGTTTTAATGAATCTTAAGGGTTAAACTAGGCATAACAGTGGCAGGCCCCGTTCAGTTCAAGCTGAACTAAGTATGGCTCTGCCAATGAAAGCTCTGACTTGGATTCCACCAAGCCTGATGCCTGCCGCCACCTCCCCTCGAAAGCTTCTGTTTGTGGTGCAATAAGAACAAACATAAGAAACAAGAACAAACAAAAAGAAAGCATTCCCAGGAAGAATCTGAACCCCCTTTCAGATCCTTAAGTGCCTGGTGGGAAAAAGGGGTCTCTGGGTGTAAATTAAGGGCCCAATCCAAAGCCGTTCAGCACAAGTGGTACAGGTTACCTCTCATGCTGGTGTTGCACAAGGCGCCATAAATCGCCTTCAATGCCTGTGTTAAACTGTTACCGCCAGCGCTGGGGTGGCACCACGGCGACTCCTGCCACGGGCATCCCGGTGGGAGTGCCACTTGCCAGTGAGCGGTGAGTCCGTCAGTCGCCTGCGATGTGACCTTTCCAGGCGGGGGAGGGGGAGGGGGAGGGGGAGGCCTTACACAGAGGCCTGCACCAGCTAAACAAGCCTGCACAGAAATGAGGAGAACATGAACGTCTCCTTTCCCCGCGGATCCACCTGAAGCTGCCTGGTTGCTGCGGGAGGCAGCAGTAGCTGCCTGGCTACCACTGCACTCCGGGTGATCAGGCAGCTCTGGAATGGGCTGTAAACAGCATCATATCGTGGAAGGTCTTCTTTCTGATTGCTCCCCGCTGGGTTGCTGCTAACATTAACATAAGAGCACAGGCAGCAAACGGGCTTCAAAGAAAAATACTTGGAGTTCACAAGCAGGCCCCCTTTTTTTGCTGGCTGTGCATGTCCTAAAGTTTGGAACAGAGAATCCTCTGTTTTTATGCAAAACTATTTGTTTTGCATAGATGTGTGAGACCTCATGACATGGCGGACTCCACATGGTTAGTTGAGTGCATTGAGTCTTGCATGCTGGAAGATTGGGAGGAGACAGGGAAAGAGGAAAGAAGGAAACCTGGTAAAGACAAACCTCCACAGGTCAGACAAAGTGAGGGTCTAAAACACATAACTTCAGAGTCATCTGTCACCTGGATAACTGGATGTCAGTGCCCCCTAGTGTCCCACAGGTGGTATTTTATCACTTTCTAGCACTACCACCCCTTTTCTCAGGGCCAAACAGCTTGCCTTAGAACAGTTCCTTCCAACCTTTTCTCCCTCCATCAGATCATGGTTGCTGGTCCACTATGGGTGTCTCTTTCCAGAATAGGCTTTCACTAAATATTAATTCGGGATTAATATGTTTAATCAAAACATATTCTTGAAGTATGAACCAGAAATTAGATACAATTGATAGAAATTAGATACAATTGCTTTCCCTCTGAATCACAGTAATATATAAAATCTGGTCCCTTATTTTTTGCACCCATGATCCAATGGATTAGATCAGTAAATCCCTATCTCTGTGGACCACAGTGGAAGAACTGGTATATTCATTACTACTACTACTACTACTACTACTACTACTACTACTACTACTACTTTGTACTATCAGTATATTATGTTGGCGAGGCAGACTGACAAATAATGGATAGAAAAGTAGCACAGAAGGGAAAAAATCCTTATCAATTTGCTTTTTATTTATTAATTTTAAAAATGTATTTCCTACCTGTTGCAACAAACGCTCCGGACAGCTTACACAGAAAGCTAAAAGCATCTATGTTTTACAGATGGTATACAGTATATTGTTAGATAGGCTAGCTAAGCTATACCCTGAAACAAATAATAGTGGCTGGAAATTTTAAGAATGGATAGAGTTTTTTCTTTGTTATATGTAATAGACCTATGAGAAGGTTAAAAGACATTAGGACAGCGGTTCTCAACCTGGGGGTCGCGACCCCTTTGGGGGTCGATCAAGCGTTTCACGGGGGTTGCCGATCCAGCTAGGATCCAGCTGCAGCATCGTAATGATAAAAGAGAGGAACAGCGGACTGCAGGCAGAGTTAACGTCACGCTTTCCGATGTTAAATTCTCGCGCAGGGCAGGAGGCGATGACGATGTGGGATCGCTCACGCGCTCAGATTGACAGGGCAGGGAAGGCGTGAGCGCTCACTTAGCAGCCCCTCGCTTTGATCGCCTGCGCACGCGCACGCCTCCCAGACACTATTTCCTCCAAGAGTGGGACCATACCATAGACGTGGGTAGAGACAGAGCGGCCCAACTCACGTTTTACATCCAGATCCTGTGGCTCCTCCTCCGGGTGATGCATGGAGGTATTATACACTGGAGAAGGCATGACATCATATTCTTGAAGCCATGGGTCACTCAATATGGCTGACTCAGATCATCGCCGCGAAGGAGGAGGATTGCCGCGAATTCAGGAATTAAAAGCTCCCTGCACGCGTGTAAAAGTTAATCTCAACGTCTTTAAGCATGCCTGCGTGTTCTGCATACGGGTGTGCGAATCGCTGTACGAAAAATGGGATTTAATTTCCGCGGAAAGATTCATGTATTCACATTACATCGGTTCAATAAAACTACCATTCAGTGAGTACAGAACTTTTTTTAAGGGGCATGACCGTTTTATTTTTGCTTGTGTAGATTTCAAAAAATAAGTCTGTCAAAATAGTGCAATCCGAGCCGCGGTGGTTGTGTAAGCCGGCAGCAACCCATGCGTAAACTGGGGCTGAGATTAGAGAAATGCCGCTCACACGCCTTTTGCGTGCCGCGGTTCCAAGCCGGCGGCTCAGCTCTTGCACAGGCGGCGTAGCGGGCTACGAGAATAATACACGTTTTTATTTTGGTAAGTTTTTACTTCAGGAGTAAACTATTCAGTCCTAAACACTACGCGCAAAGCAATCTGAAATGCTTGGAATCAGCATTGTTTTGAGTTCAAAAACATGGCCGCTAAGCCCGCTCCCTGGCTTCAATTCTGCCGCATTACTTCTTAAGGCAGGGCCATGGGTTGGGGTGATGGGGTCCGCTCCGAAGCCGGGAGCCGGCGGGGACTGGGTGTCCCTCTGAGAAGCTGGACTTGCGTGCCTGCCTGTCCCTTGACGCCCCGCGGTTCTTTTCGCGGGAGGATGCTGCCGCCCCGGCCGCCCCACGGAGGGGGTGGGGCTGCCTGTATCAGCTCCATCTGCTCCGGCGGCGGGGCCAGTGCCAGCCAGCGGGGGTGTCGGTGGTCCGGGCAAGCTGCCACGGTGAGTGAGCTCAGAGGAAGGCGTGGTGGTGGGCGCTGTGCCAGGATCCCCTCAGCTTTCTCCTGCCCAAGCACCCTCTCTCATGGTCATGAGGACTAGAACCTTGGGCTTCCTAAACCTGAAAAAATGTGCCGTTCTTCATCAAAAAGTGGGGAAGGAAGGGAGTGCGTTTCGTAGTACAGTACATACATCTAGACTAGATTCTGTGCCTTAAGTTTAATTGGTCTCGGGCAAGTCCCTGACAGCATTAACAAGAGGTTTTGGTGGGGGTTATAAACCAACAAGGTTAACAACATAACTCTTCACCCTTAGATTATTCTTGTGAAGAGTTGGTGGGGAGAAGGGGTCTTTGAGGTCCCTGTCAGGAAGGACTGAATCAGCTCTTGTCAAGGAATCAGTAGGGACAGTGTGGCCAAGTCCAGTATTTTACTTTTCCCCATGGATGTAAATGGCAACCATTCAGTTCCATGGGAGAAAGAAAGGGCTGAATTTCAGGATACCATTGTTGGGCTAATCCCTGTACCAACTGGTGACCCCAATTATTCAGGCTCAAGTCTCTTATCTGCATAGCTCTGCCTCTACATTTGCACAGCTGCATCATGTTTTTGCTCGTGCCAAAGTGTAGTGAAATATTGGGAATGGATTCTGAGCAAGGATGTTGCAAACTTCTAGGTGTGTGCATGATGTCAATATTTTTTGCTGCATTTCTTGTCCCCACATCTATTGTCTTGGCTGTGCTTCAAACTTTTATTATTTATCTGCAGCTTTAAAGGAATGTCACTTTGGGTTTTTTAAAGGGTGGGTGGCAGCAGGACTTTATTTGAGCTGACATTCTGGGCTTGGTGCAGGAGCGAGTTTTCAAGTCCCAGGGTTCAGTACTGCGATGAATGAAATTTTTCCTATTACTATGAATGAAAAATGTGGAAGCATCTCTTGAGTGTGTGTCTGTTTCCCTCTGCTGAGTAACCAGGGTTGACATTACAAAGCCCATGACTGGGCTGTTGGTAAGGGCCCTGTACCCCAGAGGAGTTCACTACTGATGCCGGTCTTGGTCTTATCCAAAAGTATATGACCTGGCCAGCAGCTAGGTGAGTCCATCTCCCCTTTGATGTTAACCATGACTGTTACCCATGCTACATCATGCTTCAAGACAAAATTTCATTTATTTGTAATTAGAAATAAATATTTCACAATATATAATTACATACTGTTTTTGTGATTAATCACTATGCTTTAATTGTTCAATTTGTAACAATGAAAATACATCCTGCATATCAGATATTTACATTACGATTCATAACAGTAGCAAAATTACAGTTATGAAGTAGCTATGAAAATAATTTTATGGTTGGGGGTCCCAACAGGCTGTCGTTATAAAAAGTGGGTCCCAGTGGAAAAAAGGTTGAGAACCACTGCATTAGGAGAAAGTGTGTACCATGTAATAAGAGATTTAGAGAGATGTTATCCCTTTGGAACTGGAATTGTTTCTCTTAAATAGTATATTAAACAGTTATAGTCAAGAAGAATATTATGATATAAGCAAATGTGATGAAGTAAATAGAAGTTAAAATATATGGAAAATATTTTGTTAGTGTTTAGATGAATAATTAGTAGAACTTTTTAAGTCTAGTAGAAATATTAAGAAAATATATGAAATAGCTGAAATGGATATTTTAATTAAAAGATTTGAAATGGTGAAGTAGATAGAATTAAAAATATAGGGAAATTACCTTATGCTTGGTTAGAATAATTAGCAGCAATGTTAAGATAAAAGGATTGATTAATTTAAAGATTAAATGATTAGAACAATGATTTATATACCTGATTTTTTAGGATATGAAAACCAGAGGTGGAATTTAGACAATGAAATTGTTGTTAACCGAAAGATTCCTAATGTATTATCCTTTGTTCCCTTTACCTATGTATTTTACTATTCCTAACCCAAAACTGTAGATATAAACTTGAATAAAAATTTATACAAAAAAAAAGCTAAAAGCAAGCATACGGCCACAATAAACAGAAAACAGCTCATACAATAAGAACCTAACAGAGAAAAGATGACCGAAATGTAAAGCAAATATTACATGAAATATTTCTATATATTTTTATATTTATTTATATAGAATAAAATTTTTATAATACAATAAATTTTATGTATGTATGTATGTATTGGCCAAAAAAATTATGGCCCAACAAGTCAGCCCTTCAGGCAAAAAATGTAGAGTGAACTTGCCACTTCTAGAGGCAAGGAGTTCCGTAGCTTGGGAGATCGTCTCTGAGAAAGTCTGCTCACACAGCGCTGCTCTCCAAATTTCCATTTCATGATTCAATTCCATTATGGGTTGGAAAAATAGATCTTGATGCCTGCTCAAGGCCTGCTAGGATTAATGAGAGTGTTTTTGTTTCCTCTAGTCTGTTTGGAATAAATCAGCAGAGAGGAATAGTTCCGTACAAACAATATAAATTGAAAGCACTAACCTCTGCCCCTTTAAAAACTAGATTAGGTTTAGAGCAGAAATCATGTTAAGCTGAACTAAATTTAGAATGCTATGAAGTAGCCCCTGCTGCTTTCAGGCCACTGATGTTTTTGTTTGTTTTCCAAAATGGCAGCATGCCGTTGATGCCCTAGAAACCTATATTTTGAATGTGTGTTCTCAGCTCCAGAAAATTGGTTTTAGGCACATGGCCTATTTTGTGGAACTTGCTGAAGGAAAACTACCGTATGATGTGGAGAGTGTGCAAAGGGAACACTGCTTGTTCATATATATTTCTATTCACATTCTATGTGACAAAAATACAGCGAAGTACAGTTGCCTTTACTCACGAAATAGCACAACACAGTAAATCACAAAACGGAAAACTGTGATAAGGGATGGAAGTGTCAAAAAGCAATGGACTAGATGGCCATGTGTTTGTTTCCAGCGTTCAAGAAAAGGTAGCCAACTCTTGGCAACGGTTTCTGTGCTTTGTCTACTATCCAACAGCTTGCCCAGTGCATGCAATCGAGACAGCTGAGCAATTTGCAAATTCTTGTACTGTTGAAATCCACCCATTTATCACGGGCATCAGTGTTTTATTCCCATTTCTGCAGCTATCCTTATAGCTCTGTCGGTTATAGAGGCGTATCGGCCCCAGGCACATCACTTGATGTCATGACACCACGTAAAGGGAGGAGAGCACAAGGGCTCCTGAAGAGGTGGCTAAGGCGATTTCGCTCCAGCCACTTCTATGGGCACCCAGTGCGTTCTCCTGGTTTCCCAATTCGGGACGTCAAGGGGGCACAGGGGTCCTGCTGCCAAGGCCAGGGCAATTTCACCCAATTTTATGTGGCCAGATTGTTCCATCATAATCTCACAGTGTGATCTTATCACACAGTCTCAGTTATGGCTTAAGTTTAGCTTTGCGCCCAAGCAGAAGTGCCCCTTCAGTGTAGACTTTCTCGGTGTAAGGAGAACCTCCTCAAGTGTAAGAGGGCAGGGCGGCAGCAACACTTTTCCATGGACAATGAGGGGGCAGTTCTACCTTACCTGACACCCCCACAACACATATCCCTGTGAGTGGCCTGTGAGAACCGCGATCCACAGTGATAGCAGCACCTGCAGGATTGTGGTAGGGAGGTTGTCTCATCACTCACAGTGACTCTTTCCTCCTTGCCGCGCTGTATCTCCCACCCAGGAAGCACTTCAAGCTTTCGGGTAATTTGACAAACAATTTAGAAGGCTAGTGATGAAACATTTTTTTCCTGTACGTATAAAATTATATTAATGTAGGTGCTTCTGATACGACTAAAGAAAGAAACAAAAGATTGGCTTGGAAGCTAACAGGTTATACAGCTTTCACGAATTAGAAGGTTTTATTTCACATTGGAGGGGACTCAGAAACAGCCCAATCCTATACTATGCCGGCCTAGTAAGGCCAACATAGCAGGGCTATATCTGAAAGCCCATTAGGAGGCAGCAGCAGCAAAGTTCAGGACAAGGGGAGGTTTTCCCCCTGCACCCGCGTAAGCCCCAGTCACCCCTATGGGCCTCCTCGGATCTGCACTGGCAAAATAGCAGGCGCAGCGGAACATGGACAGGAGCAGCCCGAATCGGGGCCGCCCTGGCCAGGAACGGGGTTTAGGATTTGGCACTATGGCCGTCCTGTATTACAACCCCTGTTTCTGCCCACTGCGCCGCCCAGTTACGCCCCGGAACGCCACTGGAATGCCCTCACGGAGGCCCTGCACTGACCGAGTGCTGCTGATGCTTGACTGGCGCACAGCTAGCGCTGCTGACGGTCGCAGCAGCACCCAAGTGTTGGCTCTGCTGCGTGTGCCGGTCCAGCGTCATAGCGCCGCCATGGATGCGCTTTCCGTTTGCGATAGCGTTTGGCCGGCGCAAGAGCGCAGTGTCAGTGCAAAGGGGGTATAGGATTGCACTCAAAGTCTCATTTTTCCTTTTGCCACAGAACTATTTACAGTGCTGCTTAAAACTGTGCCTTGCATGACGGGTTATTATAATTCTGTTGCAAAGCTCCAGTGACATTAACAAAGCTTAAGTGCCTATGGTCAATGCACACATTCAGTGGATTTCTGGCTCAGTGGTTTTAAATACCATACTGCTGGGCTACCCTAACTCCCCTGCGGAAAAGTGCATCCATGCCAAATTAGTCTTGCATGTAGCAGTCAGCTGAATCCATAATCATAGTTGGAGCCTGTCATTGAAATAGTGGCTCTTGTCAGCTAACCAGTACAGGGTAATAATAACAAATGTTGAGTTAATTTTCCTTAAACATCACTTTTTCATCTTGGCTAGGTTAGTCGCACTTGCGCGCGCGCGCGCGCACACACACACACACACACACACACACACACACACACACACACCTCTTTCTTGTTTGCCTTAAATCAAAAGCCCTGGTATATGCTGGGGTTCCATTCCAGACCCTCCCGTGGATACCTGAAACCATGGATCCTGGGGGCGCCTTTTTAAAGATAGGGGAACATCAGTGGTTTTGCTGAAACAAGGTAAAAAAAGAGATGTGTTTCATGTTCCCCTAGGGTGAAGGCCACGCCAAGTCTGCCATCCTCCAGGGGCATAACTAATGAAAGCATAGCCCAATGCAGAGGGCAAAATGTTACCCTGGAGGTTACATCACAACAGGAAGTGATGTCACAGTTGTATATTCATTTTCTCTGGATTTTTTGGCCATAACTTCTGATTGAGTAAAGATATTACACTCTGGTTTGTTTCACTGCATTCTATATTAAATTTCACATTGAATGGTACATGACATGATGGTATTATTCATACATACCAGTTTTCACAATTTTGGCCATTAGTGTCAAGCTCAGCTTGTTGCCCCCCTAAAGCTTGTTGCCTGGTGCAACTGCACCCCCTACACGTCTTTAGCTATGCCCCTGCCACCCTCATGTCCCCCTGCATTCCTTCATCACTTACCTAAAGGAGGGGCTGTCCCTGCTGTTGAATGTGCCAGCCTGAGGCCAAACCCTGAGGCCTGAGGCTGAGGCTGAGCTAAGGCCTGAGGCTGACCTAAAGCCTCAGCCTGAGGCTAAAGAGATAAAGGCCATGTCTCTTTTGAACTAAGGTCATTCTACCATTGGCCCTTTTCAACATCTGTCACTTTGAAGAGGACTTCTTAACCCTTTCCCTGCTAACGTGTTTTTCTCTGATCTCCTCCCAGGATGCTTTTATTCCTTTGGTATTCTAGACCAGTGTTTGGCAGGACAACCTGGGTTTAGAACACTGGTGGGGATAAAATCTGTTGGGGAAACATTTCCAGGAAAACAAACTGGTAGAGGAAAGAAAAAGCATTTCTTTATGTCCATCAGCTCCCAAGTTTCATCATTCTCTCAGCTGATATTTTTTTAAAAATTCTGGAGATGATAGAATTCGCTCTTGCAATTGCTCACCTGTTAGATACTTTGTACCCACCTGATGCAAAACCATGTTGCAAATGGAAACAGAGTTCAAATCAGAAAATCTGTCTCTTTTGAATTTGCGGTTTGGCATGACATTTATACTGGGCATGAAATCCAAACATCAGCAGACCAGCTAAGTTTGCAATCCTACACGCACTTACCTGGGAGTAGATCCCACTGAATCCACTGGGACTTACTTCTGAGTAGATTTATATAGGATTAGGTTCTTTTTGGAAAAAAACACATGTTATGTGGCTTCTGATTCAAAGCAATTGTGAAACTTAAACAATAATTTCAAATTTAAGAAATTTGAAGTGTGGATCAGTATTTGTTTCAGCTCCACTAGCATAGCTAATGAAAGTGTATCCCAGTGCAGAGGGCAAAATGATAGCCCCCCAAAATGATGTAACAACAGGAAATGATGTCACAGTTGTATTTTTGTTTTCTGGGGTTTTTGTGGACATGACGTTTGATAGAATGAAGATATTATACTCCAATGTGTTTCATTGCATTCTGCATGAAATTCTGCATTGAATGAAATATAACATGAAAATATTTTATTCCTAAAAACTGTGATTTTATCGAACTGTGATTTTGACATGACGGTTGTATTTTCATTTTCTGGTCTTGTGGCCATAACTTTTTCTAGAATAAAGATATTACACTCTGGCTTATTTCATTGCATTCTACATTGACAACCCAATCCTAAACTGCGCTGGCTTAGCAAGGCCGATGCAGCAGGGCTGTATCCTAAGCCCAGTAGGAGACAGCAGCAGTGAAGCGCAGGGCAAGGGGAGGTTTTCCCCTTGCACCCGGGTAAGCCCCAGCCAGCCCTACGGGACTGCTCAGATCTGTGCCTGCAGGTGAACTTGCACAGCAGCAGCCTGAATCGGGGCCACCTCAGCCGGGGACAGGGCTTAAGATTTGGCGCAAGAGCTGTTGTCCGTCGCTGCCCCTATTGCCGCCCACTGTGCTGCCCCGTTACGCCCCCAGCACGCCTCTGGAAGGCCCTCCGCAATGTCCTGGGCTGACCGAGCGCCACTGGCACTCGACTGGCACTCGACTGGCACACGACTGGTGCAGCTGAAGGGCGTAGTGGCACCTGAGCGCTGGCGCTGCTACTTGCGCCGGTCCAGCGCCCGACTAGCTCTCGCAGATGCGCCTGATGGCACGTTTGCAACAACACTGGATCGGCGCAAGAGGACAGCGCCGGCACAACGCAGGTATAGGATTGTGCTCTAAATTAACTTTCCAATGATATATAGCATGAAGGTATTATTCATAATTACCAACACTTTCAGAATTTTGGCCACTCGTGTCGAACTCAGCTTGTTGCACCCCTAAAGCTTGTTGCCTGGTGCAACTGCACCCCCTGCACTCCTTAGCTACGCCACTGTTCAGCCCTGCAAAGGACCAATATTTGTTTCAGCTCTACAGAGTAATTATGATTACAAATAATGCTCCTCTGTTCTTGTGGCTTCATCAGAGATTCCTGCATTAAGAGAGGGACGATGTGTCAGCTTGATGAAACTCACGTAGCCATTATTGGTCTCTGATTCTTAGGACAGAAGGGGGTGTCTCGAAAGGTGCAACTGTCGGTGTTCTTCTGGACCTCAACAAGCACACCCTGACCTTTTTCATTAATGGGCAGCAGCAGGGACCGCCAGCCTTTGAAAACGTGGAGGGTGTCTTCATGCCTGCATTAAGCCTCAACCGAAATGTGCAGGTAAAATTATTTCCCGAAGGATCTCAGGCTTCTTACATGCATTCCAAAGAACAAGCTCTCTCTGCTGGTCGAACATGAACTGCAGCCAAAGCACAATGGCCATTTACTAAAATGTCCTAGTTTCTTTGAATAGCCTGGTGAATATGCAAAACATCAGAATCGTGAGATTTGCTAGAGTGCTGTTGATGGGTACATTGGCGACAGATCAGTCTACCTGGAAGATGCATGCAGTGATGTCATCCGGGCGCGCCAGGAACCGGAACGCCCGGATGCTTGGCAGCCCTCCGCCCCTATGGTGGAGGCCAGCCACGCCTCCCTGCGCCTCCCTGCGCCTGGAATCGCTCCATTTCAGAGTGATTCGGACGCACGGGAGGGCGAGCGGGCCCAGGAGCAGCTTGCCCGTCCTCAGGAGAGGCGGCGCGGCCCGGGCCCATCCATGGAACAAGCGGAATGCCGTACTGGCCCGTTCCGCCCGGATGCCACCGCTGGATGCATGGTGATTGTTTTTTTTTGGGGGGGGGGAGAGGAAGACTTTTTTTTTTTAATATAAGGGAAATCTTATTGTTGGATAGAAGAGCTAGGTAAAGCTTGGTCAGTCTTATTATGTAGCCCATGCCAAATTTTCCCTAGCTCATGTTACTGCAGATGGAGGGGGCATGGAGAGTGGAGCAGAGCTGGGCTTCAAATAGTTGCCTGGAATAGAGCAGGGGTCTCCAAATCCTGGCCCAGGGGCCAGATGCGGCCCTTGAAGAGCCTCGGAGAGTCTCTATCCCCACCCCTCAGGATCTGCTCTGGGTATTTCTTTTCCCGTGATCTGCTCATTCTGAGATATTTACTCCAGCACATTTAAGTAAGCTGTTTGCTTGTAGGGTGGGGAGGGGGGGAATGGGAGTCCATTAAATTGTGTGCTATATTTTTGTGGTGGGTTGGTGCTTGGAGGAATCCTGGAACTTTGAGCTCATTCATCTTTGTTCCATTTCTAATGTATTTATTTAAATTTTATATTTAAATTTATTTATTTTTCTGGCCCTCTACACCATGCCGGATATTTGATGTGGCCCTCCAGCTAAAAAGTTTGGCGATATCTGAGATAGAGGCATATAAACAGTGCTGACTAATGCCCCCCCCGCCTCCTGAATCCCATCCACAATTTTGCTGCTCTTGTAGGTTGCACCTGCACTGTGCATGGAAAAGAGAGGGGCAGGCAAATGAGTGGGGGAAGCAGATAGAAGACGGGCGGGGAGTGAGCACATACCCCCAGTGGAGAGGGAGGAGGAAGAGGGAAGAGTAAACCCTTCCCTTGACTTACCTGGGCAGTTCCCTCCCTCAGGCCATCTGTGTTAAAAGGAGCAGCATTTGCCGAGTTCCCAGCATGCATCACTCCTGTTCATCAGAAGCAGAAGTGGTTCAAAAGAAGGAAGGGAAGGGGCCAGGCTGGTGGACCACCCTGTCCACTTGCTGTTTGGTAGGCTGCAGGTAGCTGGGGAAAGTGCTTTGGAGTGGAGGCAACGTTTTTCTAGGTGCTGAAGGGACAAGGAGGCTGCCACTGCTGCAATCGTCTCCCAGCTTGCTCTCAGCAACCTGGAAGAGGGTTGGCTGGAGAGGGCGGTAGGCAGTTGTGTCATTCAAATGATTTAGGAACAGGAACTCACTTTTGATTGGCACTTGTCGGGAACCCGGAACCAGCCATGGAGCCCATTAGGATCCGGAACGCCCGTTCTGATCCATTCCCCCTGAATGACATCACTGCCTTCGCCCCCCCTAGGAATCCAGTGTCGCTCCCTTTAACCCTCTGAGTGCCGGCCAACCAAGAAGAAAAGCTCTTTGCAGAGGAATTGGGAGGGGGAGGAGGGAGAGTGAAGTGGGAGGAGTCAGCCCTAATTTTAACTAGTGGAACTGAGTTCCCCCGCGTTCCCCCTGCATGACATCACTGGCGGTAGGCCAACCAAGTGGGGGCTTGTCAGTTCACTGTCCACCTTTGCTGCTCCACACGACTGTTTCAAGTTGCTCAGGCCAGCCTTGGGTAAAGGAAGACTGATCTCTGCTGAGTGGGATCCTTTTGGACTGGACAGCCAAAGACTTTCTGCACAGCCTGAGCCCGGGAAGTTTCTCTGACCTTTGTGGGCTGGAAGGTCTTCTTTCATTGTGTCACTGGGTCCACTACAGTACAGTACTTCAGGCTGTGGGACTTCTTCCTTCAGGCTTGGTGTACGACTGCCCAGTATGGTCAGAGAGGGCTGAGAAGCTTTTTATTTCCTGGCAGGAATGTCACTGCATCAAGGCTCGGAAGCTTCAACAGCCTAGAAAAGACCAGCTTTTCATATGAGTTGCCAATAAAGTCCCACTTTGTCAAAAGGTCAACTTGGGTGAGAAAACTGATTATTGATTGATCAAGTGCTGATCATTCCATTTAGCCTTACTCCAAATCAATACAATCTCAGATGTTTTTGGAAAGACAAGAAAATACAATCCCACACAAATTGCTCAGCATCACACAGATATTTCCTTTGGCAGGGAAGGCAAGATCCATTTCTGATTAAAATATTTCATGTGAACAGATGCCAAGGGCTATGCTGTACCTATGATTGCCTCTTCATTATGATTAATTTTGAGTTCTGAACTCTTTTTTCCTCTTTTTCCCCTTGCAGGTGACTCTGCACACAGGACTTGAGATACCACACACTGTAAGACCACCAAAGTTGCCGAGCAACTAAACTTCTGCTCCTGAAATCTAAACTGGATTTTATAATTTTTCAAATTAGAATTTTTTTTGGCATACATTCTTTTTTTCCCTTTTTTTTTTTAACATTCCTGGTTCAGATCAAACTCACCATGGGATTTATTAGTTGTACCTAACCTGATGATTATTTTTAAGTCTGACATGCCTTTTAAATTTTTACATGATTTCAAGAATTCTTACATATTACCGGATTTGCTGTGCATCTTGGCTAGGTCCGTGTGTAAAATTGGATTGGTCTGCCCACTTAGGACATACACCTCTGTGAGTGCTTTTTTTAACCTCAATTTTTAACCTCATTTTCCTTTTTGCAGTTCATTTTCCTGACAGCCGCTTAGGGGAAAGTTAGCAGGACTTACATTCCATGAATTACAATGGGAGTTAAATTACCTTCACCTTCTTTGGGATTTTAACCCATTGTTTTTATGTGCTCCAGCTTAGGCTCTGGTTGTGTTGCACAATCAATGTGGATGATTACAGCCCAGAGACTGAATGGGCTAATTTGTTGGAGTACAGAGGGTTCTGCCTCAGTGCTGGTGTTCAGACTAGGTGACCCTTACTGTAGATCAATTTCATTCTCCAAATGGAGACAGGAAGAAAGAGGAATAATGAGGTCTGTGATCCCATTGAGGCCAGTAGCATAATTCTTACTGAATCCACTGTAAGGATTTCATTTTTAAAAGCAATACAATATATACCACTGCAGTCCTCAAACCACTTGTTCCAGAGTAGTTCTAATGGATTTGCAACTTTGATCCTAAAAGCCCCGATCCTATGGATCTGCACAGGTTATCAGCCTGCAACATTTGAAGAACTTGACAGCTTGTGATTCTGAGCTAGTGTCATCCTTGATACGCTGCATTTTGAAGAAATAATTTGCAGGCACAGCAGATCCTGGGAAGAGACCAAAGATCTGCTCATTGCAGCCTAGACTTGGAGATAAGGAGCAGTTGATGCTCCTGGACCCACTTAATAATAATGAAACCCTTATATCTTCATGTGGTTCTGTGCTTTCTCCCTTCACCCACAGTTTCCCCCCTATCTGCTTTATCATTATATCGCTTCTCCCAGCCCATTCAAATTCAGCAAAATAGCAGTCTGGTCTGGTGCCCTTTTTACTCATCAGTTCTTCTCTGCTAGTCTTAACAGGGTGAACTGCATGTTTGCAGAGAACCATACATTCCCTTAATCTTCTTCCCAGAAAATTGCTGGTTGATGCAAGACACAGTGAATGAGGAATTCCCTATCCTGCAACCAAACTGAGAATTAGAGCGACCAACCAGTGATTCTACCCCAGACACAAAGTGTATGGCCCCAATCCGAACTCCCCCAGCACCAATGCAGCAATAGCAATGGGGCACATGCTGCATCCTGCAGGGGGGGGGGAGTCATGGAGGCTTCTTCGGGGTAAGGAAACATTTGTTCCTCATTACCTGGTGTAAGTCCAAAGAGTATAAAGGAGAAGGAAGGGAAGAGGGAATGGGGATAGAATTCTGTTACATGTTGGTGCTGTTGGAAACCACCCCTACCTCCTCTGTTCTACCTCCTGCCTTCCCCCACTCCCTGCCTAGAAACTTCCTCCCGTTCCTCTCACTGCCAGCCTTCTATGCTGGCTTATTTCTTTCCCTGATGGTAGCTGGTACCAGCAGTGAGCTGCCAACACAGTTCTGAAACGGCTGCCATATAGCCATTTATAACAGCTATTGAGTTCCGCTGTTGTAAATAGATCGGATGGAGCTATAACCATGTTTCCTAGGATCAGAGCTTGCAAAAAGCACCCCGTAGTTTGAAATAAGAAGGCACTGAAGCAAAACTTTAACATTTGAGCATGTGTGCTT
>JAJKFI010000018.1:9312279-9334973 GCA_029204185.1 Lerista edwardsae | reverse complement strand
GGCATGGCATGGGCAATGGTGCTTTGGTGCTCAGTTCTTGAGGTGGCACTTGAATGTGCATGCTTGGGCTACGTGATTCAAGTATGCATGCTAAATTAAAACGCAGCTGACCTTTGCTTAATAAATAGTTCTAGTGATGGCCCAAATTCCTAATTTTTGCAGAAAAGGTTTAAGTCATTTAAACATTTAACTAACTCCACATTTAACTAACTCATTTAGGGCTCAATCCCTGGAGTTAGGTCAGCAAAGTTTGGCCGACACACAGGCCACTGTAAAGAATGTCTGGACCACTCTTGAAGTCAGGGAAGTAAAGATGGCGCACATCTGTGTGCTGGTCTGTCTGGCTTTGAGAGTAGTCCAAACATACATTATGGTGTCCCTTGTGCCGGCCAAACTTTGCTGGCCTAACTGTGCTGGCCTAACTCCAAGTTAGGATTGTGCCCTTAGTGGTGCACGTACACACACACACACACACACACACACACACACACACAAACCAGTCACACTCATTTGTTTTTCCATTTGCTTGGCAACCCTGCTCTGTGATGTTAAAAAGACCTGTTATCATCCTCCTGTTTCCCTACCTGTTTTTTTTGTGGTTTTTTTTTTGTTAAATGTAAGAAAATGTAATGTCTGAAGAGGTGGCCCTTAAATGACTTCTTGTGTTCTTTGAGGTCTTGCTTTGTTTTATATTGTAGTCTTTTAGGGCCCCAGAGCATCTGTGGGAGTGAGGTTGCTCCTCCAGAACATTGTAGCATAAACCTTTGGAGACAGAGGTAGGACTAAATGTAGCCTTCAGCAACATGAGCTTCAATACTAGCAAGCTCCTCCTGTAAACATGTTTACCACAAAGACAGAAATTTGGCTCTAGGGAAACCATAGGACTGGGAAACAGAATAGAGTTCATGGTCCTTTGTTGATCTGGATGCTCTTCTCCTTCTTCAGGAGAAGACCTTCAGGTCTACCTATAACAGATCTGACTGTAGACGTTCTTCTGGGCTGGCCAGTCTTTGAAGCTGACCAAAGTGCAGCAGGTCAGCCGAGAGGTATCTGCTTCCATGGTTCCTTCTCCTTCTGCTCAGTAGATTTATAAAGGAAGAACTGAATGGAAGAGGAAGGGTGGAGGAGAGGAGAGTAAGGGGCTAGAACGTCTCTGATCCTTTATAAATTGCCTTTATAAGTCTCGGGCTGAAGAAAAGCAATGGAGCAATTGACAGCTGATGCATCACTGGATAAAGTGGAAGAGTGTTTGGCACATTGCCTCAGGTGCTAGGTGGTCTTGGGGGGACCTCCAAGAAAAATTTCCGTATGTGAATCCCTGTTCTCCCTAAGCACCATATGAATTACTGGGATCGGACCAGAGGTGTAGCATGGGGGGAACATGGGGGAGGTCATCCTAGGTGCAAAATTCTTTGTGCCCCTAAGAATTCACTTGAAGCCTGGGAGACATGCACAGGAACCGGCAGCACCTCACCTCCGAGAGGTAGGGCGCTGCCAGTTCCTGCCTGCCTGGTGAAGCCAGGAGAGGCGTGCCAAAGGTCTGACCTGCAGGAGAACGCTGCCCGCACTCTCCTGTGGGTCGAGAGAACGCAGTCTTCTGCACGCCTCTACCAGCTTCAACTGAAGCTGGGAGAGGTGAGCCAAAGGCTGACCTGCAGGAGAACACTGCCAATGTTCTCATGTAGCGGGCTGGGCACTGCTGCTGTTGTTGGGACACAAATTGTGCCTTGCCCCCAGCGCTGGCAACGTACGCTGTGCCTCTGGACGGGACTCTGAATAATCACCTCTGCCTCACCTTGTAGGCCTATAGGTAGATTTCAGAAGATTAAGTGTTAAAACAGGGAAGATGGTTTTGAAAACTCGGAACCACGCTAATGCTTTTGCAAAGGCCTTAATGGCTAAAATATCTGCCGTCGATAGTCTTTATTGCTGAGGAAGAAAAAAAGGATATGTTTGGAAAATTGTAAGACTCTTTTGTTTCAGACATGACACTGTGCAATGTAGGCTGCAGTCCGAGTCACATTTACCTGGGAGTAAGCCCCATTGTTTAATGGTAGAATTCTCCCCTGCCACGTGGGAGCCCTGGGTTCGTTTCCCAGCCAATGCAACATTTTATTGCCGGGATGTGGTGGTGCTGCGGGTTAAGCCGCTGAGTTGGGCTTGTTGACCGGAATGTTGGCAGTTCAAGACAGTGTGACGGACTAAGCTCCCGTCGCTTGTCCCAGCTCCTGCCAACCTAGCAGTTCGAAAGCATGTAAAAATGCGAGTAGATAAATAGGGACCACTTCGGTGGGAAGGTAAACGGCATTCCGTTCACTACAGCATACAGTCATGCTGGCCACATGACCATGGAAGCTTGTCCTTGGACAAACGCCGGCTCTTTGGCTTAGAAACAGAGATGAGCACCACCCCCTACAGTCGGTCACGACTAGACCATTCAGTCGTGGGGAAACCTTCACCTTAAGCCCCATTGACTATAATGGAAATTACCTCTGAGTAGACATGCATAGACCTGGGCTTGCAAAGATTTATCCTTTTAACATTCTTCATCTGAATATTTTTTTTCTGAATAAAAGTGCCCCATATTATATTGTATGCGGTATAATGAATTAGGAAAAAATGATTGGATGTTGTAGGACTATGCAGTTGCTTCCAATAGTTTGAGACAAAGACCACCCAAAGAACCTGGCCTGAAGTTTTGTTGGTGCCATTTTGTCTGATAATCTGTCATTCATTCTGCGTTTTGATGGGAAAATTAGTTTTCTCTTGGTGGTGGTGGGGGATCTTTCTTGAAAAAAAGAACAGTGGCACTTTGATCAATACAGGTCTGTATGGAAACTAGACTTTGGAAGTCTGGAAAAGGCAGGCCAAAGAACACACCAGCCCCACTGTATAATGAAAAAGGTATATAGAGTAAGGCCACAATCCAACAGTTAGGTATAATTAAAGCCATACATTTCAATGCATTTAAGTGTGCCTAAGTCAATGTTGGATTGCGCCCCTCATATAGTGGACGGAACAAAGTAAGTGAGATGTGCTATATCAAAGTTTAAGAGAAGTATTAGTATATAATGTAATGTATTATGTATCTCAGTGTAAATAATGCATTGTATTGTATGGGCGTAGTCAGTTGTTGGTCAGTGGTCAGATTCCATTGTAGTGTTGTAGCTTTTTTAAATTGTGTTCAGCAAAGGGGAAAAAAAGAAAAAAGAAAAAAAAGGAAAAGAGCACTTGGTTTCCAAGTTTCTTAGATGTTTTAGAGCAAGAAGAAACGTGCAGTTTTGACCTTTAGCCTCCTCTTCTCATACAAATACTGATTAAACAAGATTAAAACTTGCTTATCCACTGCAGTGCAAGATTCTGATTTGCTTGTAGCTGCAATTGGGCTATTGGATTCAGCAACCATGGATTAGCTCTACCTACAGTAAAACTAGACTTTCACACACTTGCAGGACAGCAAGCCTCTTTGCAGGATTGAGAGTGCAATCCTAACCTGGAGTTGGGCTGCACAGTTAGGCCAGCAAAGTTTGACTGGCACAAGGGACACAGTAACGTATGTTTGAACCACTCTTGGAGTCAAAGAGGCCAACACAGAGACATGCACCATCCTCTCTAATTCTGAGTGGTCCAAATGTGCTTTACGGTGGCCCTGGTGCCAGACAAACTGTGCCGGCCTAACTCCAGGTTAGAATTGCGCCGAGGATCACAGGGTTACCAACTCTAACTGCAGCTGTTTCTGGAATTTGTTCTTTGCAACATGATGTCATGTTGGAAATTTCTGGAGTCCATTTCAAAATCTTTGGGCTTGCTTGCGGTTGTCACTTGATGCCAATTTCTGGACACTGCAGGCTGTTCCTGGAGTGTTGGCAACCTTAGGTGTGCTCCATTTCTCCACTGCACACAAAACCCCCATATGCTTGCAGCTGCATATGGCATACTCTTCCTCTCTCTTTTATTTTGTGGTGATCGCACTCACAAACATAGGGTTACTGCATGCAAGGCAAGTATAGTACAGGGGAGAAGTGTGTGCACACCCACTCTCTTGAGCCGTGCAAAGAGGATTTTCATCCAAGTGTATGAATTAGGGCTTAGGCTTGAGGAAGTTCAGAGCACAAACATACTAGAATTCTGACAGGATCCTGATGTGTTTCTTCCACATGTGGCTACTGCAACAAGCAGTCAGGGCAGAGTAATGTTAAGGCCTGATTTTCCAAGAGGCCATACCTAATGCAGAGGTATGTTAGGCCTAACCCTCTCCTGGGCCTTGGTGAGCTTCACAGCATCTCTCCAAGGCTGGCCTCCCATGGAGCAACCTGCATCCCATGGAGTGGTACCCTTGGAAGGGCGGTGAATGAACAAGCTTCCAGCCTGTCTACTGCTCTCTCCAACCTTCCTCTCCATGTGAGCTCCGATTCCTTTCCGACCTGCTGGGAACAAATCAAAGAGGATAATGGTGGCAACTATTCTCCCTCCAGTGCTGCTTGAGAGGAGGGAGAAGATGGGGAGGGAGAGAGAAAAAGCTGCCGTGGCGCCCATTCGTTTCTCCCTGCCGACAGCTGCTTACAAAGCACCCTATAGGCAGAAAGAGGCAATCTGGACCCTTCCCTGTCACATGGCATTCCCAGGATCCACTGCTCCCGTTTCTTTCAGGGAGAAGCTGCACAGAACAGAGAGGCACATGCCATGCTCTATGTAAGGGAAGGGGGCAAGGATTGAGCCCGTTCGTTTGCCCATACACAACATCCCTGCAGCCTTTGATAGAAAATCAAAACACTAAGGCTACAATCCAATGTACACTCTCCTGGGAGTAAGACCCATTGAGCACAATGGGACTTACTTCTGAGAAGTACACTAAAGGATTGGGCTGTAAGGTGGCAAATACAGTGGATAATACTGCATAACCTCAGTCTCTCCACAGTTTAAATTACTCTGTCCAGTTGAGAACACAAGATGGGGAGGTAAAAGGGAGGCAAAGCATTATTGCTAATGTTTAACCTAGTTTTTTTTTTAAATGAACAGTTACCTATTTTTATTGACAATATTTACTTGAGAAGCCAACAAAATAGCAAAACTGTTGCGAAGCACAAATTGATTTCAAGTGAACGAAGCGTATCTTCGCTTCTTCAGGCTGACAAACCCTGCAGAACTCCAAAGAACACATTGACCAAGACATCTGCCCCCTAACCTAAGATGGATCTCATTATATATTTCATTGCAAGCCATTTGGCATCTTGGTCTGCATTCACCTAGCCACTCGGAGGGTTTCTGTCGTTTTTAAGCAAAACATATAGATGGCGCTGGAGTGGCTTTCACACACATGCAATCAGCACAAACAGGGACGCTACCAATCGGTGATGCCCACACAATTGGCCCAGCTCATCAACGTGGATGGCCTGTAGGTTGCCAACTGTGATTGAAGCTATTCCTGGAGATTTTTTTCAGCCCAGCATGATGTGATGTTGAAGGTTTCTGTTAAAATCACCAGGAATTTTTTTTTTTCAGTAGTCGCACAGAGGTTGATGCTGATGGCTGGAAACTCCAGCCTAATCCTGGAGGGTTGGCAACCTTGCTAATTGCATAGGCAGAGTTTTCCCATTCTCACTGTGAAGGCTCTTCGTCCACATCAGGGCCATCCATGTGAGCTCGCGGCATAGTGTAGAATAGTGCAAGGGACAAACTACTGTGGCATAAGAGAGTCCAATAGATTTTAAATGTGGCCGTAGATAAGATTTCCTTGCTCTCTCCATTGCCCCATCTAAATTTCCTTGCCCTCTGTATGCATTTTTACAATGGGTCCTATATGCCTAAGTGAGTCCTGGCAAAGGAGAGACTGTGAGACATAGTCTGAGACCCAGAGAAGGGTGGGGCTCCAAAATATGTTGACGCATATAGCACCCATGTTTTGTAATCTTTTATTGGTTGCAAAGTAGCATATGCCATTTAACAAGAAGAGATTCTAATGGACCGCAGGCAGATGTTAATGATGAAGCGGACACATAGACTTTTAAAAACACCATCTGAACGATTGCCACCATGTGGAAAAGCATTACATAGGAATTGCAACTTTGCTTTTGTATTTCTATGATGCTTTCACATGGTTTTTTTTTTCATATTGATTAGTGTTTTTAGAAGTTCATTCATTGTGATGCTGAGCATTGCATCAGAAACTGCCAAGAACACACCATGGAAGATTTTAGGAACCTTCTCTTTTCAAACCCAGATCGGCATGCATAATCATTTGCCTACATGAACGTTGACAGAATATTCATCATCTAAGCCTAAGACATGTTAATTCTTAACATGTAATTGTGTAGACTCTCAAACTGGCACAAGCTAGGCTTTTGCAGTCCTCTCTCTCAAAACCACCCAAAGAATGAGTGGAATTAATCAGGAACATCCTGTGTCCCAAGTATAGCCTAGTCTGTATTTTGCTTTCTCCATGCAGAAAGGGCAGGAGCATTCACACACCTGAGACTCATATCAGTTTAGGATCCCTTCTCGGAAGTCTTGAGTGAGTGCTCATTAGCTTCTGAGGATTGGCTTTCAAAGGTGATCCATTACTTTTGATAGCTTCTTGGTAGAAAGAAAGTCACTGGGCGTGAATTATTTGTCATTTTGCCACACTCTGACAGGGGAAGGCAGCTCAGTGGAATTTCTTTTTGCCATGCAATATTCATACAAAATGGAAACCCTTTGGGGATTGCAGGTCTTGACAATCCTGCATTTCATAAATACTGTCAATAAAAATACTGTTAATAAAAAATGAAACAAAAAAACTTGTGAATGGAAGCACAGCCAGAAGACACAGTCTGATGACAGTGTTATAGAATTAATGCATGAGCTAGAACTGCTGTTCTTTTGTTTTTCCTCGGGTTGTGATAAAGAGCATGAAAGACATTAATTTAAATGTTGGCAAAAAAACAATTGGAAAGAAAGTCATACTTATGTTCATGTCTGGTTAAGTAAGAGAAAAAAAAATTATTTCCTCTGGTTTCTCTCCCTAATCATGAAATTGTTTTGGTTTTGTCATGTACAATAGTTTGTATCCTTAGGCCTGGTGGAATGTACATCACTTAGATATGGCACCAGACGCAACAAGGGAGGACAAAAAAAAATTAACTTTTTCTAATTTTCTACCTGTAGCAAAGTTTGTATTTTTTGAATTGGAAACAAAATGTTTTCGTCTTATTGTCTCCAAAGTCCAACTTTTGTGTATTACCCTTTTGAAAAAAACATGAAATATGAGTTTATGCTGTTTTACAGATTTTAAATAAATTCTTATTACACTGCCAACAAATTCAATGACATGGCCTGACTTCCTTTCGGCCGAAACACAACTGCACCTGGGTACTCTTTGCATTGGATCAGTTCATGACAAAAACATTTATTAATGGCTCGCAGCAAAGATTATGGACACAATCTTCTGGCAACACCTCCAGTTTAAGTCCTATTTAAATGAATGGGAGTTGATCAATCTTTTGGGACCGCTAGTTCAAAGCCTGCATCATATGGCAGGATGCCTACACTTCCTGAAGTGTCCCATTCTATGCAACTACACAAACTACCAACACCCTAATCATGAAAGCTTGGCCATCTCATTATTTTATTACATTACTATCCCAATTTTCCTTAAAAGGCAGCTCAGCACAGGAAATAAAGCAGTGGTTCCCAAACTGCACTGCAGCGCTCAAGAACATGGGGGCGCTGTGGGTTGTCCATGGCAGCCTCTTACCAGCTCTTCTGGGTGCCACCATCTTGAATCACACAAGATGATTGCACAATTCAAGATGGCAGCACCAGAGAGAGCCAAGCAATGGCGTTGCCATGACAGGGCTCTGTGTTCATAGTATGTTTGGGAACCACTGATATAAAAGTTCCCAAGGTGGCATCCTGGTCCCCAATTAGACAAACCTAGGCCTGACTATTTCAGTGAATACTCACAAATCAGAGATGGTGTTATATGCAACTCCTTTGGATTACGCTCTTGTGTTGCCAACACTGCTCATTCACACACACAAATGTGTTCCTACAAATGTGTCATGCACACACACACAATAACACAAATTCAGTAATGAACTTAATTTAATGAAGTAATCAACACTGATTAGTCAGGTGACATCAATAGGCGTATAGTTGTTTCTTCCAATTAAAATAAGGATACAATATTCTACTGTACAATCACTCTTTTCTACATAGCAGAACAGGTGATGACTAATTTCCCATTCAATGCACTAATGTCAGTTAATGCCTTTGGAAGCCTTGATTTTCTTTATGTCACTTTTACGAAGCCTCAGAGTCCCATTTTTAAAAGTGCCAACCTGCCCCGTTGGCAGTATGCTGTGTTTTGTCTTCTTTTTGGATTTTCTACTTTGAAGAGAAAAGAAAATATTATACAAGGTGAAAAAGCATTTTGCAAAACATGCTTCAAGAGGGACTCATTTAAATGGGAACACAACAAAACCACCAAATTATGTTAAGAAAATAAAAAAAAATTGGCAAACTAGATCAGAGCTTTTCTCTGAAGAATCCATGCTTGTGTGTTCAAACACTCTATTGCACAGTTAGATGCAGGATTTCTCAAGAAAAAACTGAGGACAGAATCCAAAGAATCCCCTAGTTTTGCACACACGGGGGAGAGGGAGATTTTGCACTTCTCAGACAGCAGCAATCTATGGCGCACAGCAAAGCACTTTTGAAACTGGAAGTCTCAAAAACAGGCTGCAATATGGCATAGACGCCTGCTATTCAAACAAGTCGTCATACATTCTTGGGCTCACAGGCATGCGTAAAGTCAGTTCTTGAATCCCAGATTGCACTCACAATCCTAAATTAGGCCAGCAAAGTTTGGCTGGCACAAGAGCCACCATAAAGGATGTTTGGATCGCTCTCGGAGTCAGGGAGGATGGTGCATGTCTGTGTGCTGGCCTCTCTGACTGGCCTCTCTGGTCCACACGTACTTTATGGTGGCCCTTGTGCTAGGCAAAATTTGCTGACCTAACTGTGCCGGCCTAATTCCAGGTTAGGATTGTGCTGTGATCTAGTTACAGTTTATTTGATTAGGAAAACTGAAACAAGATCCAGGTTATTAGGACCAGTCTTGTCTTTAACTCCTCACCTGGTCAACCTTGAATTCACATCCTGGTGAGTGGCTGCCAATGGGCATTATGCTGGTGAAATTCACTGTCTGAATTAAGAATTTCACAGCATTTGAAGTGCTGAAAGTGCTTTTGGCAACCAGTAGGCTCCTGCCACTTGCCCCCTTTAGGAGAGGTGGGAAATGAACCTACAACACAATGTAGACTCATTCCCCACCTGTTTGAAAGAAAAAGAATTAAAAGGCCCCCGAGCAGGAGCTGACAGGCTCCCAGAGGCACTTCAAATGCTGCTAAGCTGCTGCTGCCCGCAAAGGTGCAGAAAAAACAACAACGCTGTTTTCAAAAAGAATAAAGCCCACCAGGAATGCTAGTGGTGCTTTATATATTTATGAAGCAGATTCTCTGATGTGAAATCCCCTCATAACAGCTTCTCCCACAGCAGGCGGCTAAGTTGGTTTTTTTCCTTTTTCTTTTTGGAGGACAAGGAGCTTAACAAGACCATATTACCAGTTTAAGTAGCTTTGTAAACATTGGCTCACCTCTCCTCATGCCCTTTTGTCCTCTTCCTCTTCTGAGAATCAGATCTAATTTCCTGTTAGTGATGAGCAATAAGAATATTTTAAAGGCCAGCTAATGGTCTCTTCATTCAACCACAAGTCTCCCAAATACAACTAGGGACGTACAGCAATACAAAGTTATTCAAGAAGTCAAACAAAAGACCTTGCTGTGGCTTTACTTCATTAGAAAACTGTTATACTGAAGACAGCAGGACAGACACGGAAATGATTGCTTGTGAAAACCTGAAGCCCTCTTGCCTGGGATTTTTGTCCAACAGAAACAGTTTTGGGGTTTGGGAAACATTTCATACAAACCATCATGCTTTCTTTCTTCTTCATGGCTTTATTTTGCTTGATTTTCTCTTGGAGAACTTTGTAGTTCAAATATTCCTTTTTCGGAGCCTGCAACAACAGATGCAAAATGACCCACTTTGCCATGCTTTCAAAAATAGATACTTAAATGCCAAAGTGGATTAAAGAGGAAAGTGCCAACATCCTTCTCCAGAAGAGCAGGTATCTCAATTTATCTAAATGTCAATACCATTAAGAACAGGCCTTTTAGGGCGCAATCCTAACCTGGAGTAAGTCATTTGGCCGGACCAAGAGTGTTGCAAGTGCTGTAAAGCGTGTTTGGACCACTCTCTGAGTCAGGGAGGTTGGCGCATGTCTGTATGCCAGCCCTCCCTGACTTTAAGAGTGTTACAAACGTGCTTTACAATGTGTAAAGCTTACATGTGTGCAAAGTTTACAAGCGACTTGTGCCGGCCTAACTCCAGGTTAGGATTGAGCCCTTAATGGGGTAACGCCTTGAGCCGTACACACATTTTATTTGCAATGTTCAAAGCACACTGAGTTGTTTCACTGAAGTCAGTGGGACTCCCATGACAGCAGTGAGTTGGACACTGATTTTCAGGAATACGAGCAATACCAACTCATTTCTTATTTAAAAAGTGAGGATGCGGCAGGCACTTACAAGCACCAAGGACTGAAAAGGGATGAACCTTGGAACTGTTTTGAAGGTGAGGGCTCAATCCTGAATAGTTGAAGTAATTATGAAGAATGCTCTTGAGCACATGCAGAGTGCCTTTACCTCACCCACTGAAGACGTCCAACAATAATAGGATCAAGCTCTAGTCAGGCTCGAGTCCTGGAACCCCAAAGCAGCAGACTTGCATTTTCCAGCAGAGAAGCAGGGGGTGGGAATGGAGCACAGGAAATGCCCCTCCCCAATTTTCCTCCTGCAAACCACTGTGCTCATCCCGCAACGCCAAGCCTGGAAGGTGGGGGAACGAGGCAGAGAAAGGGTTCACAAGCAACCTTCAACCCATTGCTTCTCCCCTGGAAAAATCACCCTTTCTTTTCTGGTCCATGGCAGTGATCTTTGTTTGATGTCGCAAGTCTGCTGTGCTCACATCTATTTTTATCCTGTCGTGATGACAAAAGAGAGAGGGGTGGGGAAGGAGGAAAAAAAATCATCTTTTTGTTCTTTGTCACTTCACAACCGAAAAGAGGACAAGGTACCTTTGCGCCCAGCATGATGGCCCGCTCTTGTTCCAGCACTCGCTGTTCTTTCTTCTCAAAGCCAGTGATTCCAAACCGGTGCACTTCCAAGCGGGCCTAACGCAGGATAAAAAGGAAGGAACATTCTACGGAATGATAGCAAACATGTCCTTGTTTTCAAAGCAACGGCAGTAAACCTCAGAATATCCAACAGGTAGTGGAAAAATATCCACATAGTGGGATGTTGTAATGAGGCATGTATACTGCTAACTATTGCAAACATTCCTCATTATCTGCTAGGGTTAGGTTCCTGGAAATCTAGGGGATAGAAAATTTGTAAACAAACCATTGATCCTATGGGCTCAATAGGGTTAGATGCAAAGGGAACCTTATCTGTCATCAGAAAAATCCAGCAGAGGTTCTCAGGAAGCCAGCAGAGTGCAGCAGGAAGTGCAGAGACCTTCTAGAAGCTGCAGGGATCTTCAGAATGGCACCTGTGACCAGCATAGCCCCCTTAAACATGACTGGGAGATGCTTCTGCCAGCCATTTGAAAGGAGTCAGTGCTGGATGCAGGTGCCATTCTGACGGTCCCTGCACCCTTTGGAACATCTCTGCATAGCGAGAAAGAGGACAGAGGTGCAGGTAATGAGGTAAGTAGCAATTTTGCCCCTCGCTGATAAGCAAATTTAAAAGATGCAGAAGAAACATCAGCTAACTGAGAAAGATGTTATTGCTGGGGTGATAGAGAATAGAAAGGGGTGCGTCCAATAAAACTACATTACCAGAGCAGGGGATGTTATCCTAAGGTTGGTGGGCTAAATTATGCCATGTGATCCCACCCACACTACAGAACACAACCACAGGGAAACAATCAAGTGGAACCAATCCCCTGAAGAACTAAAAAAAGCTGTAAAAGGATGCAAAAATACACACAGAAAGGCTAGCTGCAAAGGGTGGGATTCCTCACACTTCTTGTTGTAGTATGCAGCTTTGTGGGGTCAACATTTGTACAATTTCCTTGGAGAAAGATACCATTGAAATGTATCGGGAACACAACATCTTTGCAGCTGTTGAAGTGGACCATCAGGATGTCACTCTAGCACTTGCCACATTTATACATCCCATGTGAATTCCTTGGAAGTTGGCAGAACTGCAAAATTAGTCCTAGACATCACAGGTCAACATTACCCAGGGATGGGGGGGGGGGCATGCAGGGAGGACTTCCAAGTGCATGCTCTCTTAGTTCTTAAGGCAAAGAAGAAAAAGGAGTGTACCTCCCAAAATAAAACAATCACCATTAATGTTTGAAAACCCAAGACCTGTACATACAAATCACCAGTTACTAGTAATTACCAAAATACTGCAGCCCTCGAAGATCTAACATGGGGTGCAACCCTAACCTGTGCCAGAACAGCACAGGCTGTATCCATCCAGGTTGGAATTGCATTGGATCCTCCACAGGGCAAGGGCATGTTTGTGTACTTGCCCTGGGGTAGGTGCCAGCCTCCCTGATGGGCTTGCTTGGATCCGTGCCTGCTATACAGCAGGCACAGGTCTGAGCAAGCTGTGTGCCCTGAATCAGGGTCATGAGGACTGGGGATGGGGGTTTGGATGCAGCCTAATGGCTGCACCCCCTCCCCAGCCTGCCCACCCCACCCCGTTCCAATGCAAGCGCTTGCATCAATGCTGCGGGCCTTGCACAGGCGTGCACGTGCTTTATGATACGTGCGCGACAGCATTGGGCCAATGCAAGCCACTTGCATTGGCCCTAGGGCGCACTTGGATTTAGGGGGCTGGGGAGGAGCCATTATTAGAAAATAAATTCTATTATACTTTATTGCAGGAAAAAAATAATCCACCTGCATTTAAATTGAAGAAACGATGACTTACTTTTTCCAGCTTAAATTCTTGGTGGTCAAATTGCTTTTCTTGAACAGTTGGTTTTGCCTGTGTGTATTTTGAGGGTCAAACAAACAAACAAACAAACAAACAAACAAACACAAGAATATTTTGTTTCATTTCAAAACCAAAGCTACACAATAAGACCAATCAAGTGGTATCATTGCTGTGGCCTAAATTCAAGGTAATTTTTAAATTTCAGCAGTAGTTTGAAAGCAGATTAGAAGCTTTCAGTTAAGAACTGAGCTTGTTTCCATTACATCTCTTTTTAAGAGAGAACAAACACAGCTCACCTAGGCCAGTGATTTTCAATCACTGTGCTGTGGCACATTGGTGTGGCATGAATGGTCCGCAGGTGTGCAGGGGGAGTTTGAGCTCCCGCTGCTTGTCCCGGCTCCTGCCAACCTAGCAGTTTGAAAGCATGTAAAAATGTGAGTATATAAATAGGGACCACTTCGGTGGGAAAGGTAACGGCATTCCGTGCACTATGGCGTATAGTCATGCCGGCCACATGACCACGGAAACCTGTCCTCGGACAAACGCTGGCTCTACCGGCTTAGAATCGGTGATGAGCACCGCCCCCTACAGTCGGTCACGACTAGACCATTCGGTCATGGGGAAACCTTTACCTTTTACATATATTAATAGGGCCCTTGGGGGATATCAGCCCCACCCCCACCAGCAGCAGCTTGCTGTGCCTTGTCAACTGTCAAAAAAGCAATGGTGTGCATGAACTACTTTAGTGCCTTCTCAGTGTGCTGTGAGATGAAAAAGTTTGAAAATCACCAATAGAGACCAACATATTACGCAGACAATGGTATATGCATGAAAGCTATTAGTTTCTTATATATACACAGAAGTTGCCTTGCCCTGCACACCTCTGGCAAGATACATATGTTGGGCATACAGTTCCATAAAACTTTTGCATGCAACGGTATGGACCGGCCATTTTCAACCACTGTGCTGTGGCACGTTGGTGTGTGGCAAATGGTCCACAGGTGTGCTGCGGGAGCTTAGGGGAGGGTCATTGGGGAATGTGAGCCCCACACCAGCAGTGCAGTGCGCCGTTTCAATGGTCAAAACATTGATGGTGTGCCTTGATAATTTTAGCACCTTGTCAGCGTGCCATGAGATGAAAAAGGTTGAAAACAGCTGGTATGGAGATTGGCATGAAACGTACTGGGGTGAGCCAGATCAGGTACTGATTGAGGGCTCTAAGGCAGTCAACCCGTCTCCCCCCAAAAGCCACAAATTAGAACAGTTCCTTGTACTTTCACTACTGAATTCGTAAATGTGCAGGCAAACCCTTATGGATTTTGCATAAAAGCTTTTAGGATGTGGGTCAAAAAGATGTTAATGGAAATTAAGAGACTAGGGCTGCAATTCTAAACAGATGTACTTGAGAGCGAGTCCCACTGAACTCAATGGTGCTTACTTCTAAGTAGACATGCGCAGGCTTAGGCTGCAAGCATTTGTTTTGTGTGGCAGAACACTGGCACTAGTATCCTGCATGCCATCAGACAATGCTCTATTCTTGGGGTAACAGTTATATATTAATCAATCATGTCTCTGCTGCCTAAAAGAGATTTCACGTTCCCTGTACTGCCAGGCACAAAATCTGATAATTTGTACCAATCTTTTATTTAAAAAAAGTACTGTAGAGAACATGCCTGGGACCCAAAATTTATAACCAATCAGGATTATAATGTGAATGATATATTATAGCCCTGTTGTCTACACCACTACCAATTCCTAACAAACCAAACAAAAAGATCAGAACACAACTTGACTAAGGGTGCAATCCTAATCAACTTTCCAGCATTGGGGTAAGGGCAATGCAGCTCTGGAGGAAAAGTCCATTACATGCTACAGGCTATGATGGTTAGTGCAGCCTCCTTATTTTAGCGGTAGGCTACCTAGAGTGCCAGATGCAGAGGAGTGCCACTGTGAGATACAGAAAGCTAGACTAGATGGGCCTTTGGCCTGATCCAGTGGGGCTCTTCTTATGTTCTTATGAATAAGATAAATAACAGTTTTCAACCACGCCGACCAATGGATTGCGAACAGATGGACATGACTTAGCGACTGAACAACAACCCCCAATGGATCAACATAGATGCTTACAATTTTTGTTGTTTTATCATATGCGGACAATACAGTCCTACTTTCACTACTGTCCAGCTTTCACGTAGATAGCCCAGGGATTGGGGGCAGAGGCTCTCCAGTTCTCTGATAATTCCTCAAGGCAGCCTCCTTCTGTTAGGTTTCTCTTCACTTTGGGTAGTGGCTACAAGAACTACCAACCTGATTTTGGATGAGATGGGTAGGAAATGGGTGCCAGTTGCTAGCCACTACATCTTGAACCCATATGTCTAACTATCATAGTGCCACAATCATGGTGTGGACAGGTAGATCAGCAACTCTTTTTGGCTTTCATCATGACATTTTTGTGAATGCACTTCAGCTTCTTTTGCTTCTGTATTTATTTAATTTAGATCAGATCATCCTACCTTGGAGCCATCATTGTCAGCAATTTCAGGTTTAGGCTTCTTCTTTCTCTTTGGACCATGAAATGTTACAACTTCAATCTGGGCTGCTGGTTTAGGTGGGGCAGCATCAAATGTACTAGATTCTGAGACAGACTTTTTCTGAGTAATACAGTCATGGGCCAGTTCATCTTTTAGGCTTTGAAAGAAACTGGAAGGATTTTTCCTCTTGCCTTGGTTTGCAGAGTCCGACTCAAGCTTCATGCCTCCTCTGTTGTCTGATAAAGGATTGCTGGCATTTATTCCTGACTCGTGCAGATTTCTGTTTCTGCCTTTTTTCTTTTTCTTTACATCCAGTGATGGTTCACCTATAGTTTAAAAGGAAATGTTTGTCAGAGAGCAACCTTAACCTGGAGTTAGGCCAGCACAGTTAGGCCAGCAAAATTTGGCCAGCACAATGGACACCGTAAAGCATGTTTGGACCACTCTAGGAGTCAGAGAGGCCAGCACACAGATGTGCACCATCCTCCCTGACTCCAAGAGTGCTCCAAACACTCTTTATGATGATCTTTGTGCCAGCCAAACTTTGCTGGCCTAACTGTGCCAACCTAAATGCAATTTAGAATTGCACCTTCAGTCTCTTTGTTTAACTAAAACAAGAACATTGGAGGGGTTTGGATGCCATGTTGTCCATCAATGAATGAATGAATGATCCTTCAATGAATGATCTCTGGTCTTTCTGTTGTGAGACAGAGTGAGAGAGGGGGAAAAAGTGGCTCTGTTATCTCTCTCTTCTCTACCAGTCACGTTCTCGTCAAACTGGTATATAGAAAAACTGCTGCAGTTTTAATTTATTGAAGATGTACAGTTGTACATTCCATTCACCTACCTAAATATGCAGTCATCATGACCCTCCCATGGGGATCAGTCCATGGGGATCAGTCATAGAACACATTCTTGGCATGTAGAAGTCTTGAAGTTGCTGCATTATTAACATGTAGGGATGGGAAAAGGTCCCAATGGAAACTCTGGTCAGCTAGTGCAGGCACTACTGAGTTAGCTGGACCAATGGTCTGACTCAGGATGAGTTAGAACAAACAGAAGAAAATATTTCTTTACCCAGCCTGTAATTAGTATGTGGAACTCCTTGCCACGTGATGTGGTAATGGCATTGGGCTTGGATGCCTTTAAAAGAGGATTGGATAGATTTATGGAGGAAAACTCCATCACAGGTTACAAGCTATGATGGGTATTATTATATGTCCAGTCTGAGATTAGCTGGTTGCTCATCATGAGGGCCGGGTAGGAATTTTTTTCTGTCATTCAAATTGGCCATGGATGGCAGGGTTTTTTTTCCTACCCCAGACTGGGGAGGGCAGGATGGGTCTTATAGGTCACATGATTTACATTTGTGTTCAATAAAGTTAAACTCCAACCCCATTCTGGTGTCTTCCTTGGGGGTGGTGCAAGGGTAATAGGCTACTTCAGAATGCCAGATGCAGGTGAGTGGCAGCTGGATTCAAGTATCTGGTTGTCTTGCATGCTTCTTGAGGCATCTGGTGGGCCACTGTGAGATACAGGAAGCTGGACCAGAAGGGCCTTTGGCCTGATCCAGCAAGGCTTTTCTTATGTCCTTATGTAATCTTATACCCACTTTCCTGGGAGTAAACCCCACTGAACACGATGGGACTACCTTATGAGTAGACATGCATAGGCTTGTGCCATCAGTATGTGACAACTTCCTCTGCTTTATAAGCCAAGGCAAAAATGATCATTTCACTTTTGCCTTGGCTTAAAAAGCAGCGGGCGTTGTCGTATACCGAGTCATGCCATTGGTCCTTATCCTTCTGAAATAGGCCAGCGTGTTTGTACAACGCCTAGCGATGTCATCCATTATCAAGTTAGCATAACTGAAAACAAGATCCTCAAACGAATCAAATGTGAGCCAGACATCCCCTGTGGGTCACGCGTTATGGTCCGCCAGGGGTAATTTACACAGAGCACAAACCCCGGGCTCGATAATCCAGGCGGCTCCTTGACTCACCGAAATCATACAAGTTGCTCAAGACGGTATCCAGAAGGCAGCTTGCGGAGGCAGCCCCCTCGCCCTCCGAACTAGGTTCATTCTCTGGACTTCTCGCCATGCTAAAATGGTCTTTCCCACTCACTCAGTCACTCACTCAGCGCAAAGGGAGCAGAGCAGCGCGCAAACGGAGGATTGGCCACGTGCGACCGCCGTCCCGACCAAGATGGCGGCGCCCACAGGCTACTTCCGCCCTTCTGCGACAGCCTCCCTCCCTCTTTTGGGCTCGTCCGAAGAGCTGCCAGTCGGGGAGTTGAGGAGGTAGTGAGCGCCGGGGGCGGGCTCATGAGCCCCTCCGAGGCCGCGAAGGGAGCCAGATAGGAGACACCACCTGAGGCGTGTAACGGTCACTGGCGATGGCAGCGGCGGCGGCGGCGGCGGCGGGGAAAGCCCAGCGGGGGACCCCCATGTACTCGGTATGTGCCTCCTGCTCTCCAGGGGCGGGGTCGGCAGCGCCTCAGGCGGCCGTCGGGGCTGCCGCTTCGTGATAGGCAGGCGCGGCTGCGCTGCTCGGCTCGTGAGGGTGGCGTGTGCGGGAATCGGAGCCCCACGACGCCGGCGGTGACGGGGCTCGCGTTTGGTTCGGGATCGCGGGCAGCTTCTTGCCCGCCTCCCCGTCTGTGTTGGGGAGCTGCGAGGGGGCTGCCTCCTCCTCTTGCTTGGGGAGGGAGCCGTGTCACGGCTCGTGGGTGCAGCTGGGATCACCGGGCATGGAGACACGGGAACTCCATCTGCTGTATGACAGCTGCCTTTAAAGGCGGAGATCCTCGCTCTCTTATCAAGGCGGGTACCCTGCATGCTGGTGCTCGCAGGCCAAACAGGCTTCACGGGCTACCACAGTGTGCGAGAGCTGGAGATCGCTGCTCTGAAAACAGGGTGATCAGGTGCAATGGAAGACAGTGCCTGTATACCGCTAACCATGGTAGAAAAGAGGGAATTTTGACAGATGCAGCTCAACTTGGGTTTTAAAAGCTGCACCTGCTACAATTTCCTCTTCTCTACCATGGTTAAAGATAGAGGCACTCTGGCCTCCATTGTATCTAGTCACTCTGAAAAGCTTCCATGGAAACTGTGCGTAAGAGCAGCTATATAAACATACATGTGTTATGACTTTTTTTAAAAGATAAAAAAAAACCCATGCTGTCTGGGCTACAGAAAAATATATACTGCATTTTGAGTTCATATTAATGATGCTCTCTTAAGCATCCTCACTTGGGAGGATGTGCCATTAAACTCATTCAAACCCCAGTGTAAAACATTTATTTTTTGATTTGCTCATTAGGGAGGATGCACTCTTTGTATAGTCTTGTGCCACATATAAACTTGAGCACACCTGATTAGCTAGTACTTTAACCCTATTTGTTGGACAAGTTGCGCAGATAGAGAATTAAAATTCCTATCTGATTGTGAGGATAGCATGGCTTTATGTGAATTAGGCTTTTCGTATTGGTTGAGGAACATGAAAAGTACAGTACTGGTCTAGACAGTAATAATGTTCATTCTCTTGCCTCCCAAAGTTTGCTTCCTCCAAAGCAAGCATCTTTACCATTTTTGCTGTTTTTAGACTTGCTTTCCTTGTTGTTACAAAATGTGAACTTATGTGTGATCTAGTTACAGCACATTAAATATTTGATTTGGCAAGTACTGTAAAATCTGTTTGAATGACTGATTGAAGTGGTTCAAAATGCCCTTGCCTTCTTCTTAACTGGAGATAGTGGCTGTGTGTGTCTACGGGCATGGATTATTGTGATTGGTAGGTGTTCGAATGTGTAACATGAAGCCTCCACCCACACCTCAGAAATGTAATAAAGAACAAGAGAGGATTGGACCCTTTCCATGCATTGCTGTTTTGACAGTCTGGTGAAAGTGAAATTGTAATTGTGGTTGCATACAGCACTTGGGATTGTGCTCGTCCATGGGACAAAAGCAAAAGTGGGGTGTTGGGTGTGTTACTGCCCTGCAATTGCAACCTTACAATGAAATTATAGTATATTTGCTCAGAAGTATAAATAGCACTTCGGTCAAAGGGATTTGTTATCTAGAAGTGCTTGGCAGCCTTCAATAAGGTAAGGGGTGGTGTGGTTTCATGTGGCTCTGTTTCAAGTTCTTAGGACTCATGACTGATAATTTAATAAACCCTTTCCTGAAAGTATTTTTTTCTTTTAATGTCTTCCTTACTTTCACCATTTTCTTCTCCTTCCCTTAAAGACTTCTAAAAAATAATGCATTTGCACACCTGTTCAAGTTTGCAAATTGGAAAGCACAGGTTTCAGTTCTTCTCGTTCTTCCAATCTGAGTTCATGCCAGCTTCTCTCTGTTGCTATTACAACTGCCACCTCCTCCTTTACTTTCACAGTGTGTGGAGAGAGGAGAGAAAAGAAGGCACTTTGGAAAGCCTGCCAGGGGTTTTTTTTTTTTTGAACACCAGATCTTAATACTCTACACATCTTTGTGTAGAGAGGGATGTTTGAACAGGAGAGACTTCACTCTTGTGTACACATATGAGCCCTCTTTCATTTGGAGCCAGAAGGCCAGCTGCAGAGTACTTTTTCTAGGGATTATTGTAATTTCATCTTTCATTTTATTTTTTATTTGCACATTAATCCCTGGCCACCCCAATCCTAGTGGCAGCTAGCAATAGTAGTGTATTGTACTGTGGAGAAGGCAGGCTACCTATTGAGGTTAATGTGGTAAGTAGGTTGGAAAGGAGAGGAGGAGGGTTCAGGGTCCGCAAAAGGGAAATTAAAGACTAAGCCCCGAAACAGCTGCAACATGGCATCCTATATTTTAGAAATGGGTTGTAGAGAGCAACCTAAGTCACAGTCGGCCAAAAATCAATCGCAGTGCAAAGCTTGCTCCCTGTCATGTAACATTGTCCCATTGCCCATACTTTGCCCAGTTGATAGGTGGGTTAAGAGGTTTATACAAATGGGAGCCCAAAGGAAAAAACTCTGGGCTCATGCTCTCAGTGATGAAAAATAAATTTATTAAAATTCTCACAGAAGAAAGATGTGCTCCAGGCTGGAAAAGAGAACAGAGATTTTGTAAGGAGACAAGGGAATAAATGCCAAGCTCTGCTATCAAGTCGACTGGTGTGTGGGGTTGAAGTAGGAAGGTAGCTAGAGGAGGGCTTGGCAACCAAGAATATTTCTGCTGTGATGGTATCTTCAGGAACTTGAAGTGAAGGAGAACTGCAAGTCCAGGTAGCCAAGATTCAGTGAACTTGGTGGGGAGGTTTAAGGGAATGGGTGTGATTAAGGCAAAAGGGAGAACTGGGAAGTATGGCAAGGGAGCTGCAAACACTTTCCAGGGGAGGGATGCCCAGGTGCTAAGCCGTGGTTTCTTGAAGTGATGTAAAGAGGAAGCGAGAAAGGGGATCAGAATAATGGGCAGAGAGGTGCTGGGTGGGTGACAGTTTCACTGGTAGTCAAATGGGTGGGAGTGCTTAATGGATGGATATGTAATCCTCAAATGCACCAAAGGTAGGTGAGGAGAGAATGCACACTTGGGTGGTGCTGTGCCAGACTTCTAGGGTTTTCTGGCCATATAGCCCAAGATGGAAACATTATTCTCAAGCTTTTGTGCATGGATGGCTCTCAATGGCAGATCCCCAATACCTAGGGGCTTGGTTGTACAATCCCTGTGTGTCTGGGGAAAGAGAATAGCTTTGGGCAATAAGAGGAGTGGGGGGATTTCTTGTCCTGAGGTAAGATTTGAGTGTAGCATCCTGGGCAGCAGACTGAAGGTACCACCAGCATAGGACCCTACGTGCATGTAAGTAGAAGAGTCCTTGGCTGGAATCAAGAGCCCAAGCAGCTGGTTTTTCCTTAGGAACTTCACTCTCCTTAATGTCCTGCAAGGACAGCTAACGTGGTTTACAAGCAAGGTGCTGTTCTTGGAATGTCCAGGATGTTTTCCATGTAAATAAAGGGTGGACTGGGGGGGGGTAGAGGAACTGGGCAGGAAAAGTTAGTCATTTTGATTCTGGCTTTCTTGAACTTTGGTCAAGGTGATTTGATTCTGTCTTGAGCACCGTCCCAGACCACCCCCGAAAATAATGGGGTATCTGTGTCTGTTCTCATAACAATGCTCAGCGGGCATCTCCAAGCAGAGGTCTGAAAATTCCTGCCTGAAACCCTGGAGATCTGCTGCTGGTCAGTGTAGGCAGTGCTGCGTGAGACAGGCCATTGGTCTGACTCTGAATGAGGCAGACTTCAATGTCTGTGTGGGCTGTCCGTCAGGGTGTTTAGGAAGACAGGAATTCTGGGAAATCTGGCTTGTAGGCAGAAGGTGACAATGGGATAAAAAGCACATGCCTGAACAACCATTGGGTGGGGAATGTGTCAACTGGGACTCATGGCTTGTGGACATTAATATCTGGGGGTGAGTGGTGACAAGAACATGCACAAACACGGGACTGTAAGTTTTCCAATATACATGCAACCCAAGGTTCCTGTACTCTTGAGATGCATATAAAATTACAAGTGCATTTTGCAGGGGGTTGGCCCACATGTGGCCCAAATTGTTAGCTGCCACAGTTATTACTTGAGCAAAGTATCCTTGTGCTGCTCCCAGAATGCTCCCCAGCTCCCACAACTCTTCTGCCCCACCACGCTCGCCTCTTCCTTTGGCACTCTACATGCAAAGAGTCCTGTTTTTTGTTCCATCCCATTTTCACACTGCTTCCACACTGTCTCTCACTCCTTCCTTTTGCTTCCCTGTTTGGTTCAACTGCCATGCTCCCCTCTTGACATTCTTCACTTCCTTGACAACTGTTGCTGAGAATTCCCCTCTGTTTCCTGGCCTACCCCAAGATTCTTTCATCCAGTGGAACTCTTCTGCTCCTTCAGCTGGTAAAGAGAGAAGGAGTGACAAGGGGAAGCTGAGGTAAACCTCACCATTGGCAGTTGCTGCTGCTGCTGCTGTAGGAGGAGGAGGATCACTCCAGGACCTGTGAGTTGAACTCCTCTCACCTGCTGACCAGAACTCTAGAGAGACCCTATCACCACCTCACTTGGGATTGAGCTCTTTCTTTCTTTCTTTCTTTCTTTCTTTCTTTCTTTCTTTCTTTCT
>JAJKFI010000018.1:9301769-9312269 GCA_029204185.1 Lerista edwardsae | reverse complement strand
TTCTTTCTTTCTTTCTTTCTTTCTTTCTTTCTTTCTTTCTTTCTTTCAGGAATATGTGTTTTATCTTTACAGAGTGGTTTCATTTCATTTGGCCTCTTATTCCCCCAAACCAGCGCTTCCCAATCTTTCTCGTGATGCCCTTGGTACCCGGAAGTGGCAATGACACAACACACATGTGGTGACACAGCTGCCACTTACTTCCGGGTTCAGAGGCCTAGTGAGAACCCAGAAATAGCAGCGTGTGGGTCAAGGTGGGGCACGCTTTTCCCCAGGTTTTCATGTGCTGCAGCTCTGCCCATTTTGTTGAGCTTCCTGCCACTGCTGGGAGGCTGGCACTTGTGATGCCCCAGAGAGTGCCTTGCAACGCTCCCGGACATCACAACACACACTTTGGCAACCGCTGCCCCAAACCATTGCTGCTGCTCTTGCTAATATATTAGATGTGAACCCCTTAGGGTCAGGAATATTAATGTTCTGCCAAAAAACACTATAAGCCACTCTAACTCAATGGGGTAGAGTGATATATAAGTCACAGAAATACATAAATAAAACCTCACATGGGGCCTGGGAATGGGAGGTCCTGGTGTTATTATTGGCAAGAAGAAAGGACATGCAGAGGAGGAGTGGCGAGCAAGGGATTATGGGTGCAGGTGTCAGTGTGTTACTTGCTATGCAGTTTAGATGCTATTGTTCTTTTAAAAGTTGTGTGAAAGGGGAATGTTGTCAATTGCAGCTTCTACTTCAGCAGTATTGGAAGTTGTTGAGAACCAAGGAACCGGAGCAGGAGGCTGGGGGATAAGAGCTGAATTTCAGATTTGATTCTGAACTTAGGCTTTTAGTTTCGTCAGGAAATTCCTGGTTAGTTTCTAAATTCTGAGGCAGTGGCACCAAACTGATGCCTCAGTCAGACACTCTCAGGCAGGTGCAGGCAACGGGAACACTTTGGACATGTATTTTAGGGTTTGGTTTACTATCTTTGTCATTTCTTCATACATTTTAAGAGGTTGGTTTTTAAAGGGTCTTGGAAGATGGCATCCCAGATGTTGGCTACTCTTTCGTTTTTTCGTTAGCTGAGTCTATGGTATCAACTTGCAGTTCTGGGCTACCAACTGTCTTATTAGTAGGTGATCCATGTGCTTGATGCCAAGGTTTTATTTAGGAAGTAAACCCTAACAGTATCAATGGAGCTTTTTTTGGAGGGGGGTGGATGGGTCTTGTAAGACCTAGTTATAGCTCTTGGCTCATTTGTGTTGGCCGAAATCTTCTCATAAATAAGCAGATATTCCATAATCTTTGCTTACTCTCTTTTGTATCTTTGTGTTATGTTTGCTTATTATCTTCTGTATCTTTCAAGCAATACAGAATAGTATCTTCTATATCATGTGACATACAGATACATTCTGTATGTGACATACAGAAATCAGACTTCTCTGACTTACCTAAGAGAGCTGTTGACTTAAGAGACTTTCTAATTCTTTGTTCATTATCTTCCTAGCAGAAAAATCTCACATCAAAGAAAAAAGATGACTTTGAAGATATTTTGGAGGAGAGGAGACAGTCCAGTGACCTCAGATATGCAATGAGATGCTACACCCCTGTGGTTTATAAAGGACTTTCTCCCTGCAAGCCAAGTGCCCTTAAAACTATTGTTCTACAGTCCGAACAAGTTCAGTATGTTATCAGAGAGGTGAGCAGAAATTTGGCGGCTCTTCTTTCAACAGGGTAATTTGTATTTGTAGTGCTCAGACCATAGTAACTTGAGCAGCATCCTTGTTAACCACCAAGTGTAGGTTTTTCACTATTGATAGCTGAGTCTCTTCAGATAAGATAATCATCCATGCCATTTTCCATACCCTATTCCCTTGGCAAGTTAATTAGTGCCTTTCCAGATGAGAGACATTTGTTTGAACTGCCTGGTATGATTGTCAATCATTTGATTATACAGCTGAGTTTTGTTTGGAATTGTGTGTGTGTGTGTGTGTGTGTGTGTGTGTGTGTAACAACTCCTATCAGTGGCATGTAGTAATCTTATCTTTGTCACCTGGTTGGATGCAACATAATGAGCCAGTGCCTTCTTTCTGTAAGACATTGAATGTTCCCATGATGACTCCTCAGTAAAGAGAGAATGAGCCTAGCTAGCTAGGCAAAGAGGACTCTGTTCTTTGCTAACTAGTTTCTTGTTTGTGTGGCAGGACAGATTGTGCTCTTTGGAAGATTGACCTTACTGTTCAGGAGTGTCTTTGGAGATACCTCTTATCCAGATCACCCCTTATCCAGACATCCAAAATTGAGACTATTCTGAAATCTAGACATTTTTGTCCAAGAGCTCTTTTAAACTTTCTGTAGTGTGAACACTAGAACATCTTGTACTAATTCCCATGTAGAGTGCAGGTAAAGGCTGTTATTCTCTGCTCTGTACCTATACAGAGCAATCGCAAAACCGGTTTTGCGATCGTGAAACCGGAAGTGGGTCACGATTGCATTTGTAACACATTGCGAGGCTTGGGGAGCCTTGCAGGGATGTCCGCGGGGCTCACCACACACCCCGGAGGCCAGTGCTGTGAGGGGTAAGTGTAAAATAAGCCCCTTCACAAAACTGCGATTCTGGGGGGGTCGCGTTGCAACTTTTGCCCCACCCCCGCCACTACTTACAAAGTTCCCAACTCCCTTGCAGGCATTTGAGAACCACCGTTCTAGGCTACTGCATGCCACAAGTCTTTATAGTGTCTATGATTTAATATTCACTATTGCTGTTTGTCTTTTGCTTAGCTATCAAAAGAGACAGGTGAATCGCCTGACATCATACAAGAAGAGGCAGCAGAAATTCTGGATGAGATGGGGCACAGCATGCATATGGGTGCTATACGTTTTTTTGCTTTAACACTGAGTAAAGTATTTAAATGCCTTTTCGAGAGCATCTATGTAAATGAAGAAGGTATGCAAAAAGTAAGTACTAGCATGAGTTCTCATAAAGTGCTAGAATTATCTACAGTCGTGCTTGATGTAATCATATTCTGGGGTGGTGCAACCCAGAACACTGCTAATTGCTGCCTTGGGTTTGCCACCTTTACGCTACTGAAAAATACCCCTTACTGGGCTCCTCATGCAGTTTCTTCAGATGCGGGACTTCTAGTTTTATTTACTGGGAGTGCACAAATGAAGAATGCTCCTTCCTGTCCTCGGTCCTTGTAAATGAAAGCAGAAGTCCTGCACTTCCACATTTGAAGAAACCAGACAAGGAGCACATACATTTATTTATTTGAGAAATTTACATCCCATCTTTCCCATGCCAAAGCTGGCCAAAGTAGCTTACATGGGCCAGCGAGTCTAAAGCACCATTTTTCAATTGGGTTTTTACAAATGTATTCTGTGAGTAACATAGTCTGAGGACCAGATGTTGCCTTCACAGTATGGTTATTTCCTCTGGCTGTGTGCCTTTGAGCTTCAGCAGGCAATCGTAAATCAAGCTTGGATTGGTCTCAGTGTCGTTCTCCATTCTTTGCTGTCTGACCTCACACGTTCCCACACTGAGTAATCAGCTCCATTCTGCCACAATGGGTAGTGCAGCTAGTCACAGGTTGGATTCCATCTCCCATCCGAAAACACGACCACAGACTTTCTTGCTTAGCTCTTCAGGCAGTACTGGCAGCTCAACCAGCAGACCACACCACCTACCCCCTGTACAGAGGCAGATGATCCACTTTCTGCTCACTTTTAGGGGGTGGAAAGCAAATCAATATGGCCTATATCACAGAGGGCTGGAGGAGGGCAAGCAGACGGGGTGAAGGACACGCTGAATCCACTGCCCTTTCACCCTCCTGTGGTCTGCTGCTGGTGCAACCAAAATCACCCCTCCTTACAGGTTGACTCCTCCTAGTCATGCAGATTCCACTGCATGACAGCCTGAAATGTTAGCTGCTTAAGATGCCTTCCCAGAACATTGTAGCTACCTGCTGTTGAGTACTCGCTGTAAAAAATTATTAGGCAGTCAAGCCCTGAACATCCATTTTCCCCCAAGTTTGTTAAATTGAGATATCTTGAGTAGAAGTTTCACTGTAACTCATGTAGCACAATAGCTTGAGTTCTCAAGTGGTGTTCTTCCTTGTAGAACCAGACTTTCTGCCCTCTCCTCCCTACTGCAGCCTGATGTGTGTGCGCCCGCCAGACAAGTCTATGGGTTAGGGGACCCTTGGGAATGATGTGGGATATAGTGTAAGGAGCTGCAAATGGAGGGGAGAGCCAATGGAAATTGAGCATTCTCACTCTTGCATGAGCAGAAACACCTTATCAGCTTATGCTAGACACTTCTGGATCCAAGTCAGTGTTTCTCAGGCAAGATGGATTTGCATTTTTCTCTAATAAAAATTTAGCACTATGTCATTTTGTTATCTGTGTAGGAATCTAGAATTGATATTGTGTGCAAGGCAAACTTTTATGCTTTTCTAATTATCCAAGAGCCTGGGATAGTTTTGCTTACCTGGTAGATTGTATATTTTCGTCACCCATCCAAGCTGATCTAGGTCAAGGATCAAAATGATTTCAGAGTATTCCATTTTCGTATTTAGCCACACCAAGCTTTTCAAAATACAGTAATCACATTGCAAAACAAATAACCATAGTTTGGCAATGCGTGCAGTGAGGTTCCCTTGATGGGCAAAAGCATTACAATCTTTGCTTGCAATTGTAGGAGATGGAGAAGGCAAGTATCCCAGGGTAAAACTTGCCATTATTTTAGGGAAACACCTGGTCGCATCCTCTTCAAATACACATCCTTGAAAACAATTTCAAGGGCTTCTTTCCCAAAACAGATCCTTAATGCTGGTCATCATGTTGTTAGTAATATGGAATAGCCAAAATACCCACAAGAATATTCATTACTCAGCATATGAATATGAGAATTTGTCCACATTATGAAAATACAATGCAGAAGAATGATGAGCCTCAATATACAATTATCTCATTTAAGAGTTCCATGAGGCTGAGAAAGGCATTTGCAGAAAGGGCATTTTTCAAGTTCTGCAGGGGCGTAGCTAATGAAAGTATATCCCAGTGCAATGGGCAAAATGATACCCCTAAAGTGACATCACAACAGGAAGCGACATCACAATTGTATTTTGTTTTCTGGGCTTTTGGTCCTAACGTTTGACAGAGTAAAGATATTACACTCTGGTTTGTTTCATTGCATTCTGCATTAATTTACCTTTCCACTGATATGTAACATGGTATTATTTGTAATTTCGAAGCTTTCCACAATTTTGGCCACTAGTGTTGAGCTCCGTTTGTTGCCCCCTAAAGCTTGTTGCCCAGTGCACTTGCAGCCCCCTGCACCACTTTAGCTACACCCCTGTACAGCGGTTTGCTTCATGGGTCATAAAAGTATGTAAGGACTGTCTTTGGATCTGTAGGTCATAAATGTATAACAATACTTGTTCACCTGAGGCAACTTTGCAACAGTTTGGGCAGACTTAGTGGCTCCACCGCCTAATTAATTTCTAAATTGTACCAAATAGCTGGTTTTCTCTGACCCAAAGTCAGCTGCAGCAGGCCACAAATCCTCTATATTGTGGTCTGAGACGTAGATCTGGAAGATCCAAGTTCAAATCCCCACTTGGCCATGCAGCTCCCTGGTTGACTTTGGGCAACTCACAATCTCCCAGTCTAACCTACCTCATAGGGTCGTTGTGAGAACAGAAGGAAGGAACTATGAATACCACCCTGAGCTCCTTGGATGAAGCACGGTATGAAAATGAAAAGATAAATACAGGGATAATGCAATAGTTAGGCTGACAACCAAACACAGATCCATACACAATACAGCTGAAAGTTGAGTGCTCCAATATACTCTGGATTTTGGACCGATGCAGCCATGAGTTATCCATCATTGTTTTGTGTCCTCCCGCCCTGAGTGGAATGGTTGGGAGCTAGTTGCAAAATGCATTTCAAAACATGTCACTACAGGTGCTGCTTCAGTGGCAGCTGATGTAAAATGTGTACTGAAATAAAAAAACAAAGCCCATTCAAAGTCCGCCTTTATGGTAAATTGCATTTTGTTCTTTATTATTAGCTACAACAGGCAATTCAAGAGCATCCAGTTGTACTGCTACCCAGCCATCGAAGCTACATAGATTTTCTCTTGTTATCTTATGTGCTATACACCTACGACTTGGCGTTGCCTGTCATTGCTGCAGGAATAGGTACGTATTTCCTTTGACAATTCATTCTTGCAACATCCAAAATTTTTGTGCTGTCATGAACTGGATTGGCCAATAGGGGCTTGGGTGTGATTTCTATTTAAAAAGAAAGATTTTAAAATGTTTCTTGTTGCAATATACCACATGGTCTTGCACAACTAGGGACTGCAGCCAAAATGGGAAGCACTGCTGGAATGTAGTTCTAATCTACTGTAGAAGGTACACAAACTGCCTTGAAGACATTATAGAAGCTTTTGTTATTCAGACCTGGAATTGGATCACACATGCTGATCTTCAGATGACTCTCTTACAAACAGGAGTTTCTAAGCTCTTCTGAGAGTGAGAGGCAAATGAACTAATGAGGCTCTCATTACACTGCCAAAAGCAACAGTATCGCTAAAGCAGAATATTAAGAGTTCATATCATGGAGCAGTGTATGCTCTGGAATGTACGCCTGTGTACTTTACACTGTGTGTAAAGCAGTGTACACTTTTTGCAAAGATATAGATGTAACAAGTGCCTTTGGTTGGTTGTACTAAACAAAAAATTTGTACAAAAACGTTTTGTACACAAGTAAAGCCCTTCTAAAATAGCTTCACATGTGCATGGCACATTCGAGGCACATTTTGGTGCTGCTGAAGCTGTGAGTACTGGGCATCTTAGGACTGGGTTGTAAATCTGCAATTACCTTCCATGACCAACTTACTACAAATTAATCAAGATCCACCTCAGAGGGGAAGAGATTTGAAGACCCATTCAGCCTTGCAGAAACCCGTTTAAAAACAGGCTTGCAGAAAAGGGAATGAATAAGGGGAAGGTTTTCTTCTTCTCTCACAATACTAGAACCAAGGGTCATCCAATAAGCTGATTGATGAGGGGTTCAGGAGGAACAAAAAGAACTACTTATTCAAACAGTGTACAATAAATATATGGATTCTGCAACCACTGCTGGGGCACCAGTGAGAAGGCCGGGGCCTTCCCCCATGTGACAGAGGGCCATTGGCCACCTGTCGAGGCAGGTAGGATGGCTGGGGTGGGGGGAGGATGGAACTGGATGGGGGGGAGGGCAGATTGGGTCTGGGAAGGGAGTGGATTGGGCAGCAGCAGTGGCCGTCGAACCCTTGCTCAATTACTGGACCCAGTGACGTGGGTCAACTTGGACCTGCACCAGCAAATTCGCTAGTGCAGTTCTAGTAGACTCCTGCATGCTACAGAAGCTTACCCCTGGATAAAGGAATGAATGTTCCCTTACCAAGTGGAGACCTCTGCAACTGTCGTCGTCGTCCCCTCCAAACAGGCTGCAATAGTAGCCATTTTTGCACTGCATTGGTGGGGGCGTTGTGTGTGCAAAAGAACAGGATTGGTATACACCTCTGCATTGTGTGCTCGAAATATTTGTCTTTTTTCCCCTCCTAATGTATTACCCAGAATGGCATTTCTAAAGTAAATGCATGCAGTTCTTCACATTGCTTACTGAAATAACCACGTAAGGGACATGACTGAACTCTACTTTCTGTTCCATTTGGCATTCTGCGCCCTGCCAGACTTCCTGGGAATGAAGATAGTTGGAGAGCTGTTGCGAAAATCGGGTGCCTTTTTTATGCGACGTACATTTGGTGGGAACAAACTTTATTGGGCAGTGTTTGCTGAATATGTAAAAACGATGTTAAAGGTAAATAACATTAATGGTACCTGTAACTTAATTTTAAGATTAACTGGATTTACGGAGTTTTGGTCGCTGTGATACCTAAAATTATGTCTTCATATCTTGTACATCAGGCTATTACCATAAGTTTCATTCTAGCCACTTGTTTTGCTTGTGGCGGATGTCAGATTTTAGGGTTGTACTTAAGCAATTGTTGACTCTTGGAAAAATAAACACCTCTAAGCACACTTTGAAACGTGTCTACTGTACAAGTCCTTTGAAGATTAATGGGATTTGTTCCCTAGCAAGTAGTTTTAGTATTGCAGTCCTAGAGATTTATTTTAACAGAAATATATTTTACTTGTTTTGCTAACTGTTACCTTTATGTGCATGTGTATTTTTTTTTAATCCTGAAGAATGGGCATGCCCCCGTTGAATTTTATCTTGAAGGAACAAGAAGCCGCACTGCAAAGTCGTTGACTCCAAAATTTGGTACGTTGGTCAGAAAATTACGAACTTTGGTGAATTAAGTGACATGCTTTATCAAGAGTGATTGCTGAATTTAACATGAAAGGTCATGCTAGAAATAAATAATGAACTGTAAAAAAATCTTGGCTCAGTTCTTACATGAAGACTATTTCATGTAAAACATGGATTATCTTCTTCTTACAGGTCTCCTCAATATTGTGTTGGATCCATTTCTTAAAAGGGAAGTGTTTGACGTTTACCTTGTCCCAATCAGTATAAGCTACGAGAGGGTATTGGAAGAAACGCTTTATGCGTATGAACTTTTAGGAGTCCCTAAACCAAAAGAATCTACATCGGTAAGGCAAGAAAGCTCAAACGGGTATAGACTAGAACATTGGGTATTTTATTCTAGGTTCAAAACCCAGCTTGGCCATGAACTCTCTGATCGAAGCCATGGTTTGTTATGAGAACAAGCTGCAATAAGCCTCTGGCTTGCATAGTCCCCTTGCCCCCTTGTTCATCTGCAGAGGGAGGAATGAGAAGATTCTGCTTCTAGTTTGCATCAAATTATTTTTCAGTATTGTGTGTGAATGTGGAAAACACAGTATGCCATTTTTGACTGCAATAGCAAACTGGTTTGCTGCAAACTAAACTTGGAAGTTTTGTTATCTTTTCCCCTCCTGTGAAGGAAGGGGAAGCAGAGAGGTGTGTGAGCTCAAGGTTTGTTTTTATGATGACTAACCATGGTTAGTTGTGTCTGAATGTTTCCACCTTGTACCAGGGACAACTTGCTTCCCCTCACCTCAGTTTTGCGTTCTCTAATAGCAGCATAATGTATAGGGTTATTGTGTGGTTGAATGGGGTAAGAGGAATAAAGCACTGTGAAAATTGTAAAAGTCATGCTGTAGAGATAATGATAAATGTAGCATACCTGCTTGTGTCCCCACTGTTGCAATGTCTGGGCTTTATCCAAAGCTCATCTTTCACTTGCACGAGTGGGGAGGGGTGATTATTTTTTTCCCATTCCCCTCTGAAGCTCCCTGCAGCCCCAAATGTCTATTCTTGAGAGTTTCCCAGGGGGTTGCAATGTGAAGGGGAGATGGTGAACCTTCATTTGAACAGATGGGAAAGAAAACATGAAGATAAAACCTGTAGTTAATTTTTATCCTTTATTCCGTAGGGACTATTAAAAGCCAGGAAAATTTTGAGTGAAGATTTTGGAAGTATCCATGTGTACTTTGGACAGCCTGTATCACTCAGAACTCTGGTAGATGGGCAGATCGATAGATGCCCGTATAACTTGGTTCCAAGGTATCATGTTGTTTGATTTCTTAGTAGTTTGTGAACAACCCTGGCCTTTGTCTCTGTTTTTCAGTAGATTCTAAAAGGGGGGTGCAAGTTGCTCACAGAATATCTGTCTGTGCTAACTGGCTTTTTTCCATTTAGGCATATTCCCCAAAAGCCGTCTGAGGAAATCCAGAAATTTGTCAGTGACGTAGCCTACAAAGTGGAGCTCCTCCAGATAGAAAACATGGTTTTGAGTCCATGGATATTAACTGCAACTGTACTACTCCAGAATTTACCAGCCATAGACATTGAGCTTCTGGTAGAAAAGACACTTTGGCTGAAAGGTGTAACTCAGGCATTTGGAGGGTTCCTTGACTGGCCTGGTATGCAATGCATGCTGAGATACACAATGTGTTCTTTTTTTAAGGGCAATGTAACGTGTGTGTGTGTGTGTGTGTGTGTGTGTGTGTGTGAGAGAGAGAGAGAGTTTAATTTGGAACATCAGATCACAAGACTTGCTGCCATAGTTTCCTTTGGGGAACCCTAAAACCTGTAGGTGGCATTAAAGCTTAGCAAAACCCAGCCCCACCATCAGATGCTCCCTAGGAACATTTCTAGATGTTCAGAATGTTCTGTCCACACAATGGCTCCTTCCTTGTGCAAGTGGAATAGTTTGGTTGCAGATGTACCTTCTGATGGCAGAGCTATGTTTTGCTACTGATGTGGTTGGCAACCATCTCTTATTTATTTCAAAATAATAAATTATCATTACCACAGTCACACTATGTATCATGGTCATTTCTAAATACAAAGAAGACGCTGTTCTTTTGGTGATTATCACATAGTGATATCACATATCACGGCTGCTTGCCGTGGCTGGGGAGGGTAGCCTGACGAGGACCACCTGTT
>JAJKFI010000018.1:9207878-9294780 GCA_029204185.1 Lerista edwardsae | reverse complement strand
TATTATTATTATTATTATTATTATTATTATTATTATTATTATTATTAACTGGGTGTGTGTGTGTTGAAAATCTTCCAGGGCATGCCTGAATTCTTGGACATTCATACATTAGTTATTTACAACTCTTTAAAAAGCTGTGAAGTCCTTGTCATTCAGCTCAATGGTTATGTTTTTATAATAAGCTTTCCTTCCCTGTGGATTATTGATGAAAGCCAGATGATAATTCGAGGATCATTTGACTGATAAGACCAATGATTTGAACAAAAAGGTTTACTTGCTTATGAGGGGTTTTTTTTTGTCCTAGATTATCTGTGAGTATCTTTCTAAGGAAGTAAATGAGGACTTTACTGAGAAGCAATTTATACTTGGAGTCCGAAGTTTTGCTTCCCAGCTTCTTGAAACAGGTGTGTGTTCTTTGAACATTGTGGAACATTTTCCTTTAGTTATATTTTGGCTACAAAGACTGCACTCCTCACTACTGCTCCTCTTCCTGTTTAGGAAGCATTCAGTGTTATGAGGTGCTGTCTTCAGATATGCAGAAAAATGCCTTGACAGCTTTTGTACGACTTGGCACGGTGACGAGAAAGAAAATGTGAGTATGTGTTTGTGGCTCACAGGAGAAAGTGGGAATCCAACTTTCAAACTTTTCAGCCTTGCAAACAGCAAATTAAATGCTTTTCAAATTCGCTCTTATGTTATTCTTCCTTTACTAGTTATATTGTCTCCCTACAAAAAAACCAAATCCAGATCAAGGGATCTTACTGGTTTAGCTTTGAAAAAGGTGCTCAGTTTCTAGGAATATGTGTGATGATGGAACACCCTTGTAGACAATCTTGACGACACTTTCTCCCTGAACTATGTATGCAGCTGGTGAATTTTAAGACAGCTAATTAAGGGTGCAATCCAATGGTGCCCTAGAACTGATGCAAGCTGCTTGTGTTGGCTCTGTGGTGTTGCGAAAGTGCTGTAAAGCACTTTTGTGCCAGGCACGAGGCATGCAGGGCCAACACAAGCAGTCGTGCCAGCCCTGCAGTGCCGCAGGTAGGCCACTTCTGTGCCAGCTGAGTTCGGCTGGCACAGGTGCTAATCTGTGGGTGGGGGGGGGGGGGGGGAGGCAGGAGGGAAGGTTGGGCGGGGAGAGGGTGTTCTGGAGGTGGGCTGGCCTGGGGAGGGGATTGGAATTTGGATGTGGCCGTTAGGCTGCATTCAAACGCCTGTCCCAGGGCTGTGCAGTGTGCTCAGATGTGCGCCCGCTATGTGGTGGGCACAGATCCGAGTAGCCCATAGGGGTGGCTGGCACCTACCCCAGGGCCAAGGGGATGAAGTGCCCTTGCCCTGTAGAGGCTCCAGCCTGCTCCCAAGCTGCACTGGATACCGCGCAGGTCTGCTGGCTTGCCTTTTCCAGTGCAGTTTATGATTGTGCCCTAAATGTTGTCCAATATTCTCCATTGTGCCCAGCAAGAAGCAGTTTACACATTCTGTATTAATCTAGTGATTACTATGTATAGTAATCAAGAATAACACCAGAATTTGTTCTCCTGACCCAAGCTTACATTATATGGGAAGTCAGCAAATGAGGTGAATGCCTCCGTAAAAGGGATAGGATTGTAAGACAATAAACTGACCACTGTTGGGAAAGCTTTTCCAGATTTCAGTCAAGAATATAACTTTTTTTTTTTTTTGCTTTTTCTGGATAGAAAAATAAGACGCTTAGAAACTGAAATTCTCACTGTTACATTAACTAGGTATACAATTGGCCAATATTTAGATAGGCTGAAGGAATATTGACAATCCTTTTTCATGTCACCATCCCTATTGACGTCCTGGAAGGTATAAAGTGTATATATAGGAAATGTAATTACTTTTAAGAGGACTCCCAGTACTGTGTTTCACAGGCTCAAAGTGGTGTTCATATTTCTTTTGGCTGGAGAACTAGAAGATTCTGTTCCTTAGGTTTTGTGTATTTTCCCTCCCTAGGGCTGATGGATTCACTTACACTGTAAGTAAAGAGGCTCTGAGTAAAACTTCAGGGATGTTAGGTAAGTGTACTTATTAATAGTTGGGCACTATGACACTTGACTTTGTTTTTAATGGCACAGGGCCTTAGGTACCCTGTTTGTATTGGGTCTCCTGGTGGGTACAAAGTGTTCCATTCTCTCATAATGGCTTTGCCGCTTGTGTTTATTTCTGCCTGTAGTAGGGAAACCTGTCGATCTACATTTTGTTGTGTTCCACTCCACATTTCAGCTGCTATGGAGGAGGAGATTTATTTAGTGCCATCAATGAGCATGGCACTTTACAATAGAAAGGGAGGCATATCCCTGCCCCAAAGGGCCCATAGTCTAAAACAGATAACCAAAATTTGAGTTGAATTGTGTCCTTTTATGGACTTTAGGAAGATGAGATGTAATGACGTTTATAGCTGTCATTCTGTTTAATAATGTTTGGTATTTGTTATTTATAAATCTGTAATGAATTTGTTTTACATAATTATATAATGTTGTGTACATTTTGTAAGAATAAAAGAAAGATGCAATTATTTAGGGATTTAAAACTCCATTTTCACTATCTAGATTATCATATATTGTAGCTAGATTTAAAAAAATACTGCTGTGATTGTGCCCTACCTTAGATAATTTGTGTCTCATTTTGTAATCCCAATACATAATCCTAATTCTTGTGTAATCACAGTTCACTAATAATTCCAGGCTTTGCGGCATCATTTTAGCTGAGCCTGCTCTTTTTTTTATTCTGAGCTCTTCAGACGAAGAGTAGGATGCAAATGTCATTGGTACTTGTAGGACCACTAAACCAGTGGTCTCCAAAGCGGAGACCGCTTACTGTTCTGCCGGGGAGTGTTGGGAAAGCTGCAGCTACAACTTAACTCCCAAGTGTCACTGTGGCTAGCCACACCTGCCCAGAACGCTGCGTGCATAGCTTTCTGGAGCAACAGAACCAGGAAGCAACTGGCCACCGCGACATTAGGGGACTGTAGTTGCAGCTTTCCCAATGCTCCCTGGCGGAGTGGTAAGCGCAGATCACAGGGCAGAGGAAAACAGCGTTCTCCGGATCTGGCCTGCAGGCTGGAGTTTGGAGACGGCTGCACTAAACTATGGTACAAACTATGGTACAAATGCTCCTTATAATTTGCTATATTCTCACAATGCTCCATTGACCAGAGGGAACATTAGAAATTCCTCAATAACTCCAATCCCTTGACTTCACCAATGATTCCTACCTTGTTGTTTCACGCTTGATCTGGTCAGTAAGCAACTAAGAGGAGGCTTATCTCTTTACAGCCATGTCCCCAATAACACTTGGGGTTCGTACCTGAAAAGTCAAGCGCTGTTTGAAATGGTGCTTTAAGAAGTGCCATAGAAGGAAACTGCTTGGCCAGAGTGCCTGCTCTTGTTGGCTACAACAGGTGTTGGTCATCCCCAGGTTGAAGTGTGCTGTAACAACACAGTGCTAAAGGAAATGGTGTTAACCAAAGTATTACTGAATTTGAAAAATATGGGCCTGAGCAAATATGAAGTGTTAGCTTTCTGAGAACTACAGCTTAGTGCTGATCTCAGTTTGACTGTGTGATTTCCTCCCCCCCCCACCATTTAGTATAATGTACTAGTATTTGAATTGTGTTACAAAGGAAAGCAGAGGGAGCCCTTCTAACATAACTCATTCAGAACTGTTATACTCTATATTCCAACCCTTTAGAATCTAGGATACCTATAAAGAAACTGTTGGCTGCAAGACTTTAATTGGCACCGTCTTGAGTGGCTTGCCCTGAGAACGCTGCAACTGGAGAATGATTGGAATAAAAGCAAATGATGGGTAGAGTGAAAAGACTAAAGAACACACCTGCGACCTTGAAATGTTCCCACTACAGGTGAGGGAAGAATTTGTGGAGTCGGAATGTTTTCATCCCTGCTCTGAAAACATGATCAACTTGGATGCTTCGGATTATTTGTTTACGTATGTTCTCTTTAATAAATGTTGCCTCCCCCTTTTTCATCCAATTAGCATTTGACAGAATTGCACAGTAATGTCTGAAATGGTTGTCATGATAATGACATGGTTGGTTTTATATAATTGTTGTAAAAAAAGTAACTGAGCAACTAAGGAAATGACATTAAAGGCAATATTTAAGGAAAAAGTCATTGGTTGCTGTATTAATGAAGACTGGCAAACCTTTCATGAACTAATTTTCACAAAACTGCCCAATTCTTTAGCTCAGCAGTTTTCAAACTGTGGGTTTGACACAATCTGAAACATGCTTCAACTCTTATTAAAGGCCTGGCACAGGGGAATGCAATCAGTGATGTCATCCGGGCGCGCCAACTACTGGAACGCTCGGATGATTGACAGCCCTCCGCCCCTATGGCGGAGGGCTGCCACGCCTCCCCAAGCCTCACTGCGCCGGAATTGCTCCATTTCAGAGCGATTCTGGACGCAAGGGAGGGCGGGTGGGCCCAGCAGCAGCTCGCCCGTCCTCCGGAGAGGCGGCGCGGCCCGGGCCCTCTGCAGAACTAGCGAAACGGCGTACCGGGCTGTTCCGCCTGGATGACACCTCTGAATGCAATGCCACTGATCCTGAGTGGTCCTGCTCCGGTGGATGTGGAGTTCAACAGACTCTCCAGAAGGTGCTCCCCCACCACAGTAAAAAACAACAACAGAGGCTTAAGAGGCTGGTAAATGGAAACTTGTTGTTTTTAATCTCTAAAAGCTAGGTGGTTCCCAGTGGCGTGTAAAGCTGGTGCTAAAAAGCTTGGGAACCACAGCTTTGCATAAAATTTGTATGTGCAACTCTTTAAAGCAGTGGTATTCAAACTTTTTAGACTGGGACCCACCTCATAGGACGCACTCGTGTCGGGACCCGCCGGAAGTGATATCATTAACCTGGAAGTGATGTTGTGGCAGGAAGTGCTGTCATTGTAACATAAAATGATACTCCTGAAATGCAAATTGGCATTCTTGGACAGCAGCAATTGTACAACCATGAAAGCAAGATTAGGACAAAATATTATGTTTGTTTCAAAAAAAGGACAAAATATGATGTTAAAACACTGAACTAAAAACAATGAAAAAAAAAACCTCACTTGAAAATTCAAACTGTTAACGTTCACAAAAGGCATCTAGCAAGAGTAAGGTCTGCAGTTTCCAGGATGGCTGCTCCCAGCTTTCCATGACCCACCAAGTTGGTCCCAACTCACAGTTTGAATAACCCTGCTCTAAAGCATTTTTAAGCACTAACAAGGGGATAATTTTTTCTGCTTACAACTGCTGTATAATGCAAGCCTTCAGTGTGCTAATTGCTTAGTGCCTGGAAATTTTATAAAATCAAATTGCCAATAATGGTGATCTTTACGAATGGAATTCTGTCATGTCAAGTGTGGGCAGAAGTCAGGTGTTTAGGATCTAAAGTACTTAAGCTGCTTTTTTGTTTTTGTTTGTGTTTAACTAGCACCCCAAAAGTTCGTCTAAGCCAGTTAACCAACTGGAAATTTGCTAAATGTCGCCCAGAGAACTCCCAATAGATCCCAATCTCCCACCAGCCCACCTTTTTCTTGTATGAATGTAACAACATTGATGTTTTTCTTTGAGGCTGCAGTCTTCTGTACATGTACTTGGGCATAAGTCCCATTACCTTCATGGAGATTCTAAATAAATGTGCATATTGTTATAGAATGGGGAAATGGGCTTTGGAGCCATAGTTTGCAATAATAGCCCGAGTGTCTCTCGGCTTTCTGCTCCGCTAAACTCCCTATCTTTATTATGCCACCTACTTTGAGGAAGAAAAGATTGCGAACCAGCCCTGCTAAAGGAAACACTAGAGCTGATGGTGCCAAAAAGCGAAAAAAACCTTGCCAGGATTCAAAGAAACAAACTCCCATTGAATCTTTCCTGACAGTGTGCCCATCCCCTCCCCCTTCTGCGACTGATTTCTCCAAAGAGGTGAGCGTTAATTTATCCTTATCTTCTACAACTAATGCTACTCTAGCCTCCCCCAATGCCTCGATAGAAGAGGTACTTGAGAATAGGAGAGATGAAAGAAATTACCTCAATGAAGAGAGTTTGTCTTTTCTTCGTGAATATTTGGGAGTTGAGGAAGACTCCCCCTCCCCTCTCCAAGCAACACCAGCCCCAGAACAAAAGGCTGGGGATGCGTGCCTTATCTCCGCAAAAACTCTCCTAGTGATCCTTGAACGCTTCTCTAAATTTGAAGCTCAACTCCAGTCAATTAACTCAGACATACGGAGATTAATGACAATCTGCGAAACTTCTGCTTCCAACTTGAAAGCGCAGACGAGCACCCTTCCCCCTTCTATCGCCGACAAGGAGCCTCCTAGCCAAACTGCTGGAGATTTATGGCTTGAAGACAACAGAGTTTTCTCCCCTGCGAACATACATCTAATATGGTCTCCCAAAGACATTCTCTTAAATATACCACATAGGGATGCTCACTTATGGTCCAGCAAATTTAAAATTCTTACCTCACTATCTCAATTAACAAGGCAGAAAATTGGTCCATCTCTCTTGTCTGATTGTTTCTACCTGCCTTCTGCTAAGGGCTGTAAAAGACTCCATCTTACATTTGCTTCCTTGACTTTATCTAGATCAATTTTAAATGTGAGATCTAAACTGAACTCATATGGCATACAGGTACAGAGGGTTTTCAAGCAAATGGGGCCCCAGATCAGATTTCGTCTGAAACAGACCTCTGATCGTATCACAGCTTGCTCTACGACCCTCTGCTCAAATGGACAAAATCGAGACTCCCTGGATCTCCCTTTGTCAACTTTTCCTCATCAAATAACCTCCAAGCCTGCTGACGCTCAGATGCTCTCCCTGAATAATGAGAACATTGAGAAAGTGAACTCAACTATCCCCTTGTCATATGAACATCAACTTTTGCCAGAGGTCCTCCCTCCGCCACCACATACGGAGGAGCTCCCCCTGTCACTAAGAACATCAATTCCTAATGCCTCATTTAATTTGACAGACAAGAGTCCAGACCAAGATCAGATACATTCCTTAAGTTTTACCAATCCAGCAAGATTATTGTCCTTATCCACTGACAACGGACCCCTGCTAACTAACAGCACTAATCCTTGCTCATCTCCTCGCTTACAAGATCCTCAGCTGATACTTGAGACATCGACTATAGAGAACGAACCTCTGTTGATTAAAGGGGAACACAAGCAGATATTTCCATCCATAGAAGCTTTCTACAAAGGGACCCATATAGTTCCAACACCTAGTTGCCCAGAGGAAGCCACAGGTGCTGCTCAATCTCCTTGACTAGTCCGTAATAGTCTCAACCATACCTCATCTACCTTGACAGTCAATTTCTCTAATCCGCATGGAGCCTTGAGAATGATATCCTGGAATTTGGCAGGTTGGCCCTCCAAACAGTACAATCTTGAATTTCTTGAATTTTTAAGTAAAGCAGACATTATCTGCTTACAGGAAACTTGGACTACAGATACGATACATTTAGAGGACTTTCAAACTTTCAACCTCCCATCCTTTAGAAAGAACAAGTTTGGCCGACTGCAGTCAGGATTGGCAACACTGATTAGGTCTACTGTGAAAGCTGAACTAGTTGAGGCTTGCCAGGACCTGAGCAGTTATTTGGTGGTACGTTTATCTATAAATAACATGTCTATTTTTCTCCTCAACGCATACCTGCCGCCAAACGCTCTTAAAGCTCAACAAGCACTTATGTGGAATCATCTGACGAAATGTATAGACAAAATTCAGAAACAATTTCCCCAAGCTCATCTTCTAATGGCCGCGGACCTCAATGCCCGGGTAGGCCAAGGGCCAGAAGTGTTCCAAAAAATTCTAAAAGGAGGAAATATGTCCACCCTTCCTCAACATTGCAATGCCACCAGATTCTCCAAGGACAAACGCTTTAACGAGGCCGGTGTCCTCTTAGCCACCCTTAGCATCCAAGCCAATCTTACTTGGCTCAATGGTCTTTCAGAATTCACGAAAGCATCTGAATTCACGTACGTATCTGCTACAGGATGTAGTGTTATCGATTACATAATAACTTCATTAGATCTGTTGCCATTGGTGTCAAATTTTGAGATAGGGGACTATAAACTAAGTGATCATCTTCCCCTTTTACTGGCACTGGATATACTGGTTCCACACCAAATACAACCTCCCGCACATCTAATTGGCCTGGACCGATTTATCAAATTTCCTTGGCACAGTTCTACCCTCAGAGAGATCCAACAGCTTCTGGGAGTTCCTCGCTTCAATGAGCTATGGTCTTCTATCCTCGTGGATGACCATCCTCAAACAACAGTAGACAGATACGAAAAACTCATTGGTGACATCATCTCCAATGTTTCACCTTCCCCGTCTGAGACCGTGGACTGCCCAGGGACTGGGACCCCCTCCTGGTTTGACAGAGACTGTAAAAATCTAAAGACGCAAACCAGAGCCCTCTTTAAAACTTTTAGAACATCAGATTCACAAGCTGCTCTGAGAGACTTCTTATTAGCTAACCACCAATTCAAAGAACTGATCCAGCAGAAGAGAAACTTACACCTGAAAGAACAATGGAAAAAACTCATACTGGCTTCATCCCAAGCAAATCCCAGAAATTTTTGGAACATCATAGCTGGGACATTCAGGCATAACACTGCAGACCCCAAGCTGGTACCTACACATTGCTGGAAGCAACATTTCAGCCAATTATTCAATGACACATCGGTGCCCTCTGATACGCTCACAACTATTTCGACTAACCCACCTTTGGACTGGCCTCCGATAACTGAGTCGGAAATTTGTGACTTAATTGCAACATTAAAACCGGGCAAGGCCCCAGGATTTGACAACATTATCCCAGAATGGCTGAAGGCGGATCCTGCCTTTTGGTCTCCTATTCTCGCCAAGCTCTTCACTTCAGCTAACTGCCACGGGGTATTACCAGGGGCCTGGAGGAAGTCAATAATAGTTCCGATATATAAAAAAGGCGACAAGAGTGCTCCAGAGAATTACAGACCAATCAGCTTGCTTTCAGTGGTCGGAAAGCTTTATTCTAAGACTTTGCTAGCTCGCTTAAACGACTGGATCGAGCAGAAGAACATCTTGGGCCCCGAACAAATTGGTTTCAGATCTGGAAGTTCTACCTTAGACCATTGTATTATTTTAGCTCACCTAATCTACAAGTATACTATTCACATCAAATCTAAATTGTATGTTGCTTTCCTAGACCTCAAAGGAGCATTTGATAGCATAGATAGGAATTTACTTTGGTCCAAATTGGAAAGAATGGGAATGGACTGCAGCCTGCTGTATCTAATTAAGAACTTATACTCAAAAACATCTTGCCAGGTTAGGTGTTCCTGGAAGGGCCATTTATCTGAAGAGATTCCCACCAACAAAGGGGTCAAGCAAGGCTGCATATTGGCCCCCTCGCTGTTTAATCTCTTCTTGAATGACCTGGCTCCAGCCTTGGCGGAGGTGGAAGGCCACCCTCCCAAGCTTGGGGTCCTTAAGATATCCATCTTACTGTATGCTGACGATGCGGTTATTATTTCCAGAACGCGCTTGGGGCTCAAAAGATTGATGCACCAATGTCTAGATTATCTAACAAGGAACAAACTGCAGCTAAATTTCCAAAAATCAAAAATTATGATCTTCGCAAGATCTTGGAAACCGCATAAATGGATTTTCAATGGCCACCTTATCGAGCAAGTGAAATCCTTCAAATATTTGGGGATCCTGTTTTCCTACAACCTCTCTTGGACAAGTCATTGGAACATGATGAAGGCGGCGGCTTCGATCTCAATGCGGGCTATCCTGAAATTCTTTTATAAGAACGGAGGCTCGTATGTCCCGGCTGCCCTCAAGGTGTTCAATGCTAAGGTTCTTCCCCAAATTCTATTTGGAGTACCGTTGTGGATAAAATCATCTAACCACCAGCTCGAACAAATCCAAGCAGTGTTCCTGCGTAAAATTCTAGCTGTTCCAAACTGCGTGCCATATTCAGCCCTATGCCTGGAGACGGGCCAGTCTATGATTGAAACACTAGCTTGGCTACGCACTTCAAAGTTCTGGCTGAAACTCTACTTCAATAACATAACCAGCAGTTTATTGTTTCACTTCAAGAAAGACTCTCTCTCGTCAGCTGGCTCCTGGGAGTCTAAAATCAAGCAACTAGGCATTGATGTGGACCAACTAGGGGCAGTAACGCAAGCAGAAGCCTTCCGACAGATCAAACAAAGGTTGTTGGACATTCAGACTCAGACTCTCTTAAGCACAACCAATAGATCTGGTCACTCTCTGGCATGGAAAATCCCTTTTGAAAAAGGTAAAACTTTGAACTACCTCCAGTCCTTAACCAACCCTAATGAAAGAAGGGCCCTTACGTTGGCCCGTCTGGATGCCATGCCCTCTGCAGTTCTATGGGGAAGGTATAGAGGCATCCCCCAAGAAGATAGAACATGCTCTTGTTCTTTGAGCACAGTTGAATCCTTGCCGCACATGATCCTACATTGCCCTTATCATGAGACTAAGAGATCCAGTTTACTAGGCCCTATTTTGTCCAAGAAGATGTTTCTTCCAGACAATGACAAACTAAACATTCTTTTCTCACTATCGGATCCATACCACCTCAGACTGTTTGCTTCCTTTCTGCATAGCATAGTTGAATTTAACAATAGACGAAAGCCCACTGAACTGCCATTGTCAGAGTGAATCTATCTGGTCTACAGACAGCAAGTGTTTTACATTGTTTTAATTATATTTTTAAGTTCTGACAATAACATTGCTGTATGTTTTAACTTTTGAGATGCCATTAAAGGTTTTGACTGACTGACTGGCAATAATAGCCCAAGTGATTTTTTTTTTTTTAAAAAAATACTGGCTTTCTCCTGTACAAGGCCCTGATAGCAAAAAATGACACTCAAGCTCTAACTCTAAACGATGTCTGGCCTGGAGTTGAGCAAAAGGCAGATTAACAAACACCAATGACCTTTTATGTTAAATAGGCATGAGGTGGGAGAGGGTTAGGTGACTCACTCCCCCTCTTGGGTAGTGAGACAAGGCACCATGAACTGGCAATTGATCGACAGTAATTGCTGAAAGAGGCAAAGAGTTGAGATTAGAGCTGGGAACGTCTGCCATTAAAACTAACAGAAGGAGCTGTAAAGTAATGGCTGCAGTTAGTGCTCAGAAAACACGTTGCCTAACTCCATGCAAATGCTCAGATCTGTCTATTTGTAAATAAACATTATAAAGATACCATACACATCCAGTGGTCTCTCTACAAGGAAGTTCATTGTCAACCCAAACTACTGGATCACACAGCCTGGTCACTGCTGGAAGCAGTGCTCCAACAGATTATTATATGCCTTGTTGGGATATTGGAATGAGGCAGAAGAAATTTACAGATCTGTATGGTTGGTTTCTACCTAGAGACATGGAGCTAAAATGGCAACATGTAAATCTGCCCAGTGATATGAGTATGAATGGTAACATAGAGATCTGCCCAGTAATAAGAGTTAGAACGGCAACATGTAGATTTGCTCAGTAACAAGGGAATCTGCCCGGAGATATTATATGGTCATGTGATGGTAATGATTGGATGATATATAAACATGACCAGGGATACAATGTGTGTGTTTCTTCAGAGAGGGTTTTGAAAGAGTGTGTGCTTGAGAGAAGTCTTTTGGATGAGAGCTGATCATTGATTAATAGAAGTTATGTACAGAGTCTGCTGGAGTTGCTGTAACAGTTGTAAAGAAGTTTAACTTGAGTAATACAGAAATTCTTCTTAAAGAAGTCTCTGAGTTATTTCTTGATCATCGGTGTTGGATCTCTGAGTAAACCACTCAGGAGTAGTATTCATCCACGCACATCATCACTGTCATCTTCACTACTCAAATATCGTAACATGCCTGCCCTCCAACACAGGTAAATATGTGCAGGGGTAGCAACGGGCAGGGATAAGAGTGGGTTGGACAGGTTCAGTGGCACCAGCATCTACTGAATCTAACCCTTTTCCTGACCTTGATTCCCCTGACTTGGGTCAAGGACTTGAGCCAGCTGATGCCTTGTTCAGCATTTACCAGTCCAAACAGAACCACCAGACCAGCATGGGTTTACCCCAGGGAAAGGAAGCACATGTTCCTTAAGCCAAGGAGGCCTCCAGAGGCCCAAACTGCCCCATAGGCTGCAGTGGATGCAATGTTGGCACCACTGCATTGCTATGTGAGGACTGGGCTGCAACCTTATCCACACTTATCTGGGAGGAAGCCCCACTGACTATAATGAGACATTTCTTAGTAGACCTGTCTCGACTTGGGCTCACAGTTCTTGCCTCTTGGGAAAATGGAGTATGAACATACAACAGTAGGATCATGCTGTCCCACTCAATTCCTTAAAAGCTGGAAGCATAGTGCATAGAAGATCTTTGCTCTTGGAGAAGATGGTGCTTGGTGAAACCCTGGTTTTCAAATCCCACAAGGTTTCAAAGTGTGGAATTTGGATTTTACCGATGAAATATTCACAGAGCAGAGGTAGTGTGGAATAATAATTCTTGTAACCCTAATAAAAGCTGTTACCCATGAAGTTATATCACTAGTATCACCATAGCAGCATTTGAAGACATGGCTCTAATAAAGAATACATAAACCAATAGAATAAATATGAAAAATACAGTTCCTATGTAGTGTGCTCAGGTATGCATTTCCATATGAATGTATGCCTGAGTTCATTACCGATCAGCAATTTATGTACAGTGGACCGTGCAAATGTTCATTATCTAAAGGTGGGATGAATAGTTTCTAGGTGAGAGGGAACAAACGCTTCTCGCAGTGGAACTATTGCACATGCGTAAGTAGTGGGGTGGGGCTTTTTGTTGTTAAAAACGCAGGAAAACAGAAAACACTGCACTTTCGTGTAAGATACTTTCCAGAAATTAAAATGGATTACTTTTCCAATTAGAAATAATACTGTGGATGCATATCACCTTCCTAGTCCACTTCTTAAGTTTTTAAATGAACAAAAATGAGAACTTAAAACACATTTCTACCTTTCAAATCACGAAATTGGGAAAAGAAACCAGCTGTTTTCAAACACCGCCTATTCATCAGCTCAGACCATCTTACGACTAGGGGTGGGTGCACTTCGGACCGGACCTGCAGTCTGGATTCGGGATCTGTCTAAGTTCATGGGGAGGCGGAGAAACGCGGAGCCAGCGCTCAAGCGCGGTGATCGGTGTCGACTAGGAAAGGCGTCCCACGTGGATCTGCTGGGGCTATGTTGTTGGCGCGGCGTACGGGAACAAGGAGCCCGTCCCACAAGAGCAAGCCCGCCCCAAGCAGCCGCCGCTCCGCCAGAGGCGCTGTCTGCGCAGCCGGAGCCTCGGTGCTGGTTTCTGCTGCTCCGCTGATCGCGCGCCTGAAGCTGCTGCGGCGAAGATGGGCTCGCGGCGGGTCGAGCTGGGCTTCGTAGAGGAGGCGGCGGCGGCGGCGGGGGCTGCGTGGCGGCTGCGCAGCGACCACTTCCCTTGCAAGGTCGGGGGGAGGCCGGCTTGGCTGGGGGAGGCCGGCTTACCGGACCCGGCCGAGCTGCGCTGCGGCGTGTGCGAGCAGCCCTGCGCCTTCCTGCTGCAGCTCTACGCGCCCATCCAGGATCGGCCCGACGCCTTCCACCGAAGCCTCTTCCTCTTCGCCTGCAGACAGCCTGCCTGCTACCGCTCCGCCGGCCCCGCGCCGGGCAACCTGCGCGGTAAGCACACGCGGGGAGAGGCGGCTCGTTGTGGCTGGACTGCGCGCCCGGGGTGACACTGGCACGGGGCAAACGGTGGGGAGAGCCTCGGTGTCCTGCTTGAAAGCCTCACAGCGTGGGAGATGCAGGAAAACGCGTTCTCTTCAAGGGGCAGATTGTCACAATTTTTTAAATGCAAAGCTTAGATACATTTGCACTTTGTCCCTGTTGTGATCTTTTGGCCTTCCTTAATCCATTTTACCTCTTCATATCCGTGTTTGCCGAACGCAAGATAAATCTTGTTGGAACTCATAACATGTCCTCTAACGTGTAAACGTTTATGCCACAATAAATCTATTATCTATTAGTTAGTGCCATCCGTGTAAGGTATATGACACTTTACAAATGAGAGGACAGTAAGGGCTGATCAAGAAGGTTAGATTCACTGGAGGCGGCATCCCTTAAGAATTAATAGGAGCGAAGTGAAGCCAGGGGGCGGGCTTAGCAGCCATGTTAGTATACTCAAAACATTCCTCATTCCAAGCATTTCAGATTGCTTTGCTCATACTGTTTAGGACTGAATAGCTTATTCCTCAAATAAAAACTTACGAAAATAAAAACGTGATCGTGTAAAAACATTATTGGTAACCTTATTATGATTTAATATGCAATTACAAGGTTAAATTCCTCATAATTATATTACTAAACATACCGGACAAAATGCTACTTGCTGTCTATTTAAACTGGGATTGCACTGTTTTGACAGACTTTATTTAAATGTACACAAGCAAAAATAAAGTGTGAATGGGAAGGAAAGAAAAAAAGGGAGGGTGGGCAAAAATTAGATAAATATATAGGAATATTACATTAAAATCTCTTCATAACACAAGTAGTTGTCAATATGAGAGTAATTCTTTTTTACTTCTAGACTATTAAGAATTTTTTTTAAACTTCTCCCCCCCGCCCATAAAACAAATTCTGTTAATGTTCAGAATTAATGTTCAGAAAATATTACAGTAGAAAATGGAAGGTGGGAAAAAAGTGTAAACGGGAAGGGGGAAAAAAGGAGGGGGAAAATATATTTTGTTTACCTTCTAGACCATTAACAGTGGGTGTCAGAAAATGGTGAATAAGATTGCTAGGAACAACAAGAAATTACACAGCTTCAAAAAAAAATGCACTCACTGTTTCAGTGAATTGTAGTTTTATGGAACCGATGTAATGTGAATACATGAATCTTTCCGTGGAAATTAAATCCCATTTTTCGTACAGCAATTCGCACACCCGTATGCAGAACATGCAGGCATGATTAAAGACGTTGAGATTAACTTTTACACACGCGCAAGGAGATTTTTATTCGTGAATTTGCGGCAATCCTCCTTGGCGGGAAAGACCTGAGTCAGCCATATTTGTATACCCATGGCTTCAAGAAAAACGTCATGCTGCCTCCAGTGAATCTAACCTTCTTGGGGCTGATAGCCTAAAGCAGTGGTATTCAAACTTTTTAGGCCAGGAGGGACCCACTTTTTAGATTGGCACTGGTGTGAGGGCCCACCGGAAGTGATGTCATTCGCCTGAAAGTGATGTTGTAGCAGGAAGTGCAGTCATTGTAACATCATAAAATGACACTCCTGAAATGCAAATTGACATCCTTGGACTGCAGCAATTGTACAACCATGAAACAGCCCTGACAGAAAGCAAGATTAGGACAAAATATGATGTAAAAGCACTGAACAAAATTTTTAAAAAAACCTTGCTTGAAAATTCAAACTGTTAACACTCACAAAAGGAAAATCACGAGAGTAAGGTCTGCAGCTTCCAAGATGGCTGCTCTCAGCTTTCCGCAATCCACCTGACATCAGGTCGTGACCCACCAAGTGGGTCCCAACCCACAATTTGAATAACACTGTCCTAAAGTGACTCAAGGAAGACGAGGTAAGGGAAGATGCTGCTGTTTTGGTTAGAGGAGGGAAGGAGGACTTAGGCTGCAATCCTAACCACCCTTACCCTGGGAGTAAGCACCATTAACAATAATGGGGCTCAGTTCTGAGTAGACATACATAGGCTAGGGTTGTATGGCTGCAGTTCTATATACATTTTTCTTAGGAGTAAGTGCCACTGAACATGCACAGAACAGTGGAATTCTTACCTGTGAATTCTTGTTCTGAGAGAGGAAGGGGGCATTCCTGGATCCTTTGGGGAGTGCCCCTCCCACTTCCAGGTAGCAGGGCCAGTTGACAATAAGCTCTCTTCCTTACTGGAGGGCATCCCAGCCTGGCCCTGCCTTGAAAGCCAGGCTTTTCAGAACTCCATGTGCTGAAAGGTTTTTTTTAAATGATCTTTTACCTCAGCATTTTTTTCTTCATTCTGACTGTTCCTAGATAGGGACAGGGCCCTATGCAAGGGAGAGTGTGGGGAGATGAGCCCAGCAGATTCTGAGAGCCTGTAAAGCAGGGGAGCCAACCCACAGCACGTCACTTTTTATGTGGAGAATCTTGATCATGCCACTCCACCTTAACGTTGCTTTTAGTGATCACCATGAGAGCTAAAGAGAGACCCCAGATTCAAGAGCAGTGTATCTCAGAGTGCCAGAAGATACAGAGCAAGAGCAAATGCTGTTGCCTATTTGAGGCTTTCCAAGGACATCTGGCTGACTGTTGATGAGGCCGGAAAGGCTGCATGGACCTTTAGTCCAGCCCAGCAGGATTTATTATCCCAAGGACTTATCCATATGAGGTGCATTGCCCTTCTGTACAGTCCAGCCCCTCTGTGCCTATCCACTTTCTCATCCTTAAAGATGATCTTAGCCTGGATCCCTTTGCAAATGATTTTCCAAAAGGTGGTATCTCCACCAAGCTGGGTCACCTGGGCTTTACTCAATGAGTCCTTGGCCCTCTCTGTGCTGCCCTGCTCAACACCTGCTGCCTTATACAGCCCATCTCTTGCTGCTTCGGCACTCCACCAATCTCAGCCTTCTCTGGTAAGCAAGGGACCTGCCATTTAACAGGATACAGTTCACTAGAATCTGCCCTATTGGCGTTCTCTGCTGTCATCATTCTTTTCCTGCCCCTCTCCCCATTTTCCAACCACAGCAAATCACACAGAATAGGCGTAGCTGCCCTGAGTGTGCCCATTACAGCGTAAGAAACTTGGGCACATGGCGCATGTGTAAGGAATAGCAAAGAAATAAAGCAAACCAGAAACTACTGCAGTGCTTGCTGTATTATTATTTGCATGTTTAAAAGTACATGCCAACTTTGTATGTGCCATTTAGAAAATGGCCATGTGCCACTAGTGGCACACATGCCACAGGTTGGCCACCCCTGCTGTAGAGTCATGATTGCGCCTATGTGTGATGGAGGCAATGAGCCTCCAGGCTGGATCCCCTTTTTTCCAACATTAGCATTGGCTGCTGGTAGGCAGGCAGGTGGGTGGGTGGGCGGCTCCCTCAGAAGGGAGCCCCAAATGCCCCACTTCCAGAGAACCGAGAATTACATTGTGAGTGCAATCCTAAACTGGAGTTAGGCCTAAGCTAAACTAGCAAAGTTTGGCCAGCACAAGGGACACCATAAAGCACGTTTGGACCTCTCTCGAAGTTATGGAGGATGGCTCACATCTGTGTGCTGACCTCCCTGACTCCGAGAGTGGTCCAAACATACTTTATTGTGTCCCTTGTGCTGGCCAAACTTTGCTGGCTTAGATTATGCTGGCCTAATTCAGTTTAGGATTGCGCCCTGTAAGTCATTCTGCCAAATGTCCAGTTAAAGACACCTTGACCGGCATAATAAAATGTGTCTTGTTCTCTCTTTCAAATAGTTAATTATTTCTTTCTGGATTATTTCAAGTTTTTAGGAATCAGTTACCAAGGAAGAATGACACATACTCTTATGAACCCCCACCTGAAGAGCCACCCTTAGGAGAAGTGCCTTGTGTGAATCTGCAGCTGAAATGTGGAGCAAAGCTTTGCAGAGTCTGTGGGTGTTTGGCTCCCAAAACGTGCTCCAAATGTCACCATGCTCATTACTGCAGCAAAGACCATCAGATTAGGGACTGGAAAGCAGGACACAAGCAACAATGCACGCAGTCTGGTAAGTGATTAGAAACTTCCGATATCCATATGAATCTGTATGCAAGTGACACTTAAAAGGCCACCATTAAAAAAAACCCTCAAGCCAAAGAATGTGTAGCTGTTGATGTTCGTTGTTGACGCTGGTTGGCATGCAAGTTCTGAAACAATTTATTTCCACTGTTTAGGATTTAGGATTAAAATTCCAACTCTGCTGAGGCTGGTGGAACTAAATCAGATCAAGCAAAAATGCTCTGATAGAAATCAGTGAATTTCATGAGTGTGTTTTTAGAAGCTAAACCTGCACCTGGGCCCTGTTGCCTACACTGGTTCATGCAAGGTTTGGATGCAATTCTTTTTCCTAAGGACAAGCTGGGGTTTGAAGAAATTTTTAAAACATGAGACATAGCAACTATGTTGTTACTAGACTGTGTTGTAACAAAACTATTGTTGAAAACTGAGTTCTTTACTCAGAAGTACGTTCATTGCATTCAGTAAAACTTGGGCTGTAATCCTATTTTACCGGAAACAAATCTTGTGTTACAACCCTCGTGTCTCCTAGTTTTTTTCAACAGGGCATTTGAAGGGGAGGGACCCTGTCCCCAGTGGTCTGCTAACAAGCCCAACCTCTGCTTCCTCTCTGTACAATATGAAGTTATTTGTTAGGAGAGAGGGAAGCTTTGGTGGAACCCTCCTTGGATCATTAGTGCATTGCTCTGGCTCTTCCTGGGTGGCAGCAGTGGAAATCAGTGCCTCATTGAGCCTTGTCCTTTATCTAGGAAAGATGTGAAGTCAGGGCTGTGCTCCAGTCCCAGAGTCATGAGTCAGCGATCCCGCAATGTGACTCGACTTGCGAGTCATAGCGTGCATCCACAGGAATCTAGTCTTGACAAGTCACTCAGAGAAATGAGTTGAGTCCCGAGGCAATGGCTTCCTTCAGCCAAAATTTAAATGGGAGGTGGTGCAGGGCATTGTGAGTGTGGGAGTTGGTTGGTATATATCTTGAAGAGCCCCTTCCCCGTGTCTTGGCTGTCCCCCCTTCTCTCCCCCCCCCACAGCCTCATGCAGCTTCCTCCTCCCCTCCTCTTGCGAGGTGACTCGTTGTGACACAGAAGCAGCAATGAAAAAAAGTAAGCAAGAACAAACAGACATACTGGGGCTTGTGTTAGGGATTCAAGTCATTTCAAGTTCTGACTTTTTTCTTTTAGAGTCACTGGCCCCGGGTTGCAAGTAAAATCAGGGTCAGTGATGTTCAAGACTCCAGATGACTCAAGTCAACCCGAGTTGATTGCGCATTCCTGCACGGGATGGCACGTAGCCCCTGCGTGGAGTGGCATGTAGGCATGAGTGGGAGATTATAGTTTTGTATTTGCCTTTTATGTCTTCTTGTCAATCCCTTTCCTGCCTTAACAGTTTCAAGAAGCTTGAAGGGATGATGCGGGGCAGGGAAGGATAGCTGGGAAGCTTGGACAGCCTATCTCCAAGTGCTCTTGTTGCTGTTAGCTTACTGGATGTAGACTGAGCTGTATGTAGCAAGGTTAAAATGTTTACGTCAGAGATCAAGTGAACTTTTGCCTTCTGTAATCTGATATAAAACTTCATAGCACCAAATTATTCAACTACTGCAAATTTTAAGTGCTCTTTCACAGTGGCAAAAATACTAGATACAGGTCATTGTTAAACATTGTATATGGAAATGATCTACTATGATAGTTAAAAATTTTTTTTGAATGCAATTATTATAGAAGAATTTCAGTTCATTTGGAAATAAGTAAGTTACAGATTTGTACTATGCCCTGTCTTTATTTTCCTTGTGATTCCATTCTATATTTGTTGTCTCCCAGTTAAAAATAACCAAAACCATTTTGGATGTTTGTTTTTATAGCTCAGATGACTAGTGAAATTCTAGACCACAAATTCCTTTTTCCGGAGTATGAAATTGTAATAGAACCTGAAGAATTGGACTCCTCCGACACCCATGAAACAGAAAAGGACGATCTGGACACAAATGAAGAATTGGCATTTGCTGGTAATACACGTAAGTAGTAGGAATGCATATCTGTGCTCCAAGGCATGATTTCCATTTAATTATACTTTCATCTTATCCGCCTTTCCCCACCCCTGGTGTAGCAGTGCTACAGTGGGAGGAGGGGGCAGATTGGGAGGCTTTGGAAGAGAAAGGGTCTTTAAATCCCCTTACCCCTCCCATAAGCCTCTCAACTCTGCAATGGGTCTCCTAGGACTTGCGCCAGTAATGCAAGCCTGAGGAAACCAGGAGGCTACCAATGGAGGGGATAGGATCGGGAACGTGCCATCACTCCTCCTGCAGCCTCTGTGCCCCCATTCTTCCTCCTCCCCAGTTTCATCCCCTCCCTGTTCTACCCTCCCCTGCCTCTCCTGCTGGCTTACCTGCTTCAGCGGATGGCCAACGATCCCTCAATGCGCAGAGGAAGGCTCTGGCCTTCCTGCCAGTGCTCCAGCAGTGCATTATTCTGTGTGCTGTCAGAGAGCACTTTAGGTGCCAGTGGCTCCCTCTGTGGGCCTTCCCGCACCTCAGAACAGTGTCACAATGCGATTGTGACCTACTTCTGGTTTCACGACAAAAGGCGGGAGTGGTTATGATCACATTAGGGAGGCCCGCAGAGGGACCAATGCCCCCCCCCCGCACCCACTGGAGGGCATTTATTTATGTGCCACCTCTACAAAATAAATAATCTTTCCTTAAACTAGTCCTGTCTTTTCAGTCTGTCTTTGCATTTCTGATAAAATTTAAACAACAAAGCTTGGTTGGTTAATTCTAATAGTCATTGGAAAGTCTGACTTTTTTGCTATTGCCCAATACCCTCCCAAATTAAATCCTAATTCCGATTATGAGATTTTTCATTTCTTGCTTGTGCTTTCTATAGATTTGGTGGCATCCAGTGTTTATGTCTGTTTGCATTTTTAGATGAATCATCGGAATCCTTGGATGAGAACTTGTTGGAGACAATGGCCAAGCATGAAACCGAAGATGACAAAAGTTTTCTAAAGTTTAAGAAGAGAATATCTTTGGAACCAGAACAGGTTTTTAACATGAATTTTTTTTCACATTTTCCGCTGTTCCTAGTTAAAGTATTGCTACTAGTTTAATATTTATGTACGAATGCCTAGATGTTTGTGTTGGAGATGTGATAATGGTACCATTCAGATTTCCAACCAATTATCCAACTTTGGGCCTTCATAATACTTAAATATTTGGATATGGGGTGTGGGACCAGTCTCCATACAAGACCTTAGTAGAAATAGAAGACTTGAATTTAGGCCCTAACGTTATGATTTATTTGCACACAAATAGTACAAGGCAAAAAGCAGCAGAAATTAAGAGCTTAAGAAGAGTCCTGCTGGATCAGGCCAAAGGCCCATATAGTCCAGCTTCCTGTATTTCACAGTGGCCCACCAGATGCCTGAGGAAGCACACAAGACAACAAGATGCCTGCATCTTGTTGCCACTCCCCTGCATCTGGCATTCCATTTAATGTCTTGCAACCCCCAATTAATTCAGATATTGTTTCTTGTGGTCATAGGGCAAGTGGGTATGTTAAGAAGGGAAGCCTTGAGCATCCTCCCTGGTAATTTATCAAATCTTTTTCTCCACAAGCACCAGGACCTCTTCCAGTCATGGAGGGAGCTTCCACAGATAAATTACTGCTCTACAACAAATCTGGATGCTATTTGTAGTTGACTTTTTATGACAGTTTCATATTTATTGCATTATTAGGATGTTCACTATTTTCTTCAAAAGATGGAATATCAATGTCTTGACTAAAAAGGCTTTATGCATAGGTACAGTGGCTGAAAGCACAATTCCAGAGAAGGGATTATACCACAGCCTCTTCAATAAATCCTCTATCCCCAATCCAGCGAAAGTAAGGTGCACTTAAAGACATGTGCTTTCAAGAGGGCTAAAGGCCAAGTGACTTTTTCTAGATTGGGGGTCTGTGTAGTTTAATCTTCAGCAGCTTGATCTATTTAATTTCAGGTTATCAGATACTGTAGAAGTGGAGAAGGCCCCATCTGGATTTCAGCAGAAAATATTCCGCAGGAGACAGTCATCCCAAATTGTGTGTGTGGTAGTAAAAGAATATTTGAATTCCAGGTATGTACATTTGGTTCCATTTGTGTCTATTGGATTGTAGCCCTAGTTTGTCCTGACAAAAGGAAATGCTTTATAAAGTTGTAGCAATTACCTGTACTAGTCAAACTTGTGGGAAACTATTCCTATTATACTTGTTCAGTCGCTAAGTCGTGTCCGACTCTTCGCGACTCCATGGACCACAGCACGCCAGGCCTACCTGTCCTCCACTAGCTTCCCGAGTTCACCCAATTTCATGTTCATTGCTTCAGTGACACTATCTAACCATCTCATCCTCTGCCGCCCCCTTCTCCTTTTGCCTTCCATCTTTCCCAGCAGGAGGGTCTTTTCTGAAGAGTCCTCTCTTCTTATGAGGTGGCCAAAGTACTTCAGCTTCAGCTTCAGCATTTGTCCTTCCAGGGAGCAATCAGGTTTGACTTCCTGGAGGATTGACCGATTGGATCTCCTTGCAGTCCAGGGGACTCGCAAGAGTCTTCTCCAACACCATAATTCGAAAGCATCTATTCTTCGGCGCTCTGCCTTTCTTATGGTCCAGCTCTCACAGCCATACATTGCTACTGGGAAAACCATAGCTTTGACTAGGCGAACCTTTGTTGGTAGGGTGATGTCTCGGCTTTTGATTAAGTTGTCTAGGTTTGCCATAGCTTTTTTCCCAAGAAGTAAACGTCTTAATTTCATGGCTGCAGTCACCATCTGCGGTGATCTTGGAGCCCAGGAAAATAAAGTCTGTCACTGCTTCCATGTCTTCCCCTTCTATTTGCCAGGAAGTGATGGGAGTGGTGGCCATGATCTTAGTTTTTTTAACTATTATACTAGTTAACTCTTAAAGCTTGTTGCTGTTTGAAGTTTTTATAGTTGGAGCTTAATGATAAATTGCTTTATTTTAGGGTTCATTATATGCAGTTCATCAAGCTTTCTTTAATATGAATTAAGGTGATTTGCCAGCTCTTAATTCATTTGAACACATTTTGTTTTTAAGGTTATGCCACAACTCCTGAATCATCTAAAAGTTGACAGCCTTACAGAAAGTATTGACTGGGGAACACTTGCTATATATACATGTGCAGAGAACTGTAACTTGGACAACTGTTACATGGAAGAATTCATTTGGAAACAAGATATTTCAAGCTGTGTTTAACTTCTACAAAATTAAACTTCAGTACTATTAAAAAGTCATTTCAGGAATAGGCTTACGGTTGTCTTGATCATCCTCAAGCATTTACTGTACACCAAAACATGAAATCAGTAGAGGTAGACAAAAGATTTGACATTTTAATCATCATTAACATTGTGCCTGTGACTATATCTTAATTGAGCATGAAGGGCCACTGTTAGTTTAAGAAGCAATATAAAACTAACATGATTGCAGGTCTCACAGCAATGCATGTTTGATTGTGCTGAGATCATTTTTGCTGTCGAACTATAACTGAAATATTTTTTTAGCTACAGAACTTCAAGTATATAGCTATGACCGGGGTATTTTGGGCACTTTAAATGCCTGTCATAGTTACAATAATTTAGGAATACATTGGGCCCTCCTTATCCGTGGATGATAGGCCTGCGGTGCGGGGGGGGGGGGGGCAGAGGATCGTCTATCTATCCAGTCAGAGGATGTGACCAGAAGTGCCTCCCAGATGCTTCTGAAAGGAACTTCTGGTTTGCTGGCACAACACCCCCACCCCAGGTTTCATTATCCACGGAATTCTGTGTCTGGGGAGGAGGGGTCCTGAAACATCCTGTATTAGCAATTTACATATCCTACCAGGAAATCAACTTGGTTTTGTTTTAGTACAGCTGACCAACATTCACTGATAGATTTAAGAAAATCCTATTGTCATTCATGTTTGATGCAAAGATTTCCTTTGAGTATAGGAAAAATGGTATAGAAATCTTTAATAAATGTTGACTAGGAATGCCTGTAAGGGAAAGGTTTCCCTATGACCAAATGGTCTAGTTGTGACCGACTGTAGGGGGCGGTGCTCATCTCCGTTTCTAAGCCTGTAGAGCTGGCATTTGTCCAAGGACAAGCTTCCATGGTCATGTGGCCGGCATGACTATATGCCGTAGTGCACGGAACGCCATTACCTTCCCACCGAGGTGGCATCTATTTGCATTTTTAGGTGCTTTCAAACTGCTAGGTTGGCAGGAGCTGGGACAAGCAACAGGAGCTCACTCCATCGCGCAGTCTTGAACGCCCAACCTTCCGGTCAGAAAGCCCAGCAGCAGCATTTTAACCTACTTCGCCACCACATCCCTAATGCTACAGGAATGTTTGTAGCTCACCCTTAACTTGCCCTTACAAGGGTTGTGTTTCCAAAAGGTCGAAGTCTGCAAATGATGACAGCAAAGAACTGATAAAGTCAACTAATTTGAGGGCAAAATACTGCTTTGGGGGAAGGGAGGGAGAAATGAAGGCAAAGCCAGGAGTTAACTCAGGTTTAGGATTCACAGGTGGAGAATGAAATGGTATGCCATTGAGGGCGCAATCTTAACCAACTTTCCAGCACTGAGATAAGGGCAATGCAGCTCTGATGCAGCGCGTGCCCCACTGGCACAGCTATGTCAGTGCTGGAAAGTTGGGATTGTGCCCTGAGTCTGTTCCAGCATTCTTCCCTATATCAAATACGCATTTGAGAATCACAGCCCCAGGTCATATGTTCTTCACAGCCACACTTTGCATAGTGGAAGACAAAACTTTCCCTGCCTTGCAGATAATTAGTGTGAATCAGGTGCTTGCATGTAATGCCCTGCTATTGGCTCCCTGGGGGAAGCTACTTCCACTCATCATCATAATGCATCATAAATTTCACCTCTGACTTTTGCACCTGGAAGGAAATGGAAGAAGTGTATCTAACTTAAGAACACGCATGCATTATTTTGTAAGTGACTGAGTAGCAACTCTGGCACCTGTATGAACCAAGATTTACTGTTAATAATGCACTGTATAAAAACTGCAAAGTCATCATTAAGAAACAAGCAATTTTTAAAGTGGTAAAACACATTTGCTTTAATACTGGATTGTTAAGAAAAAAAATCTTATAAAAACCAATTGAATACATTTACGCATTCTACAAGCATGCATTTAGTACATTAAACAGCAGAATAAGCCAATCAGGTTTTACTTTTAAAAAATTTTCTTCAGTCTTATAAACAACATTTTATTATTCACTCAGACGTTCTCAAAAAGAAGAAATATATACAGCCATCTGCTTTTATTAGCAAATTTATTCTGTCCTGCTGAACACTGGCAATAGGGAATGTGTCTGGCACAAAGTGGGTCTAAAAACAGAATTTAAAATTCCTGGTTATAAAAACCCCTGGTTGAAAGAATGTAACACTGGAAGCCAAGGTGTATTAAGTAATGGACAACATAGTTTAGCTCATCCTAAACCAACTTGCCAGCATAAGGTTTACAAATAAAGATTAGACATTAAGTATTTAAAAGCTAAAATATAAATAGTCAATGTTTCTCCAAGGAGAGTCCATTGAAGCAACTTACTGTAGATCAGGACAGCCATAATACACAGAGAGCAATACCCTTCCCATGAAGTTCAGGGAAATAGGCACTAACTGGGAAAATACTCCAAGTCCTGATGTTACAGTCTGTAAGTCTCTCTCCTTTTACTACTGTGCCATCAAAAATACCTTTTGAAAACGTGCTGCAACTTCTTCAATCAGCACAGGAAACTGTTACGTTGTTTTTCTAAATCCTTTTAAAATAGGATATATATTTTCAAATGCTTCATAAATTTCACCTCGGACTTTTGCACCTGGAAGGAAATGGAAGAAGTGTATCTAACTTAAGAACACGCATGCATTATTTTGTAAGTCATGATGCTTGTAATCCTCATTGGATGTTCCTTTTTTCAGTTGCAAGTCAATAACTTGTTTGTGTGGAAAAAGTTAAAGGTTCAAACATTTTATAGCCTAAGTAGTTTGTTGATAATGGAGAGCAGACACCATGTTCTTACTACTACAATTAAGCCATTGAATACCAAGGGGTATTCCATTATCTGGCCAATATGCACTACATGAAATGTCTAAGACCGCAGGCTCTAAACCATGGCCCACAGGTCAGATCTGGTGTTAAGGAAAAGCCTTCCCTGCATGGTGCTTACCATTCCATGGGGCAGCAGCTTATCTTCCAACAAATCTCACAACCTTGTGCTGGCCAGCCACTTCCTCCCTGGAAGTCGGGGCGCAAAGCCTACTGGGGTGACGGGCAGCAGAAGCGGTTGTCCAGAGCGTGTTTGTGAGATTGACTGAAAAGATAAATGGCTGCCATCGCACGGGGAAAGCTTTTTCCAAACATAGCGGTTCCTCAGTTTGGTCTAAGCGTTCAGCCACAATTCAGATTTTCTGTGAAATTCTCCGTTAATACCACCATTTTAAATACAGTCACTATATAATTAACTGGTAATGACTTACCGGTTAAAACTACCTTTCCAGAAACGAATATGAGCAGGACAATTCTTGGCTTGATCATTCTGTAAATCAGACCAGGAAATAACTCTGGCTCGTAACTGAAAGAGACAAACAATACAGTAGTTACATAACACTTCAATATGAATGTGGGTTGATCAAAAAAGATATTTGTTTCTACACTGAAACAAACTGTCACGGGTTAGATAGGTGAAATGGGGTAGACCAGGGGTCTCCAACTGTTTCAGTGCAAGGGCCACATTGTAGTGGTTCTCAAAGTCCTACTTGGACTTTGGGAGCTTAAGTACTTGCAGGGACAGAGTTTGGGATGGGAGTGCCCTGATGGCGCCACAGCAATTGCAGCACTGTGGGCACCCAGGGGCTTTTTAGCCTTCCTGGGTCAGCAAGGGGGGGCCTCCTACAGGGTTGGGAAGGCTCGCAGCCACCTCTACACAGGTTTCACAGGTCTCCCTGATAAAGGGAAACGCTGCAATTAGCACCAGAAGTGCACTTCCACTTCCCAGTTCCTTTGTCCCATGTTGGGCTGAGCAGCCCAACATGGGGATGCTCAAGTCTTGGCCGGCAAAATAGTTAGCAGAGTCTTGAGGCGTCTCACTGCATGGCCCGCAGCTTTCCTTGGGGGAAGGGGACAAACGTCCCCTTCCCCTGAGGAGACCACAGTGGCTGCTGCAGATCCCGTAGGATGCAGCACTAGCCATTTTTCTACCACTGCTTTTTCGGGACTCAGGGAATTTCAAAATGAGCTGTTGGTTATTACAGTGTTTTTCCTCTATGCATATTGAACTAGTAAGAACTACAGATTTAATTTCTCTGGCTACTGAGTCCATCGTGTATATAATTTCAAACAGACATTCAGCGAAGATGTCTATTTAACGTTATGAGATAGGGCTAATTTCCTTCAAAAGCAAATGGAAAGAACATAATCTGAGTGCTGGGTCAAACATCATTTTTTTGCTTCACTATCAAGGTCTGATCTGCATCTGATTGCCCTTGTCTATATCATGGCAGATGTGTTATAGCTCTTCCTGGCTACTTCTCCTTTGCAAGTGTTGAGTTTATGATTCCGTGGAAAATTTAAGGCATTAAAATCAAATTAATATAGACGAAACAAGACTGACTGATTTTCCCAGAAGTAGTCCCGCTGAACAAAATGGGACTTACTTATGAGTAGACATGCATAGGATTGCGCTGTAACAGACTCAGACAAGTAATGACATTATTATGTACCCAGCAGGAACCATTTATTTACCTGCTAAACTGTTGATGCGTAAGTACCAATCCTTCAAGTCGGATTGGAAATTTTACGTCACAGCTTCCCACCATATTCTGAATCTTGAAATCCAAGAATTTGGCTGGAAAGCCCAACTTCTGTACAACTCTGGCATATTTCCTAGCAGCCAGTCTGGATTGCTCCTCACTGGGAAGGGGGAAAAAAGTTGTGATTTCACAAAGTTGTACAAGGATACAAAGTTGTTACAAGGTTGTACATACTGCATGTATTTGCATATGCTTTTCACTTAGGTCATAATTGGTTAACTTCAAATCCCATAAAACTGTCAACTAATTCTGAATAGTAAGACAAATGAGCATAGATAGGTTTCAGAGCATAGATGTTACAGACTCCTACCTTTTAGCTCCTGTACACACCATTTTCCCAGAGCTGAATATAAGAGCGGTGGTACGTGGCTCTCTTATTCTCATAATGACAGCAGCAAAACGCTGAAACACATAGAACAAATGTTACTGCTATAAACACACCATTTTTGAATTGTATTAACCATCTAGTTAATACCTAGTAATTCACTCTTTAATTTATCAACTTAATCCTGGAAATATGTATAACCGATGCGAGTATTTAGGAAAATTCTGATAGAGTAATAGCTCTGATTTTGAAGAGCTTTTTTTCCTATTGTTTAGCACCTTTTCAAGACCCAGAAGCAGCCCAACTGGTTTTACTGCAATAATATTTCACAGGTAATATAGAAAATATTTCAGCCTGGGTCTTGACAAGTGCTTCTACCATCAGGGCCATTTGCGTAGACCCCTTCTGCTCCCATCCACCTGATGGCTGAAGCACTACTTAGAATGCTACCCTATGCCTATGAAAAGTTACCACACAACACACAGGTCTAGCCTTTTTATACACTGACTAGCTTTTTTTACCCGGCGTTGCCCAGGCAACAAATTATCGCAAGTCCGAACGTGGACTCAAACGGCCTCGGGAACGTTGCCATTCATTTCAGCAACCCCAGAAACTACAGATTTGACACCGATTTCAGCTGATTTCGAGCATTTTCACATGGGGCCCCCTGTGCACCCCCACCCCTGGGGGCACTAGGGGGGTCTGACCCCTGCAGTGTTTGCCCCAAGACCATAACACATACTGGTGTCAATCGCTCCAGGGGTTCCAGCGGGTCACGGTGGACATTTTGTTTCACACCCCTTCTCCCCCCCCCACGCCGACAGGGGCCAAACCCGAACTCAAACGGTGTCGGGAGTGTTTTGTTTCGAAACCCTAGAAACTATGGATACGACACCGATTTCGGCCGTTTTTGACCATTTTCACGAGGGGCCCCCTGCGCACGCCCACCCCTGGGGGCGTTAGGGGGCCCTGACCCCTGCAGCGTTTGTCATCAGGCCGCAAGGTATGTGCGTGGTGAGTTTGGTGCACGTCGCTCCAGGCATTCCAGCAGGGCATGGCGGACGTTTTGTTTTGCACCCCTTCTTGGGGGGGCAAATTCGGACTCCAACGGCGTCAGGAGTGTCGCCGCTCATCCCGGCGACCTCGGACACTACAGATTTGATGCAGATTTTGGCCATTTTCGACCGTTTTCCCACGCCCCCCATGTACCCCACCCCCGGGGGCGCTAGCGGGGCCTGACCCCGCAGTGTTTGTCGCCAGGCCACAAGGCATGTGCGTGCCGAGTTTGGTGCGTGTTGCTCCAGGCGTCCCAGCAGGGTATGGCGGACATTTTGTTTCTTGCCCCCCACGCCGAGGGGGGCCCAAACCTGGACTCCAACGGTGTCAGGACCATTGCCGCTCATCTCGGCGACCTCAGAAACTATGGATTTGACGCTGAGATAGGCTGTTTTCGACCGTTTTCACGGGGGGCCCCTGCATACCCCCACCCCCGGGGGCGCTAGGGGGTTCGTACCCCCGCAGTGTTTGTTGCCAGGCCGCAAGGCATCTGTGTGCCAAGTCTGGTGCCAATTGCTCCAGGTGTTGCGGAGCCTATGCGGAACATACGTACACACAAATGTACACACAAATGTACACACATCCTCTTTTATATATATAGATTTGTCTGAACAATGATGGCTGCTGCAGATAAGAAAGACCCTGCTGATCCCTGGAGAATGAAAAAACATGCCCCTGTTCTAAAAACTGCTTTTCTACGGACTCAGACTATTAGAATTACAACTTACTCTGAGACCCTCTCTCAAGGAAGAATGGAATGCAAAAGTAATTCATCACATTTGCTTTGCATTCCATTCTTCAGTGAGAGACAGCAAAGCGGGGATGAGGTGAAAATAGCATGACTCATATTTTAACTGCTTTTATTTAACACAGTTTTTGTTCTCAGCGGAGAGCCTCAGAACCAAACCTTACTGATACCATGATTATTTTTTCTGCTGTTTTGTGGTATAGTTAAATTGTAGCAGAAAGGAAGTCCTGTAATTTAAGGAAAAACACATTTATGTCTGCATAAGATTTGTCTTCAGGGTGAGTATAAGCCTCTTTTTTCCCCTGCAACAGACTAATCTGGTTGCTCTTCTAGAAAGGTCTTCCTGAGTTTTCCCTCAAAAAGGTAGTTTTCTGTGGTGCACAGACTGCTCATAACTGCATATGACAACACTATGAGCAGAAACCCAAAAAATGTGGCAATAAACTGAGCCCTGCAAGCCAGATAGCTTGCAAACAACTCTTGGAAGGTTGAAACTCTGCCCCCCCCCAACGCAGCTCAACAATGAGAGTCTTCATTATGGACCTTTCAAAACATTAACAAGATCCCATCCTGCAATACTTCGCCACTTTAATTCTATAAGGCAGTGCTTCCCAAAGTGGTGGGTTACAACCCACCAATCTGGGAACCACTGGCTTCTGGCTCTTTAAGGGGCTGGGAGCAGGGGAAGGCAGTAAGGCAATCCCCAGGATCACGCTGCTGCCGGGGACTCTGTTTCCACCTACTTATGCTAGCACTGGCTTCTCTTAAAACTGATGTTTACAAGGCATGCAAATAAGCCTGCTTCAGAACTGTAATTGAAGAGAAAATGAACGAGACCCATGCTGGAGCCATACAACAGGTCAAAGGCAATACCAGTAGTCAAAGGCTAATATTGACAGGTTTTGTTCAACTCTCCATTATCCCTTACCTTGGGATTGTATTCAGCATTTCGAGCACGGAGGGCAATAGTTTTTAGGTCAAGTTTGCAACCGAGATTTACTGTAGACACAATATTCCTAAAGACAAATTTATAGACATGTTAAGCAAAGATTCTTCCATATTTTGAAGTTACTCCCCCATTTTGCAAGAGCGTTAGAAACAAACTACATATCAGTATAACCATCACTCAGCCTGTCAGATTTATACCTGGAAGAATGGTCGGCTGTTTTGTATTCATTACCATCAATATGCATCCTAACAATTCTGACGATTACTTTGAAATAACTTTGCAGCAACAATAACACAAAACTAAACTGATGAACTAAGAAAGCAGTCAGGGATAGCTCTGTTAAAAAATAATCCTGAAAATTAAATTTATAAGACTTGCTGACTGCTAGCATTTCTTTCCCATCAAAGAACTGCTAAAAAGGTCATTGGCAGTCTCTAAGATGCTAATGATAAAAGCATCTGTTTTCTTACCAAAATATTTTTCTTGAAACATCCCTGTAATGTGTTGTGATTAAAGTCTAAGCTAGCCTCTCATTTAGGAAACTTCAAATAATGAATCTTCTACATTTGAGTTAATTTCCTTATATACAGATACAAATGTATCAAAATAAGTAGGCAAAATGAAGCTCTTGATATATGAATCAACATTTCAAATATTCGTGCAGGATAGTCCAAAGGAGTGTTTATACTTACTGTAGTTGTGGTACAATCCCAGAGCTTTCAGAAGCAGGTGTAGCAGGAGTTATTGGGGTCATGGGAGTCATGGGAGAGGGATAAAGAGGTGTGGTTCCTGGCAAAGGAGCTGTGGTCGTTGTCTGCGAGTGGAAGAGCTGTGGCGTTTGCCCAGATGCTCCCTGGGTTGGTTGTGATGTAGATTGCTGTGCTGCCGCCTGCTGCTGCTGCCTCTGCTGCTCTTCCAAAATAGATAAGCTGTTGGTGCTTTGAACAGGTTGGGGTGTGAGCCCAGTGCCATAAGGCATCATTGGACTAAAAATAGGAATGCCGGGAGTCATTGCACCCTACACGAAGAAAAAACAAATAAGAATGAGACACCGTATGAAAGACTACAAGCAGGAGGAAGGACTTGGTAGTTCCTAACCCTTTAAATTTTGAGGATCTTTAAGGATGCAATCCTAACCTGGAGTTAGGCTAGCACAGTTAGGCCAGGAAAGTTGGGACGGCACAAGGGACACCGTAAAGTATGATTGGACCACTCTCGGAGTCAGAGAGGCCAGCACACAGACGTGCGTCATCCTCCCTGACTCTGAGAATGGTCCAAATGCACTTTACGGTGGCCCTTGTGCAGAGCCGTTCCTGGCTCTGAGTGCACCTGGGGGCGGAGTGACATCACCCCGCATCGTGTTGCCCCACCCCCGTGCATCACCCAGCCACACCTCCCTGCACCCAGAATCACTCCATTAAGGAGTGATACAAGCAAAGGGGAGGGCAGGAGGCCCCAAAAATGTGTGGGTTGTTCCACGCAGCAGTACCTTGCTGCTGCCGGCGCCCATTGAGCGTGTCACACCCTGCTACACCCTCCCTCCGCCTCTGCCCTTGTGCCAGCCAAACTGTGCTGGCCTAACTCCAGTTTAGGATTGCACCCAGAAACTAGGCACAAATGAAGAGTTTTCTCCAAAAAGCTTCATTTTCCAGAAAAGTTCCAAGGCTGCACCATCTTTACCTGAGGGGATGCCAAGCCCTGGGCATACGGTGGCAAGCTGTTGTTCTGATCCATGACTGCAGTTATGTCTCTGGTCAGGGGTCAAATGTTTCCAGAAGTTCAACCCTCACAAGCAGTTTCACACCATCGGCCTTAAGGTGGTCTCTTTCCCTAAGGATCCCAACATTAGCTATACAGTTATATCTGACATATTTGGAAGAACGTTGTTCCCAGGTACCTAAAAATAAGGATTCCAGCCTAAAAGGGAGAGAAAAACACATACGTATAAGAAAAAAATACGTATAAGAATTCTTTTTATACAGCTATCCCTAATAATTTTCATTGACTAGAATATGCTCGCAATTGTGCTCTCTCTCCAGAAACATATGCATGGGATTCAAGTCACACACACAAATAGCCAAGCTTGTTTCCAGACAGCTCTTACACTCATCCTAAACAGATAAACTGGCACATCTGCTCCCAAAGAATGTGCTCCACTGAATTCTGTTTTAGGCACACTTCAAAGAGCTTATGCCCAATACTAAATTTAGGGCTCTGTAACTGTTTCTCAACCAGTGGTACTCGTTACACTGGTGGTACTTGAGGTGGTGCATACAAGATCCCCGCCACCTGGCAGCAAGACCAACAATGCAATGCAACAAGCAGTGATTGGAGGCTAAGCTAGCATGTGCTTGTTGCCCATTCATAAAAGCCCTCCCATTCATACTGAGCTTCACTACCAGCATTGACTGCGTTGTGTCTGGCCTCCCAATCCAGAAGTAACTGGCAATGACATCATCACCAGTTACATCCAGTGGTACTTCCAATAGATGGACCATGGAAAGTGGTACGGTGAGGGACAAATGTTGAAAAACATTGCTCTAGAACAAAATGTTGTGATGTTTACAGTAGCAGTTTACAAGAAGGAAAAAATAACATCAAAGAGAAAGAAGGACTTGGAAGTCTAGTCTGATAACAAACCTTCCAAGCAGAATCAAAAAGAATTCTGTGATTCAAAGAGAAAAACTTGAACTGTGTCTCCAATCCAGCAATACTGTAACTTACAAAGCTATTCATAGCTTGGCTTTTTTTGAAAAATGTAAAATACAGCAAGTTTGTCTGTTAAATTTGTATCTCCAAGTCTAACATACCGACATCCTGGCTGGGCTCAACAAAAAATATTGTACAAGGAGTACAATGGGTTGCTAATAAAGTCAGAGTAAAAATTATGAACAAGTAAGCACCCTGCTTTGATTTAAACTATTTTAATCTTACTGGCTTCATCAGGCCAAATGATAACGAAACCATCAGGTGCATTTTTCTTGAACAAGTTTCAGACAGAAATCCTGAATCCCTTCTATATGCCTGCAACACTACATTTTCTTGACATATATGCACTGTTGTTCCTACGGGGGGACGGGGGGACGGACACTGCTGCAAGAGCTTGAGCTCCTGTGTAATGTTATCCCTCCCCCTCGCCTCCAGAGCCATTCGTGGCTCAGAGAGCAAAGCCTCCAAACCACGAATAGTTCTAGAGGTAAGGGGGAAGGACCACATTACACAGAAACTCAGGCTCCTGCAACATTGCATGTAGGCTGGTAGAGAGTTGCTTGGGGAAAAACAACATGGTAACAAAAGCCAAGAGGATGCTATGGTTAACAAGCAAAGTCAAAGAAGTTATACAAAGCAAATGAATTCTTTGAAAAAGAAGTATTGTGCTAATGACATGTAACAAAATCAGCATGGCTGCTGCAAAGAAGTCCCCCCTCACCAACCTCTTTGAGAACTTCAATAAGCATGTCAACAGAACTGCCCTTCAAAAACAAAACGCTCCTCAGACTCTTACTGAAAACTCCAGAGCAGAGGTCTCCAAACTACAGCCTGGAGGCCACATCCGGCCCACCACAAGATTTTATCCAGCTTGCAGCAACCTGGAATATTTGACATATTTACTCATTATATATCATTTCTCAGCATTGCTTCTTTGTAAATCTCACGTTTCTCTTTCATTCTGAGGACACAATCCTAATCAACTTTCCAGCACCAGGGTAAGGGCAATGCAGCTCTGAGGTAAAGGAAAAAACATTCCTTTACCTTGAGGAGGCCTCTGTGACTGCCCCCCCCCCACAACGCTAGGATGCAGCACATGCCCCACTGACACAGCTATGTCAGTGTTGGAAGGATCAGGATTGCACTCTGAATCGTATCATGCTGATTACAAAAAGATCCAAGTAAAAATTATTCATTCATTCATTCAAATTTCATTCAATCATTAATAAAACTGATTTTTTTTTGGCACACAAAAATCTGTAGACAATCTGGCCCTCATACTGAAAAGTCTGGACCCCTGCTCCAGAGTAAAGATTAAAGGTCATGGGATAGGGTTAGTAATTGGGAGAGGTGTTTTTTCCCCAGTAAAATAGGATTACAAACCTCCTGACCGCAATGGGCTTACTTTTGAGTAAAATAAATAATTTTCAAACATCTAGCAACTGGTCAAATTAAATAAAGCTGAGAATAATAGTTCTCACAATGGGGGAATAAGCAACAGAGTTCCCATTAATCTGCATTGGCACTGACTGTATTTAATTTATTCCTAAGTGATCTAGAATCAAAACTGAGCAGCAGAGGGGGATCACAGCACTAAGTTTTGCAAGCAGTTGCACCCCCTCCTCTTTGGAGCCATTCCCAGCAGATAGAGCAAAAAGGATGCTATGTTTACCAGGAATGGCTCTGAAAAGGAGGAAGAGTGGCTGTTTACAAAACTTAGTACCGTGATCCCACTCTAGGTATGCCTGTGCTGAGCAGGGAGGTGATCACATTATTCTGGGCAGTAAGCTCCACAAGGATCATTCATTCCAAACTAAATGAAAGGGCAACCAAAAGGTTTGATGAAAGCAAGTATAAAAGCTATCATGCTATATAGCTTGCATGGATCCAAAAAGCCCAACAGGGCTTCCCCTTAGTTCAAGAAGACCTTCAGTCTCCTCCTAACCTGTGCTGGATACAGCACAAGCCATGCAGACTGATTGTGCCAGCGCAGGTTAGGACTGAGCAGCCCAAAGATGGGCTGGATCACCTTCCCTATGAGGAAAATCTACTGTATAATATTAACTGGCTTTTTATGCCGGGGAGCGGGGGAGAAGAAATGATCAGTGTTTATGGTGTTGAGAAAATATAATTTTTTTCTCCTTCTCCGCTAACAACGGAATTAAAAGACATCTAATGAAATATGTTGGCCATAAATTTAGGACATATAAGTAAGTAATTTTTCAAATTCTGCATAAGTCAGTGCTACAAGATGTAGTGATGGCTGAGTGCATTTCTGGTTATAAAAGCAGGAGCTTCACTGACCTATATGATCATATTTATGTCAACTACTCGCATGCATCTGTGCTTTGCAGAGCAGATCGTATTACTGAGAAGCTATCCATTGTTTCTTTTTAGACGGCTTTACAGAAGTACTGAAGGCTATCTTCTGAGAGTACAATTTTGTTTGTTCTTGCTGACAAAGGATCAGCATCAGCAGAACAGATTGCATTGGCAGTTTATTATGTCAGTGTCCATGGAAGAGGAAATAAAGAATTCCTGCTACCCAGGCTGTAAAAAAATTTAGGCTGTGTCTGCTTCCATTTTGGAGCCTGCAACCATACTTTCACAGCTGGTGAGAATCTTGCTAATTAGAAGTGGGAACTTTTTTGTTGTCATGCTTTTTTAGTGGCCAAGAGATAAGAAGCTCAGTAGAGCTAGGCACTCAAGGACATGCAACTAATTAAGAGATTGTTTGCAAATGAGGTTCTCCAGCTGGGAGGGGGTGAAAGTAACTGTGAGGAGCCCAGAGAAGGCCCCCAATCTTCTGTAATAGTTTCTAGATGTGGCCCTTCAGGTTGGCCTTTTCAAGTTATAATGATCCCTCAAAGGGGAGGGGCTGGCTGTAGTCTTCATTCCATCATGGATGCCTGGCCCAACCAAGAGCCTACTCTCAGAGGTTTGGAATAATCAGGTGAGAGGAAGGAATAATTTGAACTAGGAAATTAACTTCATTGTTTTTTAGATGACTGTGTGTTGTTGGTCTTATCTTCAACAGAGATATGTGTAACCATGTTATAAATCAAATCTTTATAAAATAATAAGTCTATATATTTTATAGGCGTGTGTGTGGTTTTGAATACTTAAAACAGCAATTCAGCTAATCCAGTTTAGCTGCCAGCTTGCTACAAAAATATATGTAGCAGAGTCTGAAGATGTGGGTCCCTGAGGGTAGAGGTAGCCCAAGATCTGCAAAAGTTGGAAGAAACCTATAGGTCCTCAACTGCTCTGGAGCCAAGGGACCACCATACATAGAGTGGTGGCAGTACTATTGGACAGAAGGGCTGGTTGACACAGTAATGATGTACTTGCTTGGCCTGCCTGTGTGGGTAAGTAGCCAGTGTCCATGTCCAAGAACCTTGTACTCTGCTTGATTTATTTTGGCTAAGAATGGTGGCCTGTTGTCTCTGGGTTTCTTGTCCCCCCCTCTCCCAATATAGAACGGCGCAGAACTCTCGAGCAGAGAGACTGGATCCCTGGAGTGCATGGTTTCCTAAGAAATAAATTGGGCATATGTGCCTCTAAGCCACTGTGAGGTTGGGATGGTAGTCAGGGTTAGCATAGTAAAGCAGGGAGCCCTGGGTGAGGATTCCTGACTCTCACAGAATCTAGAAGCAAAGCTTTTGGACCCACACAGCATAATGGTGCTCACAGCCAGGTCTGAGCAACGAACTAGGTTAATTATGTGATTACATAGGTGTATTCTACAGTGAATCAAAATTTAATGGTTTAATTGACAGCAAGAGGATATGTTGACTATAAACTATACTTTATGAAACTATAAACTATGTGCTACTACTGTCCAGGCCCTCATCACTTGAACACCTTGTCAAACAAGTGCAACTAAGTAATTGGCAAGCCTGGTACAAGCAAAAGATAACGATAAACTTACTTTTCTGGGGAAAGCACTATAATGTGCACTGTGGATACCTGAAACTGTGAATACTGGGGACACCTTTTTAAAGACGGGAACATCAGTGGTTTTACTGCAACAATGTAAAAAAAGATTTGTTTAATGTTCCCCCATCTTTTTAATAGGCGCCCCAATATCCATAGTTAACGGATACCGGGGTAAGCCTGTGCTGTACACGTTTACCGGGGAGAAATGAGTTCCACTGCGTTCAATGCATAGGAATGCGGCTCAGGGGGTCGCTTTTCACCTCGGACCAGCCTTGATATGTTTGCGGGCTGCAGTCTTAATTACACGCCCCTTCGCACGGAGTGGGACTTGCTCTCGCCCAGACACGCACCTGGCCGAGCTGCGCCCTCTCCTCCCCGTTTCTCCGGTGGCGAGGACGCCAGTGCGAGGCGCAAGGAGCAGGGGAGGCAGGGACGTGCCGGGGCCATCCCGCAAGCGCAGCCGAGGAGAAACGGGCAGAGCCAGCTACAAAACGAGGGGGCGCCGGGGCGGGCGCAGAGCCGCGAGCGTGACGGGCACGCAAGGAATGAGGGGAGGGGGTTCGCGCGAGGGTGGCTGAGCGCCCGTCCCCGGCGGTCCCTCCTCTGCCTGCCCAGCGGGGGCCATTCCAGCAAAGGGAAATCCAGAGCTCTCCCCAGAGGCCCCGCCCCCTCGGCGGTTGCTCAACGGCCTCAGAGAGGGGGACAGCAGCGGAGACGGGGGGCGCCGTCGCGGGGGTTACTCACCACTCTAGAACTTCCCACCGACCGAAGCGTTGCCCTCTCGCGCTCGCAATCTCAGGGGCGCCGGCGCGCTTCTAACACGTCATCGCAGCCGCCCGCTACTCCTCATTTCAGACACCGCGGGCGCCATAGAGATAGAATTCTACTATAATACCTCCATGGAATTCTATCTCTATGGCGGGCGCCAACTTTCTTGAGGGCGGTAGAGCGGGAAAGAAGAGGAAGGTAGCGGAGGGAGTGCGCAGGCGCGTGGAGAGGAAACTTGCGCAGCCCCCGGTCCCGCCGCGCATGTTGGAGAGCGGTCGAATTCCAAGTGCTGTAAACTGGTTTCCAGAGGCACGTGCCCAGAAAAGGAGAGAATGCCCCGCAAAGAGATGGTTCCCACCCTCTCCTACTCATAGCTGGCTGTGTTCTTGCCCCCAGTCAGAAATGCATGGTGTGAGTCATCTGGCGCTAGCCCGTTTTTGTCGTCTTGACTGTGCATCGCACCTTTCTCGTTCGTGTCCCCCCCCCCGCAGAAAGTGCAACGGCCTTGCCCCATTTATTGTAGCACCGTAAGACTACAGCATAAGCATGGCGCCTCGGAAGCAAAGCCCAGTGAAACTTACTCCCAGTTAAGTGCCTATAGGACTGCAGCCTGACAGTGTAATCCTATGCATCTATACTCGGAAGGAAATCCCGCTATGTTCCCTGGGGCTTTATCCTGTTAGAGTCTGTTGCAGAAGACGTATGAAGGCATCTTAACGAATGTCGCGTAAGTAAGCCTTCGCGCACTGTCTGCAGCTCAGTGCCTCCGACTCAGAACGGCATAACTCTCCCCGAGGTCCCTATTGCAAGTGCACTTAGGTTTGCAGATACAACGCTCACAGCTTGAATACTCTTTGCTTGGTCCGCTAGCCCGATTTCGCGGACCTTGATCCTTCTTGCACAGAAATTAAAACGCGACTTTGAAAACCCTGCGCTGGATTTTTATTTTCATTCCTCCCACCTGCTGGAGGCGCTGTGCTGGGCAATGCTGAGAGCAGGTGGGACGGAGGTGCCCGGCCAGAGTAGAGGCGTTTCCGGTTCCGGCATCGCCATTTTGTCGTGAGACAGCAGTCGCCGCGGCAGGAGAAGTGGTCCCTTTTGGAGGTGATGATGCTGTCCGCTGCAGGCTTCGTGGATTCCGCTCTCGGGTTGGACTGTGACGCCAAACGGGGCCCCGTTGCACATCACCGCTTCTCCCCGTACACCTTCAATGGCGGGTAAGTATCTAGCGACCTACCTGCCTCGGACGAGGGAACAGCCTCCGCTTGGTGCTCCTTCGTCCCTCTTCCACCGAACGCCGAACTCGGCCACCCGGTGTAACTCGCCTAAACTATGATGGTGGTTCTTCTAACCCGCCCTCCCACCAATCAGCCTGGGCTCGTGGACGGGCCTCCTGCGGGTTTCCTCCCCGGCACGCATCTTTGCTCCTGGCCTCTGCAACTTCATTCTAAGATCTAAACTTTGTTTGCGAATCAGATACGGCTTTGCACAAACACAAGGTATAACACGTCTCACTCGCCGCCTGTGTGATCTTTCATCCTGAAGATTGGGGCGTTTCACCTTTCTCCAGAATTTGTTCCCTTAACTCTCCCCCCTCCCAACTGACATTATAACTATGGTGTTCGGCTATACTCTTAAAACTGCCATGTCTACTGTCATTTTGACATTCCCTCAGTTGTTTCTGAGATGCTGTTTACTCCCCTTCTTCCCAATAAATAAGTAGCACAAACTCTTTAAGTGAAACAAGTATTCTAAGGAAACTCTTTGGCCCCAGGGTTTGGGAGCCTGTGTAATTGCTGTTGGCACAATCCTATTCATGTCTACTTGAAGCAAGCCCCATTGTATTCAATGGAGCGTGCTCCCAGGAAAGTGAATAGGATTGCAAGCTTAGTGCCCAATCCTATCCAACTTTCTGGTGCCAATGCAGCTGCAAGGCAGCCCCAAGGTAAGTGAACAAATGTTTCCCTATCTTAAAGAGATGTCCATGACTAACCCCTCACCACAGAATGCAGTACACCCCATTTTTATGCATCACTAGCTTTTTTGTTACCCGGCGTTGCCCGGGTGTTTATATCTCCCATCCCTGACCCATCTCCCAATTGTGGGCGTTTTCGACCATTTTCACCTGGGGCCCCCTGCGCACCCCCACCCCCGGGGGCACTGGGGGGGCCTGACCCCCACAGTGTTTGTCGCCAGGCCACAAGGCATAGGCATGCCGGGTCTGGTGCCAATTGCTCCAGGAGTCACAGTGGGGCATGGTGGACATCTCGTATTGCACCCCTTCCTGTCCCCCACATTGGGGGGTGCGGACCCGACCTCCCACAGCGTTGCTGTTCGCCTCAGTGAGCCCAGAAACGACAGAATCGAGGACGATTTCGTCCATTTTCGGCCATTTCCACGCGGGGGCCCTGCCCCCCCCGGGGCGCTAGGGAGGCCTGACCCCCAGAGTGTCTGTTGCCAGGCTGGAAGGCACGCGCATGGTGAGTCTGCTGCACATCGGTCCAGGCGTTCCAGGAGGGCATGGCAGATATTGTGTCTTGCACCCCTTCCCGCACCCCATGCCGAGGGGGGGGGGTGAACCCGGACTCCGACTGTGTCAGGAGCATCGGCGTTCGCTCCGGCAACCTCGGAAACTATGGATTCTACGCCGATGTTGGCCGTTTTCGACCATTTTCACTTGGGCCCCCCATGCACCCCCACCCCCGGGGGCGCTAGGGGGGGTCTGACCCTCGCAGTGTTTGTCATCAGGCCACAAGGTGTATGCGTGCCGAGTTTTGTGACACTCGGTCCAGGCGTTCCAGCAGGGCATGGCGGATGTTGTGTCTCGCACCCCTTCCTGCCCCCCACGCCGAGGGGGGATGCACCTGAACTCGCACAGCGTCGGGAGCGTCGCCACTCGTCCCGGCGACCCCGGAAACTATGGATTTGACACCAATTTTGGCCATTTTTGACCATTTTCACGCGGGGACCCCCACGTACCCCCACCCCTGGGGCCCTAGGGGGGCCCAACCCCCGCAGTGTTTGTGGCGAGGCCACAAGGTGTATGCGTGCCAGGTTTCATGTCGCTCGGTCCAGGCGTTCCAGCAGGGCATGGCGGATGTTGTGTCTCGCACCCCTTCCTGCCCCCCACGCCGAAGGAGGGGTAACCTGAACTCGCACAGCTTCAGGAGCGTCGCCCCCCGTCCTGGTGACCCCGGAAACTATGGATTCGACACCGATTTTGGCCATTTTCGACGATCTGCACGTGGGGGCCCCCAAGCACCCCCACCCCCGGGGGCGGTAGGGGGGTCCGCCCCCCGCAGTGTTTATGGCCAGGCTGCTAGGCTTCCGCATGCCGAGTTTGGTGCCAATCGGTCCAGGCGTTCCAGCAGGGCATGGCGGACGCTGTGTCTCGCACCCCTTCCTGCCCCCCATGTGGGGGGGCACACCCAGACTTCAACTGCATCGGGAGCGTCGCCACTCATCTCGGCGACCCCGAAAACTGTGGATTTTACTCCAAGTGGGGCCGGTTTTGACCGTTCTCACGTCGGCCCCCCCGTACCCCCACCCCTGGGGGCGGTAGGGGGGCCCGACCCCCGCAGTATTTGCGGCCAGGCTGCTAGGCTTCCGCATGCCGAGTTTCATGCCAATCGGTCCAGGCGTTCCAGCAGGGCATGGCGGACGCTGTGTCTCGCACCCCTTTTTGCCCCCCACGTCGGGGGGGGGGCTGAACCCGGACTCCAACGGCATCGGGAGGGTCGCCACTCATCTCAGCGACCCCAAAAACTGTGGATTTGATGCCGATTTCGGACGTTTCCGACGATGTTCACGCGAAGACCCCTGCATACCCCCACCCCCGGGGGCGCTAGGGGGGTCCCCGCAGTGTTTCTTTCCAGGCTGCAAGGTACGTGTGTGCCAAGTTTCATGGCACTCGGTCAAGGCGTGGGGAAGCCTATTCAGAACAGACATACAGACATACACACACACCCACGTCCATTTTTATATATATAGATATAGCATATGGCTACACCAGGGCTGGAAAATTGGAAAGGATTTGGCCCTTAGTGACTTCTGCAATTTGGTCATTGAGCAAAGCTGCTGAAATCTGGTCATAGAGCAGCTGGTAGCACAAACAAATGTGTCACAATCTGGACACATTTCATTGTATATATTAGTACAAGAATATTGTTATTGTTATTATTAATTTATACCCCTCCTTTCTGCCCCATGAGCACACAAAGCAGCTTACAACAATTAAAATACAATATTGACAATTTAAAAACAGTAATTAAAAACAATTTTAAAATAATTATGTTTAGATAGAGAGGCTGGCCTCTGGCTGTTCTTGCTAATTCGGGCCTCATTAAACTATGATCAGTCATATCTGCATATGCTCTCTGATAGAAGAAGATGGTGAGCTGAAATAATTCCCAATTCAGCCAAAATGAGGCTCTTCTAACCCCGTTGGAGTGTTAAGTAAATAAACTCTTCCATTGGAATCAATGGGATTTAAAACTGCTTCACTCCAGGTGGAATGTATCCATAATAATTTCTATCATCACTTTAGCTACTGGTTAATGGTAGCAGTCTGTTTGGATTCTTCTTCATGTGTCCATTCTGGCTTAATAGCATAGGGTGGGGAAATACAAATTTTCTTGTGAATCCTGTCAGTTATTGCCCATACAAGTTGGCATCCCATGAACTACTGGGGAACTAACAGTAGAACTGTTTTTTTACTTGATACTATTTCTTGATGTGCCTTAATGTTTATTCAGAACTCCATATTCATGGGGTGGGGGATGTTCTTTGCATTTTTACTGCCTTAACTGCATTTCATAAAGTTCAAACATGATTGGAAAGAGTTCAGTGAAAACACCTTAGTTAAGTAAAGCATTTACTTAGTTAAGTAAATTAACTAAAACAAAATCCTGTGTATTTTTATGGTTGTGCTTCAAGTTCTACTGATGGAGGTGTTTGTTTCTGGTGAGTAAATAGGATTGCAATCTTACTGAACAGAATGGGTTTACTTCTGAGTAAAACAAATAACACTGTTTTCACACACTTCTATCTGTTGAACCAATCAAAACTGAAAGTAAACCTATGACATGTTTATGGCATATATAGTTTAGGGCTCCAGAACTGAATTTCATTCGTTTATCCTAAATGTATTCAGAAACTGTATCTGTTCATTTCTTTCGAAGGACTGTATTGGCAATTGCTGGTGAAGACTTTTCTATTGTTGCCTCAGACACCCGATTGAGTGAAGACTATGCAATTCATACCCGGGACAGTCCAAAATGCTACAAGCTGTAAGTTTTACTTGGAAAAAACGTAACCTATTTTGTCAATGCTCTCTAGAGGTAATAAACATCATGTTAGGAATGATGTTTGTTTTGGATAGTATCATATAGGTTTGAAATGTTTTATTTGAAATGTTCTTTTGACATGGAATTTCATTAGTACTTAATGCTTTTGTAACTGTGATTTGACTTCTTACAAGTTACAGGAATTTTTTTTGGGGGGGGGGGATGATTAACTAGAATGTTAGCTAAAATACACTGATGCAATAAGGCAGTGTTTCCCAATCTAGAAACTACAAAAATGAGATACTTGTAATGAGAGGGCTCCCTGCCCCCCCCCATCTGTGAATAACTAAAATCACGGATAAGCCGGCCTGCTCCTATATCCTGTGATGGCACATCTGCTGCTCAGACACACGAGAGAGTCAGAAATTCCTCAAGTCCTGCCAGTAGGTCCTTCTAAACTAGCTCTCTGGATCCTAGTTTCTGTTTCTTTTTGTATGCTGTTTAGGTTCCTATAGCAATGGTTAAATTATCAGCAGTTTCAGTTTCGCTATCAAGTATGTCTTGTGCACCTGAGAGCTTCTCTTGGTTAATGCTCTTTAAATGAAAATAAAAACATTCATCATTACATGTTTCTGAATATGGTAGGTATTTCCAGCTGCTGAAGGAAAATGTTTTCAATGAGCTCACAGTTTCTGCTTTTCTTGTTTCTAGAATGCTTTTTATTTCTAGAAAGAACGCTTTCTAGAATGTTTTTGCATTGCCTTGGTGTAATTTGTTGCGCTGTGACTGCTGGGCTGCTTAGAGTGATTGGAAGTATCAACAGTTTCTCTCAGACACGCTTGTATAATATTGCCTTGCAATTTGCTGAGGAGAAAGTGCTAGGCTGGAGAGAGATTTCAGTTTTGTGAGACAAGACCTGTTCTGAGGTGCAAGTGCCTGTATTACGCTGGCAGCAATTTGGAATTCTCAAATGTAATGAGATCTACATGTCTCATTGAATGCATTATTAAAGTCTTAATGGTTGGTTCAGATGTGTACTGCTACTCCTCGGCATAATGCTGTGGTGCTTATGTTCTCATGGAGGTTATATTTTGTTAATTACAAGTACACATGAATCCCAGGCATACAATTAAAAGCATAAAGATATCTCTGCTGGACCAGATTAAGCATCTAGTTCCCACAACGGCCAGCCAGATGTCTCCTGGAATACCACTAGCTTGGCATCAAGGCAATAACCCCTTAACCTGTTGTTCTCCAGCAGTAGTATTCAGTGGCATGTTGCCATTGATAGTGGACATTCCACTTTATGTTCCTAGCTATAGCTGCTGATTGGTCTGTCATCCATGAATTTGCCTAACCTGCTTTAAAGTCAGCCTGTTATTGCACCCTGTGACAGAGTTTCTTACAATTGCTACAGTTGTATGTATCATACAAGTACTTCATGTTCCCACCATATGGCAGAGGTTCCCAAACTGTCTTTGTTCACAGTACCCTTAGTTCACAGTAACTTTTTCATGGCACCACAGGCATTCCCACATGCACCTGTGAGTTCACTGTGGCTCTCCAGGGTGCCTCAATGCACAGTTTGGGAACTATAGCCATACGGCCTCCATATCATCATGGCCACGAGCTGCTTAATCACATCAAGTGAAAGCAGCATTAGTGCACATCTGTATCATCCTGTATTCCAGTATATTAAGTAGGAAGGTTTCAATTCCTACACTGTTCGATAAAATCAAATTGCCTTAAGAGAAATACTTGGATGTGGTTATATCTAGGTACTACATTTCATAAGAAACTATGATAGGAAGTATTGTTTTAAAAAATCCCTGTTTGAGAAAATGGTTCATTACAGTATATGCTGTTAAAGATTACTTAAAATCGTATCAATGCTCTTTTTGTTTTACAGGACAGACAAAACAGTCATTGGCTGCAGTGGATTTCATGGAGATTGTCTTACTCTTACAAAAATTATTGAAGCAAAATTAAAGGTAGATTTTAATTACGTGGGTTTGGAAATGAAGATGACCCAAACATTAGTATAGGATTGGCAGGGAAAAGAGTAGCAGTTCAGAAGTGCCTCTGTGCATGGTGGTGAAATGTATTTGTGCTTTTGCATTGATCTTCTGTACATTTCTGTACATATTTAATTGTAATGAAGCTATAAAAGGTTTAGAAAAATGAAAAATCTTTGCATAAAATATAGAACACTGGTTTAATATAAAGTTGTGGTTATCAGAATTCACAAGCTCTTGTAAATGTATGTATTATATGTATGCAGCCAAAATACAGTGCCAGCTCAATCTCTTGTTGTGTCTAAGATGGGAAATTTAAGCATGCCTTTTCTCATCCCTTCATTCCAGCAGCAAAAACATCAGAAATGGACAATTTGACAGGTGACCTGAGCTGGCCACTGTATTTTTAGCTGATACCGTTTGTGCTCTGCCATACAATCAGGAAACATTTAACACAAAGTTCTGCTTCTCTAACTTCTGTCATTTGGTTCCAGATGTACAAGCATTCCAATAACAAGATGATGAGTTCCGGGGCTATTGCAGCCATGCTTTCCACCATCTTGTACTCACGACGATTCTTCCCTTACTATGTTTACAACATAATAGGTGGACTGGATGAAGAAGGTAAAGTACTTACCATAAAGACATGAGGTTCTCCTGTAAATGACAATTTTTGTAAGAGGCAAAAGCACTTTGGTGCAGTTGGCATTGTTGATGCTCAGTCAAGTGCTGCTTTTTGAGGATTTTTCAGCAGCAACTGTTGGCTAATTATTGAATAAAATATTTGTAAAATAAATAAAATAAAATATTTGGAAAATAAAAACTTTCCATTAGGACAGAACTTGAGCATAAATGTAGCAGTATTGGTCTTGGTATCGTGAATATGATATTTTAATTGGACCAGTTGAAAACAAAAGTCCATTGTAATATGACTTCCAGAAGCAATAAGTTCTCAGTAAAATGACTCTCAGTAGGTCAGTAGGTTAATTACAATGCAATCCTATGTATGTTTGCTCAAAAGTAAGTCCACTGTGTTCACTGGGTCTTAAGAGCATCATTCAAAGTTATCTGGAAGTAAGCCCTAGTGAATGAAATTCACTACTTACTTCTGAGTAAACATGCGTAGGATTGCAGTCTTGTACCTCTTAGGAAAAATATCACTTCAGTTCCAACTTTAATTTCTCCTAAGATCAAGAGTTTTATTTTCAAAAAAAGTCATCTTAACGTTTTTTAAGAATAAAGACATTTCCATCCTTGTATACAATTTGAGCTTGTCTTCATTATTGCTGTATATGTTATTATATACAGATTATAACATTAATATTTTTTGATCCTCAAGGAAAAGGTGCGGTGTACAGCTTTGACCCAGTAGGTTCCTACCAGCGAGATACTTTCAAAGCTGGTGGCTCAGCTAGTGCCATGCTGCAACCCCTACTGGACAACCAGGTAAATTAATTCTGGCATGGTTCTGTGGTTTATGGTACACAGACACACAACTACTTCAGGAACTAAGCTGTGTGAAGTTATTCATGTGTGCTGTAGATGGTCTCCATGCTCACCTTTCAGTAGAATTTTCCCTTACTATAATTTGGAGTGACAAAATTTGCCACCTCCCTCTCAAAGCCTCTGCCGCAAAAGTGCTCTTGAGGATCTGCATGCGATGTCATGCAGGGCGGGGGGGGGGAGATATCTCTAAGTTTGGAGAGGGAAATGCTGGTGGCCTCTTCCTTAGCAGGAGGGGTGAGAAAAGGGAAGATGGTTTACAGAGACACAAGCTGTTGGTTTTACCTATCATCACTTGATCATACAGGTATTTGAAACAGCTCTAGTAGCATGATTGGTTGTCTCGTGGATCATTTCAGCTTGTCTCTTCCTGTGATTCTTAGTTGGTACCAAACAAAGTCATAATATGAACTGGGCCTTTGCTTTCCTCCCAATTAGTCTGTGATGATAATGCTATTTTGTATTATATAGTTGCATACATTGGTTTTTTTGAGTGGTAAAGCTGTAGTAATTGTGGTGGTTCTATGTACCATAGTGAATTAATATTCTCAAGAATTGCAGTAGATTGTTTTCCCTTTATCAAATCAAAGCAGGAAACTAAAATTTGAATATCTTTCCCCCCCCTCAAAGGTTGGCCTCAAGAATATGCAAAATGTGGACCATGTGGCTTTGTCCCTGGAAAAGGCTTTGCAGCTAGTAAAGGATGTCTTTATTTCTGCTGCAGAAAGAGATGTATACACTGGGGATGCACTGAAAATCTGCATTATCACAAAAGATGGAATTCGAGAAGAAAGTTTTTCACTGCGCAGAGACTAAAAGGGTGTGCTGTTTGATTGAAGGTGCTCACTGTGTAACCTTAATTTGTATGTCTTCAATTTACCAGTAGTATGACGACATTTGATGTATTAAAAAAGGAATCAAAGTTGTTTGTCTGATCATTAATATTTCACCCCCGTAACATGAATGGGATTTGAGTCATATGCTCTCACTTGTGACAAATCAAGATCAGTTAACTGGGTATAAGATACATATGTAGGGCACATGGCACAACTACCATGCTGAAGCTCAGTAGGTCTATGGCTGATCAATGCCTGGATGAATGGCTACTTGTGAACTTTGTGTTGCCTTGAATTTGGAATATAAATACTGTTAAATGAAACATGAATATTGTTGTTGTTCAGTCGCTAAGTCGTGTCCGACTCTTCGCGACCCCATGGACCACAGCACGCCAGGCCTCCCTGTCCTCCACTAGCTTCCTGAGTTCGCCCAATTTCATGTTCGCTGCTTCGGTGACACTATCTAACCATCTCATCCTCTGCCGCCCCCTTCTCCTTTTGCCTTCAATCTTTCCCAGCATGAGCGTCTTTTCTAAGGAGTCCTCTCTTCTCATGAGGTGGCCAAAGTACTTGAGCTTCAGTTTCAGGATTTGTCCTTCCAGGGAGCAATCAGGCTTGATTTCCTGTAGGATTGACCGATTGGATCTCCTTGCAGTCCAGGGGACTCTCAAGAGTCTTCTCCAACACCATAATTCAAAAGCATCTATTCTTCGGCGCTCTGCCTTTCTTATGGTCCAGCTCTCACAGCCATACATTGCTACTGGGAAAACCATAGCTTTGACTATGCGAACCTTTGTTGGCAGAGTGATGTCTCGGCTTTTTATTAAGTTGTCTAGGTTCGCCATAGCTTTTCTTCCAAGAAGTAAACGTCTTTTAATTTCATGGCTGCAGTCACCATCTGCGGTGATCTTGGAGCCTAGGAAAATAGAGTCTGTCACTGCTTCCATTTCTTCCCCTTCTATTTGCCAGGAAGTGATGGGAGTGGTTGCCATGATCTTAGTTTTTTTTAATGTTGAGCTTCAAGCCAATTTTGGCACTTTCCTCTTTCACCCTCAACAGAAGGTTCTTAAGGTCTTCCTCACTTTCTGCCATTAGAGTGGTATCGTCTGCATATCTGAGGTTGTTGATATTTCTCCCAGCAATCTTGATTCCAGCTTGTGAATCCTCCAGCCCTGCCTTCCTCATGATGTATTCTGAATATTACACAGATTATAATATCAGTCCAGTCTTCACTGCGGCTTGTAATATTGTAATGTTTTGGATTTATGCAAAATGGCACTGGTGGAACACATACTAGCTTGGTAATTAAGTTTTAAAATTTCACTTTCCTCTGTTTCTCTTACATGGTTAAGAGAGAGTATCTTAGGTTTGCACGGAGCACAACTATGTTGTCAGAAACTTCTTCCACTTCTGGAAGGAACATTGCACTCTTGCAAAGAACACAGCACTCTTTCCATGAACCGAAGCAGCTCTTGACAATACAGCTGCACATTGTGTGGAACTTTGGTTATGCCCCCTGCCTGTTTAAGGCCCCTGCTTATTAAATGGAAAGTGGCATGTATAATGATAGGCCTAAAGAAATACATTGAGGTCATGTCATTAGTTTAAATGTTAATGCCCTGTAAAGAATTTTCCTGGAGCTTATCCTAGAGTGGGGACGTTGAACCAAAAAGACAGCAATAAGAACTAATACTGGCAATCTTTTCAACAAAAGGGGTCGGACATTTGGCAATAATGTCATCGTGTCATTGCCGAACTTCTGGGTTGGAGGTGTCACCTCCCAAGCTGAGCCAGACATGGGCCAGACAACCTTGGATGGTGGGCTAGATCCAGCTGATGGGCTGTAGGTTTCTGACCCACCCACCCCCACTATAGTGTTGACTGCTTAGGTTGGGGGGAACAAACTTGCCTCATGACTATATATCCTTACATGTCTCCCATAATATATGAAAGGAGAAGAGTATTTCCAACTCCAGAGAGGTAATTGATTATCTTATTGTAAGGAAAACCAGGATAGTGTCCTGTTTCAGCAAGGGGATTAAATTGAAATTTGAAGACCATTTTTCTCCTCTTTTTAAAAAGTGAATTCTGACTTCCATGCTATGCATCTCAATTGTAGTTGTGTAAATTCCTAGTCCATGAGTAGTATGATGATGAACCACAAATCATGATGCTACAGTGGCTGCAGATTTTCAATCTTTCTGGTTATAAATGAGGAATTAGATATTTGTTCGATCCCTCTGTCATCTCCCTAGAGGGCATTAATTGATCGTCATGTCTTTGGTGCTTACTTTTTAATAAGCATTTTCTGTACTGTAGAACACAGGTCTCCAGACTTTTCAGTATGAGGGCCGCATAGTACATATATTTTACAGATTTTTGTGGGCTGAAAAATGTAAGTTTTACGAATGAATGAACATTTTAAATGAATGTATAAGTTTTAATTGGATCTTTTTGTAACCAGCATGATTCAGAACAAAAGAGAAATTTGACATTTACAAAGTAACAATGCCATGCTTCAACTGAGAAAAGAGATGTGTTAAAATGTCAAATCCTTCGTTGCTACGGACCAGATAAAATCTTGTAATGGGCCGCATTTGGCCCCCTTGCCATATAATAGTTTGGAGACCCTGCTGTGGAACATTGGTTCATGGCTGTGTCCCACAGCTCGGCGACCTACAAAAGCATTAGTGTTGTTGGCCACCAGGTGGCATTATTGTTCCTTTGAAGTTCAGATGTCTTTACCATCTAAGTATCTAGTTGTAAGAAATACGTTTTTATTCGCAGGCAATTTATTTCTGAATTGTAGCTTTTTTTCCCTGGATGATCCAGATTTATTCTATCATCCCTTCGGACTGATTTGGCCAGAGCCTCCTCAGAGACTCGTTCTTCATGATGGGGGCAGACTTGTCAGCCAGGCAATAGGATGCCTCCATGTCCCTGAAGGTCTTATCCACTTACCTCTCTGACTCTCTGTGCTTCTCCAGGTCAGTTCAAGGAAACATACTTCTTGCTGAGAGCCAGGAACTAATAGCACAGAGTACATGCCCGCAACTTATGCCCAATAAACAGTCATAGGTGTGGCACTCTGCGTAGTAGTGGTACACACAGACCACCTATTGCTGATTTGCTGTGACAACTAGTTATTGCTTGTTTTGGTTTTCTCTGAGGATATCTTAGTTTTGATTTTCTTAGTTGAAAAGCTAAGTGTATTTTATTTTTGCATTTTAGGGAGCTTGGTTTTGAGGATGGGAGATGTTAGTCCTGTGGGCTCACCCTACTCATCCAAATGTTTGAGTTGCCTGTTTTGCTCCCCCATTTACCTTAATCATCACCAGGGCTCTGCATGCCCATAGAGCTGGCTTCATTGCAAGCTGCGGTGAAAATCATTTATTTAAAATATGTATACCCTGCCTTGCCCCCTCTTACTAAGATGCCCCCAGGCAGCTTACAAAGTCCATAATATCACAATAAAAGCAGTATGAAAAAATTAAAGGTAGGTAGGGATTGCCAGGTGATCATAAATCATCCAGTTGGATGGTCCATCGGCTTGTTGGTGTCCATCACTGGAGGCAGCTGTTGCTTGGCAAAAGACACGCCCCTTCACTGTGTGAAGAATGCAGGGACCAGAAGCCGGGATAGCATCTGTCACTCAGATAGGGAGAGAATCCAGGTAGTTGCATCTGAAAATTCATTTTGTTTGCCGCTGGTATCTTAACCTTGCCAAGCTTTGCCAACAATCCTTCTTTGTCAGTCCTGTTTGCTTTTTGATAAGTGCCTTGCTTGCATCCTTTGCAGCCCTCCCTACTACTGTGTTCCTTTTACCGTCTAACACAGGGGTGTCAAACTCATTTTGTACAGAGGGCTGCATAGCATTCATGGCACCTGCTGAGGGCCGGAAGTGACGTCAAGCAGGAATTGGCAGATGATGACCGAAAATGAGCCCTTCGTTCTCACATAGAAAACTCATTGGCTACACATGACAGTAGGTACAAATCCTGTTCATAATTTCAGGTTATTAGCCCAATCACATTGGGAGAGCCCAATTATAATGGTGGGGGGCTGCATACAGGCCTTTTGTTTGACACCCCTGCTCTAATGCATGTCTCATTGTTTTATGATTTTTACCTGTTTGATCCACTGGGAAGGGAGACAGTTTCTCATCTCTTCCCAGATTATGAGACACTGCTACTGTTTACATTTTAAGGGGACACATACAAATATATTTTGGGGCCTCTCTGCTAATCTGGGGAAGAAGTTTCTCCAAAGTTACCTCCTCCTGTCTGAGCATCCTAGCTTTGACAGTGGACGTCTACCAATTTCCCAGAAAGTCTCAGTCTGACCTGTAGGACGAGTGAAGTGGAAAGGGAGAAAGGACTGTTGCTAACCACTAGATGCTGCCCCTGATTTGCCCTCTGCTCCTCTTCCTATGCACAAGCAGAGCTCGATTGCTAATCAAACATTGCTAATCAAACAAACCGATGTCATTACGGTTGTCAAACTGAGCGAGTGGCACCTGAATGGCTTCAAGTTAGGCAGTCGGCCCATCCTATGTAAACACCGAGGCATATTCATTACAATTATGAAACACAGAAGGGACAAACCTCCGTTTTTAATTGGATAATGGGTTTGTTTTGAGTTAATGGATCATCTTCCCAAGGAAGCCATCTGGTCCTGGAAGTATGTCGTTTACTTCCGGGTTCATATGATGCCCAAGGTCCCAATCCTCTTTGAGCACATCTTTTACATTTAGTGCATCCTTTTGTGTGACATTTAGGATGCTGAAGTTCCATTGCAAGCTATAGGATTTACACCAATGTAACTGGATTCTGGCCTATATATTCATCTAACAACCTGCAGTTAACGTTAAATACATCTTTTTGCTCTGTTCTTTTCAGATTCAGGTATGGCAAATATGACATATCCATGACTAAAATATGATCTTAATAATATAGGATGTAAAATGTGTTCTATTAAGCATTCCACTGCCAGAATATCTAAAGGCAGGAGCAGAATCCTGGGTGCCAGACCTCAATGTATGGGCCAACTTTTGCAGTAAGGAGCATTGGTAGTCCTGATTATCTTCCTCTTCTGTGCATTGGAAGATGGAAGACAATGAATACATCATTCATGTACATCATGGTCATTTAAAAGACCATGGTAACCACAAATAAGGGAGGAAAAGGTAAGATCCACCCTAACCTGCTGTGAATAGAATCCAGAATAACCCACAACAATGAATGTATTTGTGTTTTTCATGGATCAACTTACTTTAGGGTTTTGTAGTTAGCTTGAGGATGGAGTTTTTTCCAGTTCAAGTGATGATGGGACATCAGTGGGCCAGAAGGTGGAGCCATTGTCTCTCTCTTTCTCAATGTATTACCCTAAAGTTATGCCATTTGCTACATGAGCAGCTGTACTTCAAGCAAGCCACAATGTGATGGTGCTGGCTAACTGCACATATGCCAGCAGGCCGATTCTATCCTTGAGATACACCATATATCCCCACATACACCAGTGCAGCAACAGTCCTGCTAGTATAGAAACCCACCCACTGATACATGTGCCATGGACACAGGCACAATGCTGGGCCAATATAACTCAGATACTGGTGCAACTGGTGTCTGTTTCTTGGTAAGGTTGATGGCCTCCTCCTTCCAGCCAGGCCGCTGTGGCTTTGCAGACTCCATGGCAGATAGTGAATCAACTGGTGCAGCAAGACCTCCCAGGCACCTGCTACTTGCCTATCTGTTGGATAATTTGCAATGGCACAACAGCCCTGGGGGGAGAAGATGGTTTGAACCCTATTTGTGTGCTTCTCTTTCACATGCTGCTACAGTACTGTTCACAAGCACCCTTGGAGGTGAGGAAGGGCTGTTCCTCTGCGACAAGCCTGTAGTGTGCCGCCAAACACAGCTAGTAAAAGGATGCCTGGGAAGGACCGAACACACACACCTTCAAGAAAAGCACAGGGTGATATTGTATTTTTTAAGGTATATTTCAAAGATATTTAAAGATATTTACAGACTGTATGGTTTGATCACTTCCTAGAGAGCTGACGGAAAAAGATGTAGCAAGTGGGAAAAGCACCTGATAGAAGCAAGTCAATTTCACCTGCTGGAACTGAGACTGCTGTGCTCAGTAAGAAATAGAAATATATTCCCAATGAAACTTGGCAGGTGGATATTGGGTTTCCCCAAGCAGAGAGCCAGGAAAGGACTTGGGGGTAGGGAAACAGCATCTGCCCTCTCACGGCTGCTGGATTCAACCTGCTTCAAACATGGTCCACAAGGAAAGTGTTTGCCACTCATGGTGGTGCGAGAGTCTTCCTGCCCATCATGTTTTCCCCGGGTGCAAAATCTTGGCTGTTGTGGGTGGCTGGATGAGGTTGCAAATGTCTGGTGAGTTAAGTATATGATCAAGTCAGATGCTGTGCCTCTCGCAGCCTCCTCTTTCTAAAGTGTTTCAGAGCAGTAGGCAAAACTGCCATCAGGTCAGCAGTGAGTCATCAGGTCCAATTTAGTTTCACTTCCAGCTGCACCCTTCGGGGTGAGGAAGGGCCATTCCTCTGTGATGAGCCTCGGGGGACTTGGGGTGCAATAAGCCCTCCACAGTCATTTTTGGCGTCACACCCCAATGGTGTCACTTGGTGTGGTCTGCACCATCCACACTCCCAAACATTTGGGGGGAAGCCGAGTGGGAAGGAGTGGAACATTGAGGCTGGATGGCAAAGGACGTTTTTAGAAATGAGTCATTGATCCTACCACTCTCCCCACCCAAACTGGTGATGTTTTCAGTGAACAAATTGGGGTGTGGGTGGGGAGGCTGGCATTTCCCCCCTTTGAGTTAGACCCTGTTCTCTAATCCAGTGCTTCCCAAACTGTGGGTCGGGACCCACTTGGCAGGTCACAACCTGATATCAGATGTGTAGCAGAAAGCTGGGAGCAGCCATCTTGGAAGCTGCAGACTTACTCTTGCTATATTCCTTTTGTGCGGGTTAACAGTTTGTTCAAGGAAGGGCTTCTTTTAAAAGTAATTGTTTTTAGTTCAGTGCATTTACATGATATTTTGTCCTAGTCTTGCTTTCTGTCAGGATGTTTCAGGGTTGTGCAATTGCTGCAGTCCAAGAATGCCAGTTTCCTTTCCAAGAGTGTCATTTGATTATGTCACAATGAGGGCACTTCTTGTTTGATGTCACTTCCATCTGTGACATCACTTCTGGGGGACCCTGACATGAGTGCCATTCTAAAAAGTGAAGGGAAGAACTCAGCATGGGATACTATTTTCCCCATGGCAAATACGAAGCCCACACCTGTGAAGGAGTTACGCTGAGGAAGAAGGAGGATTACAGCTGCTTGCTCCGAGCAGAACAGATACCTCCCTTCTTTAGTATTTAGCAACATCAAGCAATGGCTTGATCACAGATATCCCAGACTCATCACAGATATAACACCACAGACACCACTTTTCTGTCACATCAGCTCAAACTCTATCCATTTTGGTTAATAATAATAATAATAATAATAATAATAATAATAATAATAATAATAGGTATTTATATACCGCCTTTCTTGGTCATCAGATTGCTCCTTTGACTTTAATTCAAGGTGGTTTACATAGGCAGGCATTTTCTAAACCGCAAGGGTTTTTACAAATCACAAAGTTCTAATCTTTCAAGAACAACTACATGCAGATGACACTTTCATCGTCCAGTCCTCCTTTCTCGCCGCACGATTGCCTTCCACAGACTGATAATCTGCTTCTTTGCTCTCACCAAAGAACAGCTGGCTGCCCAGCACACTCCCCTCTCACAGGCAGCTGAGACAGCTCAGATCTTATCAGCCAGATTCTCGAGGTCTGCGGCACATAGAAGCTTCCGGTGGTCTCAAACTAGCGACCTTTGGATCTTATCTTCAGGCAATTACTGCGGCTTTAACCCTCTCGACCAGACCTTCTGCCTTAGATAGGAATTTCCAATCCTATCCCCAGCCAGTGGTGTAGCTAAGGAGGTACAGAGGGTAGTAACTGCACCAGGCATCAAGCTCTGGGAGTGGGGGGGGCAAAAAGCTGAGCTTGACACTAGTGGCAAAAATTGTGAGAACATTAGTAAGTATGAATAAAAACCATCATGTTACATATCATTGGAAAGGTAATTTAATGCTGAATGCAATGAAACAAACTGCATTGGGATATCTGTACTCTATCAAAAGTTATAGACAATTAACCAGAAAACCTTTGTTTTATTTACTTTAGAAATTGCATTTGATGTCGTCGTGGAAAGGGTGGGCTACAAAATCTTCTTTGTCCCGGGTAACAGATGCCTTAGCTATGCTACTGTTCCCCCCCCTTGCCAGCCCAGAGCAGGGAGCACCACTGATGGAGCACATGCTGCATGCTATTGGTGGGGAAACCGTCCAGACAGCATTTGTTATTGTTGTTGTTCAGTCACTAAGTCGTGTCCGACTCTTCATGACCCCATGGACATGGGTGAGAACATGCCTTCAGTTTCGCTTTCTGCCTTGTTCCCATATGAAAGACATTCACATGCGTGGCACAAATAGGCATGTGAGAGACTCAGGGGCACTTTTGAGGTTCTTGTGTGAAAAGGACTTTTGCCTTCCTAACTTCTTTCTAACCAGAGATGGGTGTATGCTGAGCTACGTCTTTTCATTCAGACACAGCCAAAAATGTGATGAGGTCAGAACAGAGATCTGCTGAGTCTCAAACACACCACAATGGACATTTGTTATCGATAAAAAGAGAGAATTGTACAATATTTGTAAATCGTGGTGCCAACTTCTAGATCCATAGTTCAATCAGTATGCAGGTGAAACCGGCTCTTTCCCCTTCATTGGCTTTTTTAAAAAACTAACAACATGGAACAGATCTCTTAAAAAAAAAAATCCAGCCTGCATTTCAACATATGCATTGCATGTTATATTTTTATTTTGAAATCACCAGTATTTATATAGGAAGCTGCCTTGCAGAGTTGTAATCCACTGCCCTGGCACCCAGGGCAGCAACATCACAACATCGGTTCCAGCCGGGTTCTCCCTGGGTCCTCCCTGCTGCGGCTTCACACCCCTGTTCCTTCTTCTGTGGGGGCTCCCCTTTGAAGGAGAAGGAACAGGGATGCAACAGAAATCACCAGCGTCTCCTCCATAACTAGGGTGGAGCCTGAGATACAATCCTAACCTGGAGTTAGTCTGGCACAATTAGGCCAGCAAAGTTTGGCTGGCACAAGGGATACCGTAACGTATGTTTGGACCACTCTCTGAGTCAGAGAGACCAGCACACAGACGTGAGCGATCCTCCCTGACTCCAAGAGTGATCCAAATGTGCTCTACGGTGGCCCTGGGATCCAGTCTCTGCTGTGGAGGTGGTGGGCAAAGCTCTCACACTTCCAGGAAGGGGAGGAAGAACTCTCAGGGGAGGGTCTGAGGTCACATGTGGAAGCCAGCTTTCTGAAGCCAAGCACACCTAAATTTGGTGTGTGCACTAGTTAAACCCTGCAGTGCAAAAGTCATGCTTTCAATCCCAACCCCAAAGAAATGGATGGAAACTCTTAATACAATTAATGAGCATCAATTGGCTGTTCCTCTAATTTAGCTCACGTAGGCATGTGCCCCTTTCTGCTCTTGCATGGATCCCATTTGCACAGGCACTCATCAACTGATGATGTGTGAAAAGGTTGCCATGAATAAAACACCACTGGCCAGTTCAGATGGTACTTACCTGGTCCAACCAGCCCAACACAGCAAAAGACAAGTGTGCTCATGAAGCACTCATAACTTGGCCCCTCCCCTTCCAAGGGAATTCAGGACATTTTCTTTAGTTGCATGGAGCAGATGGTTTGTCTGAACTACTCCTTGTGTGCTACAATAAAGGCTGCAAACCTATGTCCACTTTCCTGGGAGTAAACCCCACTGAGCACGATGGAACTTACTTCTGAGCAGACATGTATAGGATTGTGTTGAAAATCTACTTTAAAATGTGCTCCTGCAAGATAAAGAAAACAACCTGAATTCCCAGGGTATAAGGGCACATGCATCCTTTATCATGTATGGCCAGTTGGGTGGAGTAAGTATCATGTGAACCGGCCCCATGAGCTTTCATATCAGCTCAGCCACAATGGTGTCAAATGGAATCTGTTCACACATTGCATATTTACCTGCAAATCAACACACACAGGGAAAACAAGGCATGAAGTCACACACAGTTGAACTCTCATTGCCAGGACCAATACCTTGAGTTGGCTTGAGCAGTAGCATAGCTGGGGGGGGGGAACAGTGCGGTAAGTATTGCAGGCACCGCAATGCACCATGTAAGTGGCTCCTCCCATTGGTCAGTGGAGCACATGCACATTGTCGTTGCTACCCAGAATGGCTCCGACGATGAGTAGGAGAGGCAGCTTACATGGTATGTTGTGATGCCTACAGTACTTATTGCACCAATGCCCCCTCTGGCTACACTGCTAGGCTTGAGATATGAGCCTAGAAATCTCCTCTAAAGATGATCTTTGGCTTCAGCAGCACAAAGCACATCCAGAATCTTGGGTATTGCATCCAGTAACATGATCGTGTAACCCTGTTAAGTAAACAAATTAATAAACAAGTAGCAAATTAATGTTAAATATAGCATATAATTCTACAGTAACTGGATATGGATCATTGTGGCTTGCTAGTTTTCAAGACATAAGAGGTACCAGATACCTGTGGTAATATCTTATTGTTGGTGCTGGACAGAGATTTTTCATGAGGCTATTGGAATGTTCCAGGGGTTCCCAGATCAGACTGTAACCATAGGTCCCTGAATGACAGCCCACCCACTTCTACTTGATCGGCCCCTTCCATGTGCATGGTTGCCAAATGTCAATGCATTGTAGAGTTCATGCTAGGCCAGGGATGGCGAACCTATGACACGCATGTCCGAGGCGACACACCACAACGTTTGGGGTGACACACCAGAGTTCACTAACACCTGACAAAAACTGAGTTTATTTTACTCATTTTTTCATTTTTTGCCATGTTTCTTTATAAGATAAATAGTGCCCCACATGATTGGACTATTTTTTGTTTAAATAAATTAATATAAAGAACTGTTTCTCTTTTGTTTGGGAGGGGGATTGACACGCCAGCAGAGTCAAGCTAAGTGTTTTCCAAAATTTTGACACATTGAGCCAAAAAGGTTCGCCATCACTGTGCTAGGCAACATATCTCTCCAGTGCCCACATGGACTGAGAATGGGGTGTCTTTTAGGGTTGTGTATCTTCTGGAACTATGGTGATCCCATAGATGCATCTTTTCCTTTACTTTTAAAAAACAAAAAACTCTCCCTCATTCTCTTTCTATTTCCCGTTCTTGGAAGAATGAATCCTAATGGGCAGTGATAGCATAACTCTGGCTCAGTGCAGGTTGGATGTGACCCAGATGTGTGTCATGACCCACCCATAAGACCAGTGCTTATCTGATGTCAGGGTGGGCTTTAAGCCAATTGGACCAATTGCTCCCATACTTGGGAGTTCTTGGTCCCTATACGAGGATATTCTACTCTAGTCTTGCTGTAAGCAATTTTGAAGGGTGAGTAGATCTATTTGGGGCCTAGTCCTATCCAACCTTCCAACACTGATGCAGCCGCAATGGAACTCCAGCGTTTAAGGGAACAAAAGTTCCTTCACTTTGTGTTGGCCTCCATGATGTGTCTCTTCATTGCAAGATGAAGCACACACCTGATTGGCATAGCTGCATCAGCACTAGAACATTGGATTGGATTGGGCCCTTTGTCCATGAACTCATGTGTACTTTTTGAGTGCATCTTTTGGTTGCTTTCCATTCTACCATATAGAGTCTGTAATATACTCTCTCTCACGCATGCACGCACGCACGCACACGCACTATCAACCTTGGCTGAGAACCTGGGGTCCCGCCAAAAATAGTTTCCAATTGGACCCCTCAGTTCGGAAGGCTGATCCTGCCCTGTCCTGTGCTATGATTGTTGTGGACTTTCAAAGTTCCCGATAGAGCCTCCTGAAGGAAAATGCCCTTGCCATAGAGTCCTGAGGAGATTGCACCCCTTGCCTTCCTGGAAGAACCTCTCAGCAAGGGGAAAATCAGGCTGGTCCCAGCCACTGCTGGGAGGAGGAACTGCTACAACAAGCTTGTTTTCCCCTCCCCAAGTATAACTCTGAGGGTACAATCCTAACCAACTTTCTCGTGCTGACATAGTTGTGCCAATGGTGCACGTGTTGTACTCTTCAGTGGAGTAATAGTCATGGAGCCCTCCTCAAGGTAAGGGAATGTTTGTTTCCTTACCTCAGAGCTGCATTGCCCTTACCCCGGTGCTGGAGAGTTGGTTAGGGTTGCACTCTGAGAAATACTCTCTGGCCTGGACTGACCCACGTCCTCCTGGTAGCTGAGGCAGCATGCCCAGTGCCTTACCTTATGAGGGGCCAGCCTCTGATCTGCCCACTCACCACTCTTCGAGCTCAGCAGTCTCCTGTTCTGCACATTTCCTATTCCTGCCTGTCCCCGTGTTCCTTTTTCAATCCATTGATGAAAGGAGGCCCTACGCTAGGGTGGTCTACCAAAGAAAGAGCAAGTGGGCAGACAAAGATTGGCACACATCCCCAACCTGCTGCCTGGGGTGACCTCTTCAATGGTCTCTTAGCTTAGCCAGCCCTGCCTCTGGCCATCACCACTAGCCAGAGTTTTAGGGCACGATCCTAACCTGGTGTTGCACTGGCACAACAAAGTTTGGCTGGCCTAACTATGCCGGCTTAACTCCAGGTTAGGATTGCATTCTTAAAGGCTGCTGAATTGTGCATAGACATGTGTGTATTTTAAACTTCGTATTTTATTGTAATTGATGACAAGCTGCCCTGATGATCATTCAGTTGAAAAGTGGTGTATAAAGCATCCAAATGTATATATTAATTACTGGAGTTGTACAAACACTCCTCCTCTTCATATCTTGGCCATTTTTTATGTCTGGGAATGAGTCGTCTTGCCATTCGGAGAGGTCCTGTGTAACCTGAGATAATGCACATGCCGATAACAAAAGCTATTATCATACCTGTCATGCATGTGGTATTCCTCTTCATATTACATTTCAGGCAAAGCCATCTTTCACTCAAATCTCATGCTTGGCAGTTCGGTTTTTCTTGCTCTGAAAAGTGTTGCTGGAGATGTCCTTTTAACTGCAGCATAATGAAGTGTGACATTAAGCGGACAGTTAATCCCATCTCTTAAGCAGATGTGGCAACAAACATGTCGACACCCAAAAGTGTTTATTTGCTAGCTCCGCAGAGCAGTCGCAATCTTGTTAGTGCTGCATTTACTGCTTTGGCCAAATGGACATTGAAACTGGTTGACAGTTTTAACAGCTGCTCTATACAGAAAGATGTTCCATTGCACTCACTCCTTCACTGTGTGCTTAGAGCCCCTCTGACTTAACTAGGATGAGCGGAATGTATCCTAAAGGGATGTTTTGTGGGATGATACCCTCTGCCTTCAAAAAACATGACACCTCTTTGTATTGCCTAACAGTGTTAAACTGAGATTTGTCCCCTGAAATCACCTATCCAGGTTTTTTTTTTGGGGGGGGGAGTTTTTTTATGGGTTGAAAGAGTGATTCCTCCCCCTAAAAAAAATTATTTGTGGGAGGAAAAATTATTTGTGTTTCATTCAGAATAAATATTTATTTAAGGGAGGAAAGTGGCCAGTATTTTCAGAAAACAGATACTCCATCCAGGCATTTTAATGGATTTTCCTTTTTCCACGAATCACTGTAAGGAAATAAGTGGGTATTGCATTTTACCTTCTTTTATAATGGTTCTATTATTATTATTTTTAACTCAAAACTGTAATGTGTCCTTGCAATGATCAAGGAATTTGTGTTACTCATCAACAATCATGTTCAGCTGTACTGCAATGACAAAATGCTATATCCTGCCCTAGCTAGTCACTTAGCTTATCACCTAATGATAAGTCCAGACCTGCCTTGAATACTTGAAAGAACTCCCCATATCATGAACTGAATGAAACTGATCAGTTAAAAAAAACTACCAGAAATTTACTTTAAAAAGTTTTACTTTTAAAGTGATGCTAGCTTTAAGAAGAGAAATAAAAACCTGGCAAAATTGGACATAATAATTTTTGGGATGACATAAAGGCTTATCTGCTGAATCACTCTCCAATACAATTTTCTCTGATCCCAAACTATTGTTTGGCTTTTTTTTGGAATTCCACATGTGAACGAGCCTTTCATACCATGCTATCTTGTCCAGGGAAGTGCAATAACTGTGTTTCAATTGGCTGTTACCTTTGGCAGAGGGGTATGGTGCTGGCTCCCTTTATGTTTCCAATATCAGACATCGTTCCAAGACCAGGGACTGGGGTCCATTCATCATCACAGATGGTAAACACAATCCTAATCTGGAGTTAGGCCTGCACAGTTAAGCCAGCAAAGTTTGGCCAGCACAAGGGACACTGTAAAATATGTTTGGACCACTCTCAGAGTCAGAGAGGCCAGCACACAGACATGTGCCATCCTCCCTAACTCAAAAAGTGGTCCAAATGTGCTTTACAGTGGCTCTTGTGCCAGCCAAACTTTGCTGGTCTAACTGTGCTGGCCTAATTTAGGATTGCGCTCTAAATCTGTGTGTTTGTCACTTGGCGACTGCAAGACAATATGATGTATTGTATATGTGAATGAGACTTTACAGATCTAGGGCTTCATACCACCTCAGATCTACTCAAACACTGTAGTCAGTGGCATACTGACATCCCATCGCAAGGCACCAAGTGTTGTGTAATCAGTTGAACAGCACAATCCTATGCATGTCTACTCAGAAGCAAAACTCATTGAATTAAATGGGCCTATTCCCAAGAAAGAGTGTATAGGATTGCAGCCACAGCAAAATCAGTGATGTATGTGTGAACCAACCTTTAATTGGCAGGATGAAATTCTAGAGAAGAAGGCAAGTTCAGGCCCTCTACAGACAGGGACTCCCCAGGGAATTCCTCCCCAGAGTCCAGCTAACGTAGCAAATGACCCCAATTCTCTCCCCACTTGTTCCAGTCTGCATCCATCATGCTTTAGCCCTGAAGCCCGTCAGAATGCAACTATGAAACAGCATCACCAGTACCAAGAGGAAGCCATTCGAAGGAGGTGAAGTGCTGTGTGAGATGGAAGGCTTAAGTCAACTGCAGAATGCAACAGCATGAGCGACTGCAGGATTGTGGATTCCACCATGGCATCTCAGCGCAGCAGAAAGACTGTTAGCATCGAGAGGCAGTTTCTAGAGGAACATACCTGACCTTATAGAAGCTGTTACCCGATTGGATTTACTCAACCCCTTCCGTGATACTGAACCTTTGCTGCTTGGAGTCCCTGCATTCAGTTTAATCCTTTGCTTTGTGGGTTCACTAACCAGGAGACCCTTATCGGAGTCTTGCTGCTTTTCCCTGTATAGTATGTGGATCCAGGCCTAGACAGAACTGACACTCAGGGCAAATATGTCTCTATTATAATTACTAGAGAGATTTTGGTAAAGGTATCAGGTATTGATCACGCAACTGTATATCCCGCAAATTTGAGGCTATTCCTTTACAATTCTGGAAATTAGATTTGGGAAAAACAACATTAAAATAGCATTGTTTAAAAGAACAAGGGAAAAAATGAACAGCACACCCACCCACACCCACACATGCAGCCTGGGGTTTGTGGGATGTGCACCAACTCATTCAGAACTCTATCTTTGATCCATACATCCTTTATTCAGTTTGAGCGAAGCCAGGCTTATAGAAAACACAAGACCGCTTCTGGCTGCCGAATGTGTTCTGTCCCATTTCAAATGACATGTCATGACACATCAATACACATCATCACATCTGCCCGCTTGACAGACTTTCCACCCGCCCCGCTGCCATTTAAAGTTGCACAGTCGCCCAAAGAAAAGGAAGCCCGCTTTCCTCTGGAGCGTCACAATAGGAGGTCCTCCAAATCGTATGTCAGGGAGAGCGGGAACGGGGTGGGGGCAGAGGAGTGAGAGAGGGCTCAGGCCCCGAAGCCTTGCATGCATTGCTGAGCGGTGGCGATAAGCAGCACGGGGGTATTCCGAAATCAATAAGCTGACTGATCACAGGGCCTGGCGACTCTTCGTCCGTGCACACGCACAGGGGCCGAACATCTGTCAGGCAAACAAAAAGCAAACCAAGCAGAACAAAGGAGAGGATTATTTTCACTCAAGTTCTTCTTCAGTCTCAGCAGGCAATGCTCAAGCCGTTCTAGCATTCAAACTCTGAGGCCTTATGGAGTCTGGGCTGGCCGGGAAATGCCAAATGCTGTTACCAAAAGACAAAAGGGTGCGGGGGGGGGGGCGGGGCGTGCAGGGACCAAACACTCAGGAGGCCTCCAGAAACACAAGTGCGGCACGTAAGGCTCAAAATGGCCAGAGTGGAACTCTAGACTCCCACAGAAGCAGCTGCTCCTGACCTCTGTCGCCAGGACATGACAAGCTTTGATTTCTATCTTCCGGAAGGAGAAACTTTCTACATTTATTTCCTCTTTGGCAAAAGTAAAAGTCAGAAGCTCCTGAAGGTTTAATATTCATGGTGACGGGGGCAGCAAACATGTTCTCTCCTCATCCTGGAACATTGTTGTTGTTCTTCTGTGATTTTTTACTTCAATTTACATCTGGGAAACTGATGATTTCCCAGAAATTCCCAACAGGACTATCGGGTCCTATTACTTTTGAAAAACAGGTTTTCGTGGATTTCTAACTATCTGCATTAGGTGTCCTGCCTTGCCACAAAATATGAATTCCACCCATTACCCTCACACACAAAAAAATTCCAAAAACTGGGAATAAGTTTTCTTCAAGAATCCCAAGCGTCCCTTGGAAGGCAGGAAGCAAGAGGACTTGAGCGTGATGCTAAGAAGATCCCTGTTAACAAGTGCCAATATTTGAGGCCTTACGTATGCAAACAGAACACATACTAGGACCCCTTCATGAACTGGCTGTTTACAGTACAGGACTGTTTATCCACATCACCTCAGAGGCTCTCAGAAAGTTTGTAAAACCAGAGATTCAGGGCATAATTCTAACCTGGAGTTAGGCCAGCAAAGTTTGCCTGGCACAAGGGACATTGTAAAGTGTGTTTGGACCACTCTCGGAGTCAGAGAGGCCAGCACACAGACGTGCCCCATCCTCGCTGACTCCAAGAGCAGTCCAAATGAACTTTACGGTGGCCCTTGTGTCAGCCAAACGTTGCTGGCCTAACTCCAGGTTAGGATTGTGCTCTCAGATACTCAGGAGTGCTTTATAAGAATAATCCTTTATAAACTGTACCAAAAGTATGGGGGACGCTCAGGACAACAGTAAAATCCATCTCATGGCTCTCCGATACACATGATGAAACAGCTGCAAAGGGCCTCAGAACACGCACTCATGGTGCTGCTGCATACAGGGAAAAGGCTGGTCCACTTTGAGACCCTCTATTTCTGGAAAACCAGAGCATCCTTTATGGATGGGGAAAGCTGTTCTGCCTCCAAATGCACAAAACCTGGCTCTGTTGACGGAACAGGTGCCGCTCAGGTGGGGTGGCTACCTGCCCTCTTGTCTGTTTCTGCACCAACTGTGCATTGCTGTCTTCCCTTTGGATATCTTTTTACCAGCATGCCTCCATTCTGCATTTGACAGAGTTTTGTCTTTGGTACAGCCTGCCACCATCTCCACCCCCTCCTGGGCCCAATCCTCCACTCTGGCCACCCTCCCCTCGCCTTCCCCCACCCCAAGAAGCCGCATCATTGGCCGGTGGTGCTACTTATTGTCAGCTGCTCCTCTGCTGCGTCTTTATGGTGCTGCAGCATTGCCACCAGCGCAAGAGTATCTTATGGCACTTTTGCAATGGCCATTGCCCAGGCAGCATGGTGGCTCCTGGCACTGGCACAGGTATAGGATCCGGGACCTTTACAATGCAAAAACAATCACTCTGAAGGAAGAAAAGCAGACTTCCTTAGTTTGTAGACAGAGTGTGTATCTGCCATGCCTTGTAGGAGGCATTCCCCTATATGAGACTGAAGGGGGAATGCCTCCTCTAGTGTGGATATTGCAGTCTGCAGTTTGAAAAGAATGAGTAGGCTGTAACCTAACCCAGTGCCCAGTGCTGGTTGCAACCCACCAGCCTGCAGAGCACTGCCCTGTTCTCCTTTCAGGAGCGGGGGGGGAGGGGGGAAGCAGCACCGTGATCCCTAGGATCGTGCTGCTGCCTGCACAGAAGGGGGCTTTTATTAATTACCTGACGATAGTGCTAGGCTCCAGCAGGGGGTGCGGGGAGCCCCGCAGAAGCCTCCGCAGAGCTCCCCAAGGCTTTGATGTTCTTTAAAATGTGATCCAGTAGTGAAATTCAGGGGGTTTGCCCAGGTTCTATAGAACTGGTTGTTAAATGGCCGGGCCCCGCCCACTCGCTTACTTTGGCTGGCTTCGGGTTTTTTTTTTGGCTCCGGCTATGATGTCATAGAACCGGTTGTTAATTCATTTGAATTGCACCACTGATGTGATTGCGTTGCTGCTGTAGCCCCGCCCCCTCAAACACTTACTTGGGAGAAGACCATGCAGGTCGCGAATAGAAGGGAGAATGGAAGGAGTGTGTGTGTGTGTGTGTGTGTGTGTGTGTGTGTGTGGAAGAGGCTTCCACCCACACAGTTTCACCAATTTCCCCTCCCTCAGCAGCCCCCCTCCCAATGCTTCATCCCATCTTGTTCAGGAGTAGATTTTCAGGGGTCACAGGTCCGTTGTCAGAAGAAGAGTGCAGGAAAGTTTCAGATTCATCCCAACATGTTGTCAAAAAAAGTATCAACAATCAGCAAGCATTTTTAGTTAACTTAAACAGTTAAAAATCAATGTATTAATTAACTGTTGCAGTCCTAACTCTTGGCCACTAGGATTACAATTTAAAACACACTTCCCTGGGAGTATGTCCCATTGAACTCAGAGGGGTACACTTCTGAGTAGGCACGCATAGGATTGTGACATAATTAGTCACTACATAGTCCATTTTCCTTATCCACTGGGGAAATCCTCACAGATAGCAAATTTGCAGATAACAAACCATTGATCCTATGGGCTCAACGGGGTTAGATACAAGGGGTACCTTAGCTGCCTTCAGAAGAATCCAGTAGAGAGCCTCAGGAAGCCAGCAGAGTGTAGCTGGAAGTGCCAAAAGATAGAGATCTTTTGTGCTGTAGTGACCTTCGTTGCAGGGATCTTCAGAATGGTTCTGCTGGCCATTTTAAAGGGGTAAGCTCAGGTCGCAGGTGCCATTCTGAAGCTCCCTGCAGTCTCTGGAAGGCCTCTGCATATGGATAGCAAGGACAGAGGCACAGATAATGAGGAAAGTAGCAATTCTGCCCTTTGCAGATATGCGAATTCTTGGATAGGGAGTTTGCATATAAAGAGGACTGACTGTATTTCTGTTTAGCTTACATTCCAGGGTTACTGTGAGGATGAAATGGGCTATTACCAGGTATTTTTAGTAGTAGTAGAACCTTCACTGGCATAGCACATAGGTATGCCACTTGATTTTGCCAGTGCAGATCCGAGCAGACCCCTTACCAAGTAGACAAATGTTCCCTTAAACCAGAGGAGACCTCTGGGACTACCTCCTCCATAGGATGCAGGAGAAGCCATTCTGGAACAGCTGCACTGGTGAGGGATGGGAAGGAAGCATGAGATTGGTACATGTGCATTCTTCCCCATCTTCCCTGACACCACTTCCCTGACACCACTTTCCTTCCCTTCCCTCCGTCTTTTGTGTCCCTCATGTCTGATTTGGATTGTGAGCCACTTGGGGCAGAGACCTGTCTTTTACTGTAAAGCACCAGGCACTTTGATTGCTCCATTGATTGATTGATTGATTGATTGATTATTGATTGATTGATTTGATTGATTGATAATCTTAAACAGGATAGGACCACTGGGATGTTTGACATTTCTGATTTGTTTCACAAACTTCTGAGCCATATCTACACAGTGCCTTTTAAAGTTCCCTCAGCTGTCAAAAGTATTCTGCCTTGTGGTCTGAGAGGTGCTCTTTAAAGAAACACAAGCCTGAAGTTCTTCCAGGCACATGAAACTGATGTTTGAGATTCTGACTCTGGAGTGTAACCTCAGCTCCCACAGGCCTTAACAAGAATGACAGGTGCCAATCTAGTCTTAGACTCTTCAGATACATTTGTAACTGTCTGCATGTTGTTGCAGAGTGAAGCCAATCAGTCCTTGATTATTAATTTTACTCTAAGTTCCTTGTCATTGGCTAGAGTTGACGGAGATCTGGGAATGCCTGTGGCTGAGTACAGTTGTTGTCTGAATCAAGATCTGATTAAACTGCAGCAACAACCAAATTAGGAGGGGAGGGGAGAGGAGAGAGATAAAAATGTTAGTGAACACGGGAATGATATGATATGGTGGGAGAAACCTCTTTTTCAGAAAACCCCAATGTTCACTTTGTGGGCAAGGTCAGCTCACCAGCGAGCAACGGAGAAGAGAACAAACAGTCCCAGACTGTGAGAAACACTCAAGAGATCAATCTAAATCAATTAGGAGACGACAGACTGGCAAATCTGAATTGTGCCGTGATGGCAAATATAATAACTTTCCCTGCAAGTTAGGAAATGGCTTTTGGGGAAGACAGCTTTGGAGTGAGAAAGCGGTTTTATTAAATCAGCTCAATAGGCAGGGGAAGCCGAGTAGCCTGCTGGAGTGGAAGCAATTTCTCTTAAGTGTGTTTCATGGTGGGGTGGTGCTGAAAGGCAACAGGGTGAAGGAATTGTGAACAGCTGGTAGATGGCAACCCTGTGCCAACAAAGGGGAAAAATGGGGGGGGGAGTGAGGAGGTGGAGGAGGCTGGTATAAAGGGAAAGTGGTAAAAACTGATGACTCCTAACTTAATCACTTTAAAAAAAGCTGTCTTGGGACAGTATTGTCAGGCACCAGCTTCCCAGCGATCTTCACAGCAAGAGGAGCCATTGTCCTCTGCTGGGGGTGGGGCACTTACCAAAATGACCCACTGGGCTGGGAACGTCACTGCCGCACTCTCTCACTCCTTCTCTCTCTATGAAACACCGATAGAGCTACATCACTGGGGATGAGGGACCATCTAGGGCCACGGACTCCCCTGTGAAGTTATCTAAATGTATTTCCTTCGGATGCTGCCTACAAAATACATGTCCTACCCTTTCATCAAGTTCATTTATTTCTTGAACTTCATTAACGTCTCAGCTAGAAATGTAACATGGTTGAGCTCCCTTTCTTTCAGTCACCTTGTGCTTCTTTTGACGGAACGGTCCTTATCCTGTCCTACCAGAATGGTCCTACTAAACATGGCAGCTGCACAGAACATAATAAAAGCCTCCTTAAGTTGGATTTCCCATCCTGTCCAAGTTGACTACAATGTGCAGGGCACCGCCTCTCTTGCCCCACTCCCCCTTGCATGCACACACATGCACACATACCCCATCACAGAGGCGTAACTAGACAAAAAAACACCTGGGCAAGGAGGTATATGCGGTGCCCCTGGGCAAAGGGAGGGACTTCCATCCATCAAAGTATTTATATACAGTACCGCTTTTCAACACAAAGTTCACAAAGCAATTCACAGGATGATGATGATGATGATGATGATGATGATGATGATGATGATGATGATGATGATAATAATAATAATAATAATAATAATAATAAAGTTAACTGGCTCCCTGTCCCCAAAGGGCTCACAATCTAAAAAATGCAGAACACCAGCAGCAACAGCCACTAGAAAAGACACTGTGCAGGGGTGAAGAGGGATAATACTCTCCCCCTGCTAAATATAAGAGGAGCACCACTTGAGAAAGTGCCTCTTGCTCAGTTAGCAGGGGGAAAAACCATGCAACCAGGAAGAGGCAGCAGGGACCTCTGAAAGCTGCCTGGAGAGCAGTCCAAATTCAGCGATTTTGCTGCACAACAGTAGGGGAAGCTATCTGGGGCCTTTTTCTTTACTCTTGAACGTTTTTAAAATGGGTCTGCAGGAAAATTGTGCCCCCCTTGGTATAGTGTCCTGGGGCAGGTGCTCCTCAGGCTCCACCCTTGTTACTCTCTGCCCCATCACATTCACTTGCATAAGATTAATTACTCCAGAATAGCTTCTATTCATGGATTGCTTGGAGTAAGAAGTCAAGCATTTAAAGGGAGTCTTGAACCTGGAGGTAGATGGATTTCAGGTGTGGACTCAGCCTTTAATTTGGCAAGAAGAGCAATTGTATGAAGGTGTACCAGATATGCCAAAGACACCAAAAGACTTGCTGTTAAGTGATCTTGAGTTTGTTCTCCAGGGTAATTTTCCCCCCCCACTCAAACTGTTGTGCACTGAAAATTGATCTTGCTGCTTGATAACAGCTTTGCAGCACTGGAAGTTGTAATGCAAATTGAGCTCAAGGCCAATGTAAGGTCACATAGAGAGATTCTTTGTCCATCCTTAAGCAAACAACATTAAGATCCTAAGATCACTTCTGTGACAATCTGTGACTCTTTCTCAAAACCAAAACTTTCATCTAAATCAACTGGAGTCTCCAAATTGTTTTGTTTTATGGTATTAGAGAGTAAGAAAACCACTTTTCCCCCCCCTTTGGTTGAGCCACCCTTCCATATTCCTAGATATGGGCTTACACACACACAAAAAATCGTAAACCATTCCTCTAAAAAACATGTACCATGTTATGAAGATGAACAAAGAAGAAGAGAACAAATATTCATTGGAAACACCTTGTCAATCCTTGGAGAGTGAAACGTATGTAAATTAATACCGCTAAAGTTCCAGTGATGAGCAAAGATCACAAGTCAAGAGTGAATTCCTGTATCTTTGACTCAGATACAAAAAGTGTCAGGAGATTTTATTTCATGCAAATGGCTTTCTCTTTTGACTTCCAATCACGCTGTGACAAATACTAAAGGCACAACTGGAGAGAAATCCAACACCTTCCCCCTGCCACCACCACCCCTTCAGGTATTTCAGTTCCTTGGCCATATCCATATCCCACATGGGTGCTAAATCCCATCAGTAGCTGAGTCAGAGAGGTGGGGGAAGAGGCTGATCTTTTGATCTCCAAAGACTCTTTCATGGGTCATTTGAGAGGTGATAGTGGTAGAAGGTGGAAGATTCCCAGTTCATCAGCGGCAATGTGTTGATGGCCTTCAGATAGTCTGGGAACATAATAGAGGCAAAATATTTACGAAACAAAGACCAGCACAGCATTAACATTGTTAATGGGCTCCAGGAAGGATTGATGTGTAAATATATGCATATATATTCTACCTGTTTTCAGGGATACCTGCCTCTGCTTCAACAGAGAGAGAAGGCTGGTAATAGTTGTTTATTCTTTAATCTAACATTAGGATATGCCTGGCCAGAATGTCAAGCAAAATTCCATTCTTAGCAATGTGCCTTATCATTTACTATAGGCACTGTTCTCTCGGGGCTTTTTGGACCCCTGTTACTCAGTTCGGTAGGTTTGCAGGGAAGAGATTTTCAATGGATTTCATTCTGTATACAGTATCTTCTATAACAGTCACAATGGGTGACAAATCTGAGGTGTGGGATTAGAAAACATTAACACAAATCAGGATATGGGGTCCTAAATGATTGATACTTTGCAGCTTTGGCAGTGTTTTTTGTTTCTAAGGATGCCATCCTAACCTGGAGTTCGGCTAGCATGGTTAGGCCAGCAAAGTTTGGCTGGTACAAGGGACACAGTAAAGTGTGTTTGGACCACTCTTGGAGTCAGGGAGAATGGCGCACGTCTGTGTGCTGGCCTCTCCGACTCCGAGAGTGGTCCCTTGTGCCGGCCAAACTGCTGGCCTAACTGTGCTGGCCTAAATCCAGGTTAGGATTGTGCTCTTAGAGTCAAACTTCGTGTGTGTTTCTATTAGGTTTGTGCTCCTGGAACATGTTCAGATTCTTACCCTTATAATCACCAAAGGGAGCCACTTACAGTTCAGCTACTGTAAATGCAATAAGGGACGTTCGTGATTGTTCTGACGTTCTTTGTCTTGTTTTCAGAGCAGTGCCTGGGATCGTTGATGTGATCAGAAAAATGGTGCAGGGAAGATTGTGTCCAGCCCTCATTCCTACCTCATTTTGCCGCATGTGCAGACCTGGCCTCACTGACAGCCTAAGCAGTGCTGGCATAGCAGGGCTGCATCCTAAAGCCATTAGGAGGCGGCAGCAGCACCGCACAGGGCAAGGGGAGGTTTGGTAAGCCCCAGCCAGCCAAATAGGGCTTCTCGGATCTGCGCCTGCGCCAACGTGCTCAGCAGCCACCCGAATCAAGGCCACCTTGGCTGGGGATGGGGTTTAGGATTCAGCGCTACGGCTGTCTGCTGTCGCCGCCCACTGCGCCTCCCACTGCGCTGCCCAGTTACGCCCCCAGCATGCCTCTGGAACGCCCTTTCAAAGTCCTGCGCCAACCGAGCACAGCTGGCTCTCGACTGGCACACAACTGGTGCAGTGTGAAGAGCGCCGGAGCTGCTTCTTGCGCCAGTCCAGTGCCCAACTTGCTGGTGCAGACGCGCCTGATGGCCCATTTGTGACAGCGCTGGATCGGCGCAAGAGCGCAGCACCGGCGTTACGCCGGTATAGGATTGCGCTCTGAATTACAGTTAAGAGAGAAGTAGTTTCAAAGAAGTCTGTTCTTAGGGAGATGTTCTTTGGAGGGAAGCTTGAGCAGTACATCCAAAAAAACACACACACAGCCAAAAGTATGTTTCCATTGAAAAGAAAAAGAAGTCTTATATAAGTACAGCAAAAGCATTAAAACCACTTAAAACCAGTGGTCAGCAAAACCACTTAAAAAATCACAGAGAGTTTATCACCATAATATAAGTCCATTGGAGGTTTTCAAGTAGACCCAGGATGGCCACCTGCTGGGGGGGGGGGGGGCTGAAGCAGTTGCCTGCACCAGCCGGGGGTCAAACTTCCACGTTCACTTCCAACTCATGGCTTTTTAAGCCATGATTCAGTGACTTACAGCCAGTGGTGTCATTCAAATGATTTAGGAACAGGAACTCACTTTTGATTGGCACTTGTCGGGAACCCAGAACCAGCCACGGAGCCCGTTAGGATCCGGAATGCCCGTCCAGGTCCGTTCCCCCTGAATGACATCACTGCTTACAGCCCAGTCCGGACTAAATCCCATCATGGCGATGCAGCACAGCTTCCTCTGCATCCTGCAGGTGATGTCGGGGTGGGGGGTGGGACATTGGTCCACCTTGCTCCATGCAGGCAGATCAGGCCCGGGAAGGAGCTTGGGATCTCCCACTGATCCTGCCCCTCTCCTGGGCCTGATCCACTTTCCACCCACACCTCTCCATTCCACCCAGTCCCTACCCTGTTCAATCCCGTCCCCACCTCGCCCTAACACCCTGTACAGGCTTACCTGCTCTGGCTGGAGATTCGCCAGCATGGGACAGGCTACTCTGGTGTCCCCGCCAGCAGGCCTGCATCGCACAGGGGCGGAGGCTGCTCTGCGACAGTCACAAAGCAGCCTCTGCCCTTAGCAATACTAGTTATACTGGCAGGGAAGAGGGCTAGGAGTGGATTGGAGCATGAGTTGAAAACTGCTTCGTTTATTACTAACCCATGTTACTGCAACCCCTCAGGTAGAAGGTCTTTAGATTGTGAAGGGACCTCTCACAGTTTCCCTAGCACAAAAGAAGAGGAGAAATTCAGGGATTTTCATCAGAACACCTCTCAGCAGTTTGAGGAGGAAGCCAGCAGTTGGACTTGCTCCCTTCCCCACTCTGGTACACTGTCTGCTTTCTGAAGAGGGCTATGCATAGATACGACATTGCCTCGTGGGATTGCATTTTTCTCCTTAATAAGCAATGAATTTGGAGACCTTCACATACAGGTTTCCTTTGGGGGGGGGACAGGACTCCTTGATGTGATTGTTTTTAAAAAAAAATACTTTTGATTGTATTTAACTAATAATAATAAAAGAAAAAATCTAAATCATACATAAATACTTCGTAAGACACAGCAAGGGCGAAGCAGTATATCCTACTTACATCTAGAAATGTCATTCCATTGAAATTGGTGGGATTCAAGAGAACCAGGTGGCTGAAGACGGAGCATTATCGCTGTAACTATTTTATTGCTGTAACTATGTAAGGGCATGCCTATGTAAGGGCATGATCCAGCCCAAATTTAGTTTAAGTCCCATTGATTTAATGCATAACTGTCCTGCTAAAACTGGTGGGATTTTAAGGGCGCAATCCCAAATGCCCATTGGGTCGACGCATGTGCCTTGGCCCGTTTGCAGCAGTGGAGCCCACAGATCAGCCGGCCCCATGCCAGCCGAGTCCGGCCAGCGTGGGGCTATTTCTGGGCAGGGGAGAAGGTGAGAGGAGCGGAACAGGGCGGGGGAAGGGCAGAAGGAGGATGCCAATTCAGGCCGCTGCAGGAGGTTCAGTCTTGTGCCTGCAATTCTGCAGGCACAGATCTGGGCAGCCCTATTAGGCTGCCTGTGGTTTACCGCAGCATTTGTCCCCTTAGCCCAGGCTCAGCTGCTGCCACCTCCTAACTTGGTTAGGAGGATGCAGCACAGGTCAGTCAGCCAGCTTGCTTGCACCTGCCCAAGTTAGGACTGCACTCTGCAACTGCATCATGCCTTCGGTATTTAATATTCCAGTTCTTTTGAATGCAGCTTACAATAACAACACATTCAAGCTACAGCCTTCCTTTTTTTCCAACCTCTCTTCTGGCGCGAACACTGGCCAGGATTTCAAAATGTCCTCATCTCTGGTTTTGCGATCACTTGCTCTCATCTGGCAGAATGTCTTCCCCCACCCTCCCCATCCTTGAAAATAATCCGGTGGCCATTCCCTGTGTTTCCTCTGATGAAATTATGCAAATTACGCAGATTAAACTGCTGAACAGCAGTTTTCCAGCTTTTCATTACGGTCTGCCATTTGATACACAGGATTTGTATATGCTTAATCGTTTTATGCTTAATCGTTCTTTGCTTAAGAGGCTTATGGGAAGATTCAAGGACTAGTATAGTTTCATTCAATAGACTAGTGAAAACACTGTCAATCGTCACCACTAACTACCCAGCGCCTAGGCCAGAGTTGGCAAACCTTTTGGGCTCTGTGTATCAAAATTTTGGAAAATGTTTAACTTGACACTGCTGGCGTGTCAATTCCCCTCCGAAACAAAAGAGGAACAGTTCTTTTTATTCATTTGTTTAAACAAAAAATACAGTCCAATCATGTGTGGTGCTATGTATTATATAAAGAAACACCAAATAATAGCAAAACATGAAAAATGAGTAAAATAAACTCAATTTTTGTCACGTGTTGGTGAACGCTGGTGTGTCACCCCAAACAAAGGTGGTATGGCACCTTTGACACCCGTGTCATAGGTTCATCATCACTGGCCTAGGCAGACACTGGGCAGATACTAACCCTGCGCAGATACTTCGAATAGGGATAATATAAGGGAGGGCTATAGCATCGTTCTTTTCAGTGGGCGCTGCTCGTTTCCATTCCTTATTGCCACTGAGCAATAAGCTCAGCATCAACAGGAATAATGATCCCTTTCCCCTTTCCCGCATTTGGGTCTCTTGTCATCACATGTATGATGACTGTAGACTCTTATTCTCTTTCAAAGAAGGGTTTCCATATATCCAAAAATTTGTCCCTGGTCCAAGGCCTCTTGTTATTATAATGTTGTCCCTACAGCAGCTCTGTTAATACTATGATCTCCAGTCCAGGGAATCTGGAGGCTTCCTTGTGATAAGGGAACTTTTGTTAGCCTGGCGGCAGGTGTGGGGGGCTGGCGGGGGAGTGGGGAGTGAAAAGCGGCAGGGAGGGGAGGAATGGGGGAGTTTCTGGGCAGGGAGGGAGCAGGTTGGAGTCGTGGTGCAAAAAAGGTTGAAGACCACTGTCTTAGGAGACCTTGGGGCAGCGGAGGCTTGCCCCAGGGTAAGGGAACAGAAGTACCCTTACCTTGAGGAGGTTTCCAGGACTGCCCACCCCCCACCCTGGATGCACTGCATGCTCCATTGGGGTGTTGAAGTATATGCAAGTAAATGACCACCTAAAACGACATTTTGATATTTTGAGTCTGAATGGTAAAACATGCCACATTTGGGGAAATGAGAAGTGTGTTTTTTTCACTTATCGCATCAGGTGATGTAAAAATTGGGAGCAGGGGTGATGGGGTGCACCTCATCGGTGGGCACACCTGCCTGGGTGGATATGAAGGCTCAATATTAACGGCAGTGGTAGCACCCCAGGCACCATAGAGAGATAGGTGGGAGGAGACATGGGGCCAGTGCAAGGCCTAGCCCCAGGGCGTCCACAAAACGGGGTCAGCTACGGCTGAGAAAGTAGCAAAAGTATCACATGACCACCCTCACCATAGCAGAGCTTTGCAGTTTTTGAAGCATTACAGCAACCCAGAGATTCTAGAAGCCATAGAGGGACAGAAGGAAGGAATGCGGGGACCTTGGGTAACAGTGTCATGCAGCCTGACCAATCCCCAGCAGCCCAACTTTGTTGGGGGGACCAAATTGCTCCCAACTGGGCCTCAGGAAGTCCCTAGTTTGAATGTCACTTCTACTATGAATGAAGTGGCTTTTGGTGAGTCTCCCCTTCTCAGCCTGCAATTTGGGAATAATAATATGGGTTTGCCTTTCAGGGTTGTTGCAAGGAATGCAAAATAATACACGTGAAGCACTTTACACACTTTGGATAGCACTACACCAAAGCCAAGAATGAGTATTATCCTGATATGGCTTCTGCATGGCCCAGAATAATCCATGCAGGTTGCCCACAGAAGGACATCGGGTTACACAGGTGATCAGGAAGAGATACAACTGCCACAGGGAAACATGAAGAAAATGCAGGTGGGACTCCTGGACAGGCTAATGCAGAGGGGCACACTCGCACTTCTGCCTGCCTCATGCTGATACTGCAATGATATCTGTAGCTTAGCTCAGTGGAGTAAGAGGTGAAAGTCTTCCAAAACACCGGCAGCCCCATGGTTGCCATTGTGCACACGAAAGGTGACATTTCATCCTGTGGCACTTGACCCATGGCACTTGCTGCAGTGTTTTTTTCACAGCTATGCTAGGATCAGTATGCTTTACAGCAGTGGTTCTCAAACGTTTTAGCATCGGGACCCGCTTTTTAGAATGACAATCCGTCCAGGACCCACCAGAAGTGATGTCATGGCTGGAAGTGTTGTCACTGTAACGTTAGAGCCTGCTGCTTTCCTGAGAACGCAGCGATAAGTTGGGTTATTCCTCTGCCATTTCCCAATAGCAACATGAATCAGAAAGGAAAAACGGTATTTGCACCCTCAACAAAAGCAAAACAACCAGACAGGCCTCCCCCTTTCCAGCATCCCACCTTCCCATATTTTCAATATGGCGGCTCTAGATGTTTCACCACCTGAAATGGGCTCACGACCCACTGGTGGGTACTGACTGCTTTACAGAGTATAGGAAGGCAGGTCCCTGCCCCGAGGCTCTTACACGCTAAAATAATATATTTGAAAGCTCCTTCATGCTGGTTGGGTCAGTGAGCAGAGTGGACTCACTGAGACGTCACGTGGGACATGGCCAGATAGCTGCTTCCGATGCGGCCCAATTCAGGTAACTGCCAGCATGAAGGGTTCATAAGCAGAGCCCTGCTGGATCAGACCAAAGGTTTACCTAATCTAGCTTCCTGTTTCTTACAGTGGGCCATGAGATTCTCCCTGGAAGTTCACAAGCAGGGCTTGAAGGCAGGGTGGCCCTCATCTGCTCTTCTTCCCCAACAACCAAGTTCCAGTCTTCATGCTTGGGTTCCATTTGTGTTCAGGCTGTGAAGACGTCTCCATTCCTTGTGCTCAGGGCAGCTGCTGCTTTTCCATCAAGCACTTCCGACATCTCATTGTGTGCTCAGCTTTCACTTGGAAGAATAGAAAACTGCGCCCTTGGTGGCATATAGAATCCAGTCTTGCTCATCCCTAAATTAGAATTAGAATTAGAATTAGAATTAGAAATTTATTTGTCATTGTACTCAAGGTATGAGGACAACGAAATGAGGTGCTCTTCACATCATACAACTGGACAACACCAAATAACATATACAAATAACAATTAAAACAACACTAATAAAAAATACAAATATGAATACCATACAAACATGAGCTTTACATTTGTTAAGACCACCAGATTCAGAACTCCGCATTTAGCCTGATCACAGCACTTGGGTAAAAACTATGTTTAAATCTACTTGTCCTAGCTTTCAACACTCTATATCTTCTTCCTGACGGTAAGATAACAAACATCGAGTGACCCGGATGTGAAGAATCTCTCAAGATCTTTTTTCAGACAGTCTGGCCGGGATCAGAGCCAAAGCCTTCGAACCTTCTCAGCAAAATCGTCCTGTGAAACGCGCTGCTCTTTTCCCCCCCACAACACGTTTCCTCCAGCCTCTTTAACACTCTAGCAATCCCTGCTCTATTGTCCAAATTGGCCTTTCTCAGAGGTGCTCTGAGAACTTTTCACATCCTTGTTAAATGCTCTGGGCCACAAAGCCTGCTCTGAATTCCCTTGATCATGTCATTGCTATGGTGTAAAATTGAATTACTTTTACAATGCAAGCTGTACCCAGCAAAGTGAGGATTTTTCCCACACTTGACAGAGGCGGAGGAGGAAGGCATGAGAAATAGATGCAAGAGGGTGAGCAGGGTGTCTTTCCTTCTAAAAGGAAGAAAAATTCAGATTTTGAAAAGACAGATCACTCGAAGTGGAAGAGTATGCTACATTACCTGGCAAGCAACGCTAGTACCATCTCACTTACCTTCTCCAGCGCCATCTCCTTTCCTTGCGTAGACGTTAAGAAGTGACATTCTAAGCCAGTGGTTCCCAAGCTTTTTTGCACCCGAACTGCCTTTTTAGGTACAACAGCCTGTTGGGACCACCACCACCCCTCCAAAGATCGAGGGCCGGAAGTGATGTCATTAACCCTGCTAACTGGGCAAGAGGCACTTTTTCAAGTGGTGCTCCTCTTATATTTAGCAGGGGGAGAGCAATTGTTCCTCTTCACCCCAGCGCAGTGTCTTTCTCGTGGCTGTTGCTGGTGGTGTTCTCCATTCTTCTAGATTGTGAGCCCTTTTGGGACAGGGAGCCATTTAACTTTAATGTTATTATTTGCCTGTAAACCGCTTTGTGAACTTTGTGTTGAAAAGCGGTATATAAATACTAGTGATTGATTGATTGATTAATCAGGAAAAAAAGTCATCCTTTTTAATCACCCTTTTGGAGGTTGAAAGAACCACATCCTTTTAGAATATTCTGAATGCTTTGTATTGGGCAGCGCAACCCCACTCTGCCCATAGCATTGATGCAATGGTGTTGCATCAATGCTATGCACCTAGCGCCAATGCAGGGGCGCCAGCCAGCACCCCCGTGTCAGCGCTAAGGCACCGAGACCGGCGCTGCAGGCAGCGGCAGTCTTGGCGTGTCCGCGCCACGCCTCCCTTGCACCAGTCGAAGCCCACTGGTGCAGGGGAGGCGCCATGCTGACGCAAGGGAGGAAGTGGGCAGGGTGGACATAACTGGGCAGGCTGTGGGTGAGCCTTGGCTTGTGTGGCACCTGGAAATAGCTGGTGGTGACATTATGATGTTACCACCAACTGCTTCCAGGAGGCCCATTATGAGCCTGGGGAAGGTGGAAGGGCTCAAGACAAAGCTGCTTTGCTTGCCCCACTGAGGTACAGCCCAGAGATCCCAGCTGCAGCAGCAGGTGATCTGCTCACTGTGCTGGTGTGGGGCCCCCCCAAAGAGCCAGGCCCAATGTGTGACGTTGCCCAACCGGATTTGTGACGACATTGGTCACATTGACTTAAGGCTGGCTCTGATGCTCACACACTGTTCCCCTAGGACTAGGGTTGCCCTTTCTTCTGCAGTCGCCCGCATGCTCTCCCCAAAATCTGCTCCAGGTGAATGGGGAACATCAAGAGCAGATCTGGAGAGGTGCAGAGGGCTGTAGAGGGAAGGGGCATTGGGGAAAAAATCACCCCTAGCCCTTGAGCAGATGCACATAGGATAAAATAAAAATATTTTCCGTGCTTTTTCTGCTACTAGTAACTCAGGGACCGTTGAATAGCCATCAGTGATCATCCCCATCCTTGCTGCTCAACACCTGTCACAGCTTCAACCTGACTCGGGCTAGAAGAGGCAGGCTGGCCGACCTGCACCGTATCCCATTCCAGCTAGAAGGTGGTTGTCCTGCAACTCAGAGAAAGGGGACATATGCCCTGTTACCCCAAATAATGTCCCAGCCCAATGGGGCTACTGGGAGCTGTGCCAGTATAATCACTGGTGCAACTCCGAGCGGCCCGCATAAGGCCAACTGGGCTGGGGACAGGGGTTAGGATCTGATCTAAGTGCTGGAGCCTGGCCCCAACCCCCCTCCCCGGGCCAGTCTACCCAGGGGCCTTCCCCCCGCCTTCCCCCACCCTGATCCCTGCCTTCCCCAGCCCCCTGTGCTGGCATCCCCAGGCCAGCCTTACCTAGGTCGGGATGCGGCACAGCAAGGCCAGAACATGTCCCGGCGCCGGCCACCCAACCTCCAGAGCAGGTGCAAACATGCCTGACAGCATGTCTGCGATTCTCCTGGCTTGCCACAAGGGACTTGATGAGGAAGGCACCCAGAGAGAGATTCCCGTACTTATTCTGCTGCGAACATCCTCCTGTCACTAATGCAGCTGAGACAAGATTTGGGCATAGAGTTTCGGAGCTCCCATTGCCAGCCCCGACACTGCAGCACCAGCAATCCCCAGGGTTTAGAACCAGAGGTGGATACACAGAAAGGAGCAGAGGTGCCAAGTTACTTTATGCCCCTTCAAACATTCTTTTTTTTTTTTCCTCACCTTCTGCCTTCATTAAGAGATGGAGAACAATGAAGCCTTTTGACGGCTCCTTGATGCCTCTCCTCCCCCACAAATCCCCTTTGGTTTTTCCAAGGAGAGCTGTGAATAGGGAAGTGTCACCAGCCTCCTCTCAACCTCAAGGCTTTGCAGGTGAGAGGGTGTTGCTGATTCACACTGGGATGAGAACAGCCCCACTGCGGGGAGCCGAGGAGGCTCTTTAGAAAGTCATGATAAAGTTATAATGCACCCCACACCTCTGTCTGTTTGCAGCCCTCCTCCTCATTTCACTTAAAGAAGAATTGCTGAAGGTGTGTTGACTTCATTACACACTGAAAAAGGGTGACGCTGCCCATATTCTGTCAGCAGGAGGGCTGCTTTCACCAGATTTAGCTTTGCTTTGTTTCACACTGGGCTCTTTATAGGGGCACTGCATTATGCACGCTTTTAGGGCCAGTTGCCTCTCATCAGTCCCTTTCAAGCTAAGGCACAAACTTTCACTAGGAAAAAAAAAAAGGTAGAGCAGGTAAGAAAAGAACAATGGGACTTAGAAGGAAGTAGAAGTAGACATGCATAGGATTGCACTGTCCATCGTGTAGCCTACAACCACCTCTAAATCACACTCCGTGATTCTAAAGGGATTGACTGGCTATTCTTCATACAAAGAGTTGATATTAAATATATATGATCATTTTCACCATCTCTGGGAATGGAGAGCTCCATGAGATTCCGTCTTCATTGAAAGGGTATCTAAAAATGCCCAAGCCTTGGTCTTTGAGGGTGATTTTGAGAAGAGTATTCATGTATTAGAACATAAGAACAAAAGAAGAGCCTCACTGGGTCAGGGCAAAGGCCCATCTAGTCCAGCTTCCTGCATCTCGCAGCAGCCCACCAGATGCCTCAGGGAACACACAAGACAACTAGATATGTGCATCTGGTTGCCACTCCCCTGTATCCGGGGCAGCCTATCTCTAAAGTACGGAGGTTGTACTAACCATCATGGCCAGTAGCCTGCGATGGACTTTCCCTCCAGAAATCCCTCTATCGACTCTGTCCCTCCCTTGTATGCCCTGGCTTGTACAGTATATTGGTGCAAATGGCCAGAGGCCCATGGGATGACAGTGAGTTCCAGATGCCCCATCAGACCAGGTAAGGTAACAGTGGGAAGTAGATCAGGGGAGGATTAGCATGGGAAGCAGGCTAGGCGGGGGAGGTTCAAGGATGGGATGGGGAGGATCTCAGTGGCGTTCACACATGCCAAGATCCAGTCCCCCTTTTCCTGGCCCAACACACCCCTTGACTCTCTTCCGATTTACAGTATACTAGCTAAATAGCTGGTGTAGGCACATGGAGACCCATTGCAGGCCAGGTGGCCCGTGGGGGGGGGGGCGTAAGTAAAAAAGAGTTCTTTTTAGATTTGTACCTACTGCTCCGGAGCTGTCTGGTCCCCCCTCCCCACAGGATGCAGTAAGTGGCCTTGCATGCTATTGGCTGATGCGCTACAGCAGCGGTATTCAATCTTTTTAGGCTGGGACCCACTTTTTAGAATGGCACTCATGTCAGGATACATTGCCCGTCTTAGAGCGCAATCTTAAACTGGGGTTAGGCTGGCATAAACTAAGCCAGCAAAGTTTGGCCAGCTCAAGGGACACCATAAAGCGTTTTTCGACCACTCTCGGAGTCAGGGAGAATGACTCGCGTCTGTGTTCTGACTATGAGTGGTCCAAACATACTTTACAGTGTCCCTTGTGCTGGCCAAACTTTGCTGGATTAACTGTGCGGGCCTAACTCCAGATTAGGATTGTGTTTACAATCTGTGGTGATGAAGGGACCTCCGTCTCACGGTGGCCCTTGTGCTGGCCAAACTTTGCTGGATTAGTTTATGCCGGCCTAACTCAGTTTAGGATTGCACCCTTAGAGTTGTGTTAGGGCATCAGACTGGATAGTCCCCTAGCCTCCTTCCTACTCTAGGATTCGGTTCTACTTCCCATGTGCTTAGCCAAAGCTCCAACCAGCTCTGGCTAGCAAAGCAAGCATGCTATGATATTAGTCAGAGGCAGTGGTGTTCCTACAGAGTGGGGGAAGCACTAAGTGTTGCAGGAGCCTGAGCACCTGTGTAACATGGTCTCTCCAGAGCCATTCACGGTTTTGAGAGCTGGCTGGAGGCTTTGCTCTCCAGGCCATGAATGGCTCTGGAGACGAGGGGGAGGGACCATGTTACACAGGAGCTCAGGCTCCTGCAACACTTAGCGTTTTGCCCCCTGCTGTAGGAATGCCACTGGCTGGAGGTGTGTGATTTGGTTCTGCTCTGCCAATCTTGCATTCTCTCTTTTGACTCCCATTAATCTACTTGCCATGTGCGTGATAGGAGGGGGGCAGTTCAAAGCCCTGGAAGTCCCCCTACCTCACTGATGAGGAGAGAGAGGGAGAGAGAAATCATCAGCACAAGAATGTTATCCTGACACCTTCCACCAACAATGGTGGTTATCACCACAAATGTTTTGTCCGAGGCCAAGGACTGACCTGCCTTGTTGTGATTCCCATTTTAACTTTCTCAAGTGTGAAAAGGAGGGAGAAGGAGGAGGCCCTTTACAACCTAAGTTTGTCTGCTGATTTAAATGCACCTGAAAATCAGAGTGGGGGGGAAGACAACAATTTCACATTGGTTTTGTTTGGAATGAGCAGTGGGTGCATATTTTAGGGATTAGGAGTGCTGGTTCATATATTGCCGTTTTTTAATTTTGTATCCTGCCTTTCCTCACAGAAGCTCGGCACGGTATTTTAGACCAGTGGTTCTCAAACTTTTTAGTACCGGGACCCACTTTTTAGAATGACCATGTGTCCGGGACCCACCGGAAGTGATGTCCTGGCTGGAATTGCCAGCATTGTGATGCCAGAGCCTGCTGCTGTCCTGAGAATGCAGCAATAAGTTGGATTGTTGTCCAGCCATTTTCCAATAGTAAAATAGTGAATCAGAACAGAAAAAGCCTATTTACAACCTTGACACAAACAAAACAACCACACAGCCCTCCCCCTTTCCAGCATCCCATCTTGCCATATTTCAATATGGCTGCTCAAGGTGCTTTGTGACCCACCTGAATTTGGCTCATGACCTCCAGTTTGGGAACCACTGTTTTAGACTCACAAAAACTCTGTGGGTTGCTGATTTGCTTAAATCCTCCACAGCTCATGTGGGAAGACAGGGTGGCTACTGTTATACATGCCATAGTAACTTCCAGATTAGATACATACATTGTGCATTGAGTATATACATTGGGTATACAGATTGCCCAATGTGGAACTGCCTTTGACGGAAAGTCTGGAAAGTTCCAATGGTACCATATGTGACTGCAGTGTATGGTTAATGACAAGAGAAAGCCATCACAAATATATATTGCAGGATTTTTTTTTTATTAAAAAAAGTCATTGGGAACCAGTTTATTTCTAAAGCCAACTGAAAGAGAAGATGTTAACTTTTAAAACCCTAAACAGTTTGAAGGCATTCTTGGAAAGGAATGTGAGCAATGGGTTTGAATTACACTGTCTAGCTCTAGATTATTTCAGGTACCTCTTTTTCCACAAGTCTCCTCCTCAGTTTTAGGATCAGCCAATGAGAACCTGCCCTATGCAAATACCTAGCTATCCGCTTCAAGGAACAGGACCATCCCATGCTTGAGACTGATTGAAATGACTGCCTCAAGCAGCAGATTGGCAGGGGGAGCCCACCTCCATCTGCCAGTCATCTACTGCTGCTCCTCCCACTCCTTGGATTGGAAAAGGGAGAGGGGGTGGAGCTGAAGAGGAAGCATGGAGAAGAGAAGAACGATGGTCTAGAGCAGTGTTCTTCAACCTTGGGATTGGGAGTGGACCAAGCTTGGGGCTGGGGTCATGAAGCCTCATCATTTGCGTGGTCATGGAAACGTATGGGATGAAAAAGGTTGAAGATCACTAAACTAGTGCACCACCATGTAAAGGGGGAGGCATCTAGTGTACCCCTTTCAGGTACCAGGAGACTCTCACCACTGATCCCGACCTCATTGTAGGGCCCCATGGCCTTACATGGAGGGCCTCACCTCTACATCGGCTAAATAGCCAGTGTAGAGGCAAGTAGACCACTGGCCCACGCTGCACCCTTACCATGGGGGAAAGGGCATGAGTGTCCCCACAGAGTCTCCCACTGCTGCCTGGCTGCCAGGAGCAGATTGGGCAGCCTAGGATAGGGCTGCCCTTCTGTAAGCTGTTTTGAGAATTCTTGTTATAGCAGCATATATAGTATAAACACAATAAACGACACCCCCTTTTACATGTGTTCCTAGCAGTTTCCACAGTTGTGGTCCAGAAGAACATGACCAACCTTGGGAAGATGTGCTGCATTTCCAGTTACCCAATGGCACATGCTATTAAATCTAGCAGTATGGGGTGAAGTTAAAAGAATGGCGCACAGGATGATTTCACCACAAATGACCCTCCACAAGCCCAACATGGTAGACGGTTCGCTCAGCCGGCAGCTTGTCAGTGCGAAGAACTCTGCAATTACATTTTCAAATGCCATGTAAATGAGGCCGTCGTGTTGCGATACATCAATTAAGCTGTTTGAATAAATTAATCAGAAAATTCTATGAGGATGTTTCTTTGCTTGGGGATTAGGAAAAAAAAAACCCAAAACAAAGCAAAACAACCTCAACCCAACCTCTTTTTAAGGTCTATTTTGGTGGTTTGTTTTCCTCTGGAGCTAATTCCTGGGTTGAAAATCTTCCATGCATCCAGATTGTCACGTGCAAATCAGGCCTCAAAAGCTTCACCATTTGGTTTGAAAGGCCTTCAAACACTTCTCATAATTTCACTTAATAGACTCCAGCAATGTGCCAGCAAAACAAAGTGCCCTGTGCAGCTTGAGAGCAAGGAGCCCTCCGCAGCTGACTGGCTCCTGCTTCATTATGCCTCTGATTACATATTCATCCCGTCTCTCGGAGCAGCTTTGCCGCGGAGTCCAGTGAAAACTATTTGCGCTGTGCCAAGTGGAGCAGCTCTTCTGCAGCCTCCAAACACCCCCCCCCCATTTTAAGCATGACTATAGGACCACACTGAGACACAGAATGGAAATGGGCAGCTCCCCCCCCACCTTATAGGGGATGAATGGGTGGAACGTATGTCAGGTTATGAGATTAACTCAATATGTGGCAGGCAGGTCTAGTCCTGCTCCCTCAAACACCGAATATCAAAGATGGGCCCCATCATAAATACGGGTCCATGTCTTCTTATGTACTTTATTACCAAAATGCTATTTTGCATTATGCTATTCCCTTCTTATAAACGTCAAATTGTGCTTGTATCTGGATAGCACAACCTCTCCCAACCAATCCCTTAGCTCCATATAAACTGCCTGGCTTTCAATGGGTCTCCTCAGCCCCACACCAGCTATTTAGCTGGCATGTCCGAGGGGCCTCAGGGGACGTATCAGGCCTGGAAAGGGGATTAAGGATTTGACGTGCACTGCTGCTGCTGCTACTACTACAGAAATCCTCCTCCGAACTGCCCCTGGTTTGGCCTGCTCTCCACCCCACTTTGTCCTCAAACTGCCCCCCTGCTGCAGCTGTACCTGCTCTGGTGGGACACCTGGGAGCTGCTGACAGGTGCACTGGGCCTCTGGTCGCTTGCGCTGATGGCTCCAAAGTGCATGATGGCAGTGCAGCTTTCATTCCACGGGCACGGATCAGGGCGCAATCCTAACCTGCAGTTAGGGCAGCACCATGAGGCCAGCAAAGTTTGGCTGGCACAAGGGACACCATAAAGTATGTTTAGACCACTCTTGGAGTTAGAGAGGCCAGCACACAGACGTGCGCCGTCCTCCCTGACTCTGAGAGTGGTCCAAACTTACTTTATGATGGCCCTTGTGCTGGCCAAACTTTGCTGGCCTTACTGTGCTAGCCTAACTCCAGGTTTGGATTGCACTCTCAGTGTAAGCCTGGCATTGAATTGGATTGGACTGGATACAAATTTAATTTGTAGAAGTTTTTATGCTGTAGGTAGCCTTGCGTGCCCTTGAGTTTGGGAGGAAGGCAGGGCATAAATTATTCAAACAAACAAACAAACAAACAAACAAACAAACAAACAAACAAACAA
>JAJKFI010000018.1:9195056-9207868 GCA_029204185.1 Lerista edwardsae | reverse complement strand
CAAACAAACAAACAAACAAACAAACAAACAAACAAACAAACAAACAAACAAGAGTGCAATCCTAACCTGGATTTAGGCCACATAGTTAGGCCAGCAAAGTTTGGTTGGCACAAGGGACACAGTAAAGTATGTTTGGACCACTCTCAGAGTCAGAGGCCAGAACACAGATGTGCACCATCCCCCCGACTCCGAGAGTGGTCCAAACGTGCTTTATAGTGGCCCTTGTGCTGGCCAAACTTTGCTGGCCTAACTGTGCCAGCCTAACTCCTGGTGAGGATTGCGCCCTAAATTCTATAAACAAAATCTTACGCATTGTTGGAAAAAGCAGCTAACAGTGCAGTCTTATGTAATAAATCCCACTGAGTTCAATGGGGCTTGCTCCTAAGTAAGCGTGCATCGGAATGCAGCCTGAAATTAATATTACATTTCCTATTACAGCAACATAGCAACACTGTCTTTTCAAAACAAAACGAGCCTCAGAAACTAAGCAAGTACGCCTTGGACTCTCAGCCCTGCCTATTAAAATTTGCCTTCACTGATTAAATTTGACGGGTTCCAATTGTGGTACATGACACCTCTTCCCAGGTGGAGATGTCCATCCCCATCTGCACCAGGCGCACCCACAAACTTCAGCAAGTGAGCATCGCAATTTGCCTTGCATCAGCTGCACATGCAGATTCTGGCTGGACCAGGGTGTTTATGTTTCGCATAGGCCAGTGCATCCTAGACACAATGGAACATATTCATTCTTTGGGAAAAGAATCACTACAAAGATTAATTGCCAACACCTCCCCCCCCCCAAAAAAAAAACAAAAAAAAACACACCCTCAAACACATGAAAGGTTCCCTCTGGTATTGTGGCTCTGCACCACATTCTGGCAAAATAATAAGCATGAACATTCAGAAACAATGCATGCTTTGGAGAAAAGGGTGGTGGCAGCAAAAGGGAGGTTGGTAAATATTGCAGACCAATTATTCAAATACCCTATTCACAGTTCGTTATTAAAGCTAGACTAAATTAGCAGGTCACCTCCCCACTCAAGTCATGTCTGTTTACTCTCAGTAATGACAAAACGTAGACAACTGTCTGCGAGGGCCGTAGTAACATTGGCACACGCATCCCAGACAAGCAGAATGTTGTGGGAAACAGAGATGGAAGCATCTTGATATACGAGAAACAATTGTCATGGGAATTGTTGTTGCTCAATGCAACAGCTATAATAAATAGTTGCCATATGCTAAGCACAGATGCCGCTTTGAAAAGCATCTCAGGGACGGCACAGCCCATGTTCTCTGGAGTCTGGAGCCTTTTATCAAGCAATTGGCTCGTTGCAATCTGAGCTAGCGCCCCTGAGGAAAGGTATCGGGGGCAGGCTTGAAAAGGGCTCCTGCTACACCAGAGTCAGTAGCAGCTTTGTGTTGTCGTATTCCGTGGGATTTGTGGGGGAATTTGAAACCAAACCCCTTCAGCCGGGGTAAGGGATGTTATACGACCTTGTCGAGAAAATGATCTCTGACAGTTTCTTGAGATAATTCTGAGAAGAGATGCAACAGAGAAAACGGCTCTGGCTGGCACACTTTTTTTTGGGAAACCTGCAGGCTTCCAATAAACGGGAGATGTTCACAAAACAAAATAATGAACTACAAGCTCACTTTGCTTTCTGATCATGGAGGGTGGACTAGTCGAGGACAAAAGAGAAGCAGAAAAAAAAGACCACATGTATTTAACTACGATGAAGGGTCTAAAACACTAAGAGCGCAATCCTAACCTGGAGTTAGGCCAGCACGGTTAGGCTAGCAAAGTTTGGCTGGCACAAGGGACAACGTAAAGTATGTTTGGACCACTCGCAGAGTCAGAGAGGTCAGCAGATAGATGTGCACCATCCTCCCCGACTCCAAGAGTGGTCCAAACATGCTTTACTGAGACCCTTGTGTGGGCTAAACTTTGCTGGCCTAACTCCAGATTAAGATTGCTCTCTCAATGACATTATCTTTGAAACTACAGAAATACAGAAGTCAAGAGTAAGCACAGTTTACATAAAGAAGATTCAGTCTCCGGCATCGCCAATTAAATGGATCTGGAGTGGAAGGGCAAGAAAAAGACCTTAAAGAATTGCTGACCAGAGATGCTTAGAGACCAGAGATGGATCTCTCACCTAACTCGGTAGAAGACAGCTCCATATCTTCACATGATCACTGCATGGGTGGGAAACCACAGTGACCCCCATGTACACTGCTTTGAGATTTATTAATAAACAGTAGGATATACAGCGTGAATACTACAATGCTGACAACCTCATCTCAAGCCATACGGTCCAATGGGACATAGAGCGCAATCCTAATCTGGAGTTAGGCCAGCACAGTTAAACCAGCAAAATTTGGCCAGCACAAGGGATACCGCAACATATGTCTGGACCACTCTCAGAGTCAAAGAGGCCAGCACACAGATGTGTGCCGTTCTCAGAGACTGGTCCAAACATGCTTTACAGTGTCCCTTCTGCTGGCCAAACTGTGCTGTTCTAACTGTGCTGGCCAAACTCCAGGTTAGGATTGCGCCCTTAATACCTACATCATGGTTTGTTGTAGGTACAATTAGTAGTGGTTCTGTCAGTCTGATTCTATGACCTCCAGACTTGATACAGAAGTTTTCTACTTTTGGACATGTCCATGAATTAAAGTGTGGGGTACACAGGAAGCCACCCACATCTCTTGGTATTTCTTCTTCAGGATGTGTGCCTATACAGGACCAGGTGCAAGGGTCATAGTCTCTAATGTTGATCTACAGGTGTAACTGTAGTCCAACTGCTACGGCAGTTACGTTCAAACTTTTGCCCTGCTGCATAGAATATCTTCTCATATCCTGTGCTAATGGAACTCCTGCCTATTGCAGATATATTTTTGAGATTATTTTTTTTTTTGAGATTTTGAGATATATTTCTGGTTATCCCTGCTAACTGGGCAAGAGGCACTTTTTAAAGTGGTGTTTCTCTTATATGTAGCAGGGGCAGAGTAATTGTCCCTATTCACCCCTGCACAGTGTCTTTTCTAGTGGCTGTTGTGGGTGGTGTTCTATATTTCTTAGATTGTGAGCCCTTTGGGGACAGGGAGCCATTTAACTTTGTTATTTGCCTGTAAACCGCTTTGTGAACCTTGTGTTGAAAAGCGGTATATAAATACTTTTGATGGCTGGATGGCTGGCTGGCTGGCTGGCTGGCTGGCTGGATGGATGGATGGATGGATGGATGGATGGATGGATGGAAAGTCAGGTCAAGGCAGCCCAAGCATGTTGAACTGCACTCGTCTCCTAGTGTGAACTGTTCCCAACGCATCCTACACAATCCAGTGTCGGGCAGCCCAATCCTGAACACTTCAGCACCCAGAGGAACAGTGGCACCAAAATGGCGATTGCTGTATCCTGTGGGTGCCGATGCAGCTGCCGGAGTCTCTTCTGCGAGTAAATGCTCCCTTACCCCGTGTAATGCTGGTGCGACACCAATGGGTCTCCTTGGCTCTGTGCCCTGACTGGGATGTCCATTGCGGGAGGTGGTTAGGATTCGGGGGCACTCACCACCAGCTGCTCCACGGCAGTGTCCTCCCAATGCTGAAGGCCAGAGCCAATTGGTGCTGCCGCAGCGCCAGCACTTCCTTCTCGCCAGGTGCCACAAATTTGCTTTACAGCACATTCACGAGCTTTGTTGGGAAATATCATTTGGGATAAGCAAGTTGTCTTTTAGTAGAACGCGACCTTTTTCATCTTGATTAATTTCCAGTGTACTACATTGTTTCCCAGATGTCAAAAACAGCTGAAACCTTCTGCTCTGAGGCTCCAGCAGGCATTTGTGGTGCCTCTACAATCAGCAGTACCAAATGAAGGGCTGAACCTCAGGGACAACTCCCTAATGATGCTGGAAGCAAAGGATAAACCCTGAACTGATGCTCCTATCGAATAAAGGGTATATAGGATTTGGTAAAATGTTTCATCCCATTGATATCCATGGAAAAAGCTTGTATTGTTTATAAATTTGTGGCTCGCATTCTGTCTTTACCCTGAAGCTATCCTATTGAAAACCAGCCTCTTAGACTCAAGTGACATAAACAACACACACACACACACACACACACACACACACACACACACACACACACACACACTTTTTCCGCATTTCTTTTGCAGAAAATCTCTTCAGATGTAAATGTTTTAGCTTTCATAATGTACCTATTTGACAGACAACATGTAATCAGTGGAGAACCCAGTCTAAAAGATTCTAGCAGAATACTCTAGAAACTTCTAGACAAAGTAAGTGGGTCTTCTCGGCCCTACAACAGATCTTTAGCTGGGTTAAGTTCAAGGAGGCTTCAGGAGGTGGGTCTAGGATGGAAAGGGGGGATAGGATCCGTCAAGATGTGTGAGTTGCAGGCTGGAAGCCCCAGGGTACAGCCTTAGCCAGCAGAACAGCAAGAGGCCTCATCCAGAGGCCTGAGTGCTGAGTCACACCACAGGTGGAGCTTAATTGCCTGCTGGAAGATGCCAGACACAGCTGCTGCTAATGAGGCAAGCCCGGCCGGCAACAGGAGCCCATTGGACAGCTGATGTATATAGGTAGAGGCACTAGCTGCTGGTTGGTGTGTGGTTGTGTTGGACTGCAGTGGGATGCTCTGCCAGTTTGCAAGGAGGTTTGAAGAGGAAAGCTGTGGATCTTTTTGCTGTATGTTTGTGCACTGTCTGTCTTCCGAGGAATACACAGGTGAGAAAAAACTACAGTGTGTTGCCTCGATTTGTCCTTGGTGTCTGGGAGCAGAGCTAGCCCTGAACAGCCCAGCTGTTGCTTGCCTTGTCGGCTTTGGCGCACGATGAAAGGATCATGCATGCACTAGTGTGCAGAGATCCAACCCTCTCTTGCCCTGAACTACGTCTGGCCTGGCCTGCCCTGCTCCCAATTTCAATCCATCCACAATCCCCTTCTAAATTGCCCCTGCCATGGACTTACCAATGACAATGGAGGATGGCAGATGTTATGTAGGCTACAGCCTACAATCTCTGGCCATTTTCACTGGTGTGCTTGGCCTGCAGAATTGCAGAGCAGCTTTTGTGCTATTGGGCCAGGAAAGATCTGCCACCTCAAGACCTGGATAGGATTGTGCCATTTGTGACATTAATAAGAGCCATGAACTTGAATTCAAGAACTGCATTTGATACATTGCATGTTTGGCAACCTTTCAGCCTTCAATCATAATGCTGTTCCACTCTGGCAGTACCTCTCCATGGTGCTCAATTCAGGAGTTTCCACAGTCCACATGAATGGCTGGTTGTAACTGATGTTCTTGCATGCATTTGTTTATTCCATTTGTATCCCACCTTTCTTCCTTGATGAAGCTCAAGGCACTGACTTGATCTGGACCGACTTAGCTTCAGCAAGATGGCTGCATCATGGACCTTGAGACCATATCCTGAGAGGAGTGTAGGCTATGCAGTCTGCACAACTGATCCTGGTGTCCATGCAAGGATTCTGTGAAAAATTCAGTCATTATGAGAGGGGCACTTCTAGCCATTACATTATGTGCTGTAGCCAGCACAGCAAAATAAGAATGGATTTGCAGATTTGCCGGAAAGCGTAAAGGAATGTCAGCTGCATGGGAATGTAAAGATCTAATAGACTGAATTAGGCCAAAAAACTAGTGCTCACACTTCCACTGCTGTGAAAAGTGTCATAAAACGTCTTTGGTACCAAATGGCCAAGACCGCACCACTCTTTTCAAGAAGGAATTAGAGGCATAGCTTGATTCACAAATAACAAAGATCTTGAAGCTAAAGTGCAGTCAGGACCGCTAAGGGAGAAATTAATTAGATTTCTGCTTGAAGTCTAATTTTTTTTTCCCCAGGGTGAAACGACTGTACATTTTTAGCATTGCGTATGTACGGGTAATTTCAAGCACACAGCCCCATATAGATTTGTTGCGGAGCGCTCTCTGTCCTGCAGCTAAACAATTTGTGTGCATTGTTCCAGGTAAGTCTGGAATAATTTAGTGTTGATGGAGTTCACATCAGGATAATGGCAAAGCATCTGTGCAGGAGATGAGTTATGAATAGAGTTTCCCCCTCCCCCCCACCCGCTTCTCTTTGGAATTGACCAGATGGCACTGAATGGCGGATGGATTTGTGTGTGTGTGTGTGTGTGTGTGTGTGTGTGTGTGTTATTTTCTCAGATAGGCTCCATCTCCTCTCATTCTCACCCTCATCAAAGTTTGAATGTTATTTATTGATTACATTTAAATCTAAGGCAAATTCCCGTGAAAATTTAATCAGAAGGTATTTTTGCAGTTGTGCAGTCCAATGTAATTTTTAAAAAGCTATAAACTGATTCACAAATACTTCCACTATTGGATTGGCATACTCATAACTTCAGCATGAAAGTCACAATGTAGCATTGATACATAATTTTTATAGTGAATATTAATCTCCATGTTATTAAACAGTGGTCCCTGGTTGTATGGGAAAGCAAGCAAGCAAGCAAGCAAGCAAGATATACGGCAATATCAGGTGTTTAATTTTTGGGGGCCAGGCAGCTTGTGCAAATCACCTGTTCAGAGTTGCACATGCATCAATATATATGTTGCCTTCCCCCCCCCCATGATAAAGATGATAATTATGTGATCTTAGGAATGAAGACATAGGAGTTTACCAAAAAGTAAACAAGATGGCTGTGATCCAGACCTCCAACTGGTAGCTGCAGCAGGCAGTGGCCTGCCTGAACGCGGGCTGCTTCCCCTTGCAATTTCTCGACAATGGGAGGCCTCCCTGTGCCATCAGAAGACCGGACTGCAGTCATTATGTTTATCTTTTGGTTGCTATACCAAGGGGTAACCAGACCCAGCTATGTCAACCTCAAGAAGTTGGCACTGGCAATTCACTGGGACGAAAACAAGAGTCTGCCAGCAGATACATACAACCTGTCCCTAACATAACATGAGTATAAATCATGGGGTAGACCAAATTCATCCAAGTATAAATGTCACAACATTATAGTAAGTGCACACAAATCCATAGAAAGTGTTACCATCTGCAGTCAGAGGCACAGCCATCTAGGTCTGTTGCCGCCAAAACAAGAGTCTTGCGACACCTGAAAGATTAACAATTTCAGCAGAAGTGATGGTGGCCCATCTATACTATACAAGGTGGCTAACCATGTATACAGTGGTTCTTAAACTTTTTAGACCAGGACACTCTTTTTAGAATGGCACTCATGTTGGTACCCTCCAGAAGTGATGTCATTAACCCAGAAGTGATGTAATGGAAGAGACATCACCAAGCAGGAAGTGTTATATGATCATTGTGACGTAATCAAATGTGATGTATCATTGCGACGTAACCAAATGACACTCCTGGAATGCAAACTGGCATTCTTGGACTGTAGCAATTGCACAACCATGAAACATCTCTGACAGAAAGCAAGACGAGGACAAAAAAGCACTGAACTAAAAATAGTTTTTTAAAAATCCTAACTTGGAAATTCAAACTGCTAACATTCACAAAAGGAATATAGCAAAAGTAAGGTCTGCCGCTTCCAAGATGGCTGCACCCGGCTTTCCACAACCCACCTGACATCAGGTCACGACCCACCAAGTGGGTCCCAACCCATAGTTTGAATAAAATGGCTATACAAGATTTCGAATATGCCCTTCAATTACTATTTCAAAGCAAAGGTATAGTGTTCAAAGCAACTTGAGCAACTTGAAGGCCAGCAATGCCAGGAGAACTTCCACTCTTCTGTGCTGGATGCCAAACCTGGCTACTTCCAAACATTACTTGTACAGTATATGGTAATAGGAAAGGAGGCCAGCTGTATTACCTAGTAGACTAGCCTTCATGTGAGTGATTTTTAGAGCCTACACCAGTCGATATTACTCCAGCTCTCAGAAATCATCTCTGTTCTTTGTAGAGATCTTTTTACAACTATTCTGCATTCATTATAGTCCTTTTTAGAAGTGCTACACAAACTGTATATTTGCCAAGTTTCTTCATCCTAGCTTGTCCTGAACTTAGGCATAAAACCATATTTAAGAAGCCATTTATATGGGCTATGTGGACTAACCCAGTCCTTTATAGGTTGGGCAAACCAGTATAAGCCATATCGTTCTGCCCTTCAATGGTAAATTGGCATCTCTGTCATATAAATAATGTTCAATAATCTTTAGCAATAACATTCACATTGTGGTATACGTATCTAAACGCTGTGGGTTGCTGTTTTTTGTTTTTTTTTAAGTAAGTGCAGTCCTTATCCTGAAGGATTGGTGCGGGTGTAATTGTCAACGCAACAATGCCAAAATATCTATTCCAGGGTTTCTCAAACTGTGGGTCAGGACCCACTTGGTGGGTCATGACCTGATGTCAGGTGGATTGTAGAAAGCTGGGAGCTGCCATCTTGGAAGCTGCGGATCCTGCTCTTGCTATATTCCTTTTGTGAGTGCTATTTGAGTTTTCAAGTGAGGGTTTTTAAAATTTTGTTTTTAGTTCAGTGCTTTTACATCATATTTTGTCCTAATCTTGCTTTCTTAGTTGTGCAACTGCTGCAGTCCTGGCAGGGCATCCCACCACAGCCACCCAGAATGGGATGGAGAGAGTCCTTGTTCTAGAGGCAAATGGTGTCTCCATTATGGGAGGTGGGGACAGACTAGGAATAACATTGAGCACCTAAATGTGTGAACGCAGCTTGAGAAGCCAGCAAGCCATTCCTAAAGAAGAGGAAAATGAAGCGGGGAGGAGAGAGATCCCCATTAAGTGGTGTCAGGAAAGCTCATCAGAGCAGCTGAGGTCACCCAAAGGGCAGGCATGAGAAAGGGAAAGGACTGTGAACAAGTCATGAGACATCACCAGAGAGAGTCAAGGGGAAGTATCTTCTAGCAGGGTCTATACATGATCACCTGGGTCAATAAGCAAGATATGCAGAGTCTTCTCTTTTTTCACATTGTCATGAAGAACTCATACAAACTATTCTGTATGTGCTTTAAGAACCCTTTTGGGCATCAACGAAAGTTTTAACCATAGGGAAATTCATGTTATTCTTACAACTGCTGGTTCACTGATACAATGGATTGCGTTGATACCCTTAAGTACACAAGAACAATAAGAATGGTAGTAATAGATTCAACATGTGAGATGGCAAGTCACCACTCTTAATGCCACCCAGTTTTGATGGTTTGTGAAACTGACAAGACAGATTAGGCTATGTGCATCAACCCGCTGCTGGGGGAGGGCGACTACAAGTGCCCAATCACCATTCTAGCCACAGGGGCTTGAGCAGCTGGTAAAGTGAAACTTTTTTTAGGTGGGTCCCAATGCTAAAATGTTTGGGAAGCACTGTAGGACAGTATTTACAAACCATTGTGATTATTTTTTCATCTATAACATTGTATTGAGACTGATGTAATAAACCCCTGCCCATCTCATGGTGTAACTGAGTGCAATGGTGATGGATCCATTACTTTGAACTAGGGATTGCTGCAATGACCTGTAAAGCAAAGTGAGTGAGTGAGTGAGTGACAGCCTATGTAGGGGGATTTCAAACAGCTGGTACTGAAGTGAGGTTTAAGCCGTTTTCTTGCCTGTTGCTGCTTCTCCTCAATTGGGCAACAATTGTGTGGACTCTGGATTCTTTGTACAGAAGAGGTGATTGGCTGTAGGGTCATTCACATGTTTTATATACACCAGTACAGATGCCTACACACCTACTCCTTTCTGTGCGAAGATTCTAAAAATTAGGGCGCAATCCTAACCTGGAGTTAGGCTGGCCCAGTTAGGCCAGCAAAGTTTGGCCAGCACACGGGGCACCGTAAAGCACTTTTGGACCACTCTAGGAGTCAGAGAGGATGGCGCATGTCTGTGTGCTGGCCTCTCTGACTCTGAGAGTAGTCCAAACACACTTTACTGTGTCCCTTGTGCCAGCCAAACTTTGCTGGTCTACCTCCAGGTTAGGCTTGGGCCCTCAATCCAGTGATTAGACCCCTTGAAATAGGAGAGTACAGATCACAAGTAAGTACGGCTGTATGCATGCGGAACATAAGGTGTGGATAACTGTTCAAATGTTAAACCGTACAGATCAACCATCACATACATGGTACGTAAGTGGTATGCATGCTGAAAGCAGGAATGGCCAAGCCATGGCATTGCCTAACACTTTGAGTGATGAGTTGGGGGAGGGGGAGCAGTGAACTGATGAGTGTGCCTCTCGCACCTGCCTCCTTCCCAGAGGCGTCATTCAGGCGGAACGGCCCGGTACTCCGTTTCACTAGTTCCGCGGAGGTCCCGGACCATGCCGCTGCCTCGGAGGACGGGCAAGCTGCTGCTGGGCCCGTCCTCCCTCCCTCGCATCCGGAATCGCTCTAAAATGGAGCGATTCCGGTGCAGTGAGGCTTGGGGAGGCGTGGCAGCCCTCCGCCATAGGGGCGGAGGGCTGTCAATCATCCGAGCATTCCGGTAGTTGGCGCGCTCAGATGACATCACTGCTCCTTCCCCTCTCCAGCCCACTACTCACTAAGCCGCTTCAGCCAGCCTCCAACCCTCGTCTTGCTTGCTGAGAGTGAGCAGGAAATCGGAGGAAAATAAAAGAGTCAGGTGGGCAAGGAGGAGTGCAGCAGATCACGGCTGGGGGGAGCTTTCAGATCACTGCACTTTGCTCCTCTCCTGGTTCACTTGGATGCTTTCCTAAGGAGCCAATTGGGTAAGGCAACCACAGCACCAGCACTGGTGGTGGGAAATGCCTGTGCCGTGTTTTGGATGGTGCACACTAGCAGGGGCAGCAGATTTGCTCCAATGCAAACAGCAGATCTATTCAGGCAGCTCCTACCTGAAAATAACGTGAGCAAGGGCCTGGGAAACGGAATCCTCAGACCAGTAAATTTTTTTGCCTATAAAAACATTAGGCAGGTCAGCAGTGCAGCCTCAAAGGTGTGAGTGGTGATTGCAGAGGGGGCACAATTGTGTGGGCGGGCGGCCAGACTGTTGTGCCCACCAGGCAGCCTGCTACCCGGTGCAATTCTACCCCTGCACCCCATCTAACTACGCCACTGGCTTCTGTTGGCTCTGATCTCCTGTTCAGGGAGAAGCAGCAGCTACCACCTGTGTTGTGGTTTATAACGGGATCCGGTACACCATATCCACACCCCAAGAAAGTGGATGGAAGCATTTCCTCCCAAGTCTTTTGCATGTGTGGACTGGTCCAGAAGTCTGATTTCTTAGAAAACCCAGTTCCAGGACCATCACTGAATTATGACAGCACTTGATGTCAAAGATGTGTACCACATCTCAAGTGATTGCAACATCTGTTTGCTAATTCCAGGAAACACCTCTTCCCTCCCACCCCTTTTAGAAGCCAAATGATTGGCTACATCAGCCTCAGAGCGCAATCCTAACCTGGAGTTGGGCCAGCAAAGTTTGGCCGGCACAAGGGCCGCTGTAAAACGCGTTTGGACCATACTCTCAGAGTCAAGAAGCATGGCGCACATCTGTGTGCTGGTCTCTTTGACTCCAAGGGTGGTGCAAACATACTTAAGATGTCCCTTGTGCCTGCCAAACTTTGCTGGCCTAACTGTGCTGACCTAACTCCAGGTCAGGATTGCGCTCTCAGTGGGCCTTCCAAACACATCAGCGTGCAAGCCTAGGCATCCCTACTCAGGAATCCCATTCAGTTCAATGAGGCTTACTCCCAAGGAGGTGTGCCTGGGACTGCACCCTTAAATTCTTGCCCTAATACTTATTTTGACCCGGGATCTGGCGGAGGACAGCCTGGGCAGTGTAACACACCACCACCCTTTCTCCTTCCTGCCATTCCTAAGCAGGGGAGAAAAGCGAAACCCAAGCAGAAAATGTTGGTGGTGCCACGAACAATCGAGGGTTCCGTTGCCACAGTAACCGGAACACTTCATCAGCTCAGCTAACAGATGGCCAGTGAGCAACAGGCAGCATATGTTCTAATAAGCACTGTCATCAGCACAGATGGAGGGTGGGCAGGAGGCTGGCCCTGAAACATAACCTGACATTTCCTTCTCACTTGGTGCTGCATTGTTATAGCTCACACAGGAAGATTAGCAGGGAAAAGTGAATGGCATTAGGGAATCTGCTCAAGAACCAATTACTAACACTTCAGTGCAGTTTTAGATTTTTACTTAACCAGAGTGTAACATTGTTAACAACATTCAGCCGCACAAAAGGAAATGCAGTGAGTTTTAACGGCAGGGGCTTTATTTTCGTCACAGGTAGGTTTTCCCAAGAACACTAATTAATAGGAACTGCCAAGTCCTGAACTAGGTGTCCCGATCTCTCCTGTTTTATTGATTACGCTTTTTAAACGTTTTACTTGTATAGACACTGCGGCTTTCTGGTTAAATATTTTTAAACCACCAATCAACCACAAAACAAAACCAGCCACATTTATGGAAATCAGAGGTTGGGAGCCCTTTTTTTTTTTTTTTTTTTTTTTTTGCTGGCTCATATAATTTTGTACACAATAGGCTGCTGTAATTTGGTTTTCACTTTCTTGATATTATGTAATATCATGAATCCATGATGATCAACCTCTTAAAAAGAAGGCAATCGGAAACTAAAACCTCACAAATTATTCCAAAAAGATTTAAATTATGATTGTGGACCTTGGAGCTTTATGTATAGGAAAATCAATCAACATATTTATATACCGCTTTTCAACACAAAGTTCACAAAGAGATTTATGGGCTAATAATAAATAAATAAATAAATAAATAAATAAATAAATAATGATGATGATGATGATGATGATGATGATGATGATGATGATGATGAT